>JAVYIG010002372.1:0-253143 GCA_035222895.1 Strongylocentrotus droebachiensis
GCATTTTACGATAAAAGACACCGATTTAGCAAAGATGACGTCATAGTGCGCTTGCATCAAGGAATTCAAGGTCAAAAGGTCAATTCAGACGCTGATAAGTTATTGGTCGAGCCTTTTTGTTTCCTTTATTCCGACAAAATTATACAATCAATCAAAACAAGTTTAGTACCAGAAGAAAGCTAACGATTAGTATTTTCATTAACCGCTTGCCCCAAAGTCGCTTGACAACAGTGAAACGAGTGAGAGCTTGCGAGAGCGGCCAAAGTGTGGTTGAAACTCGCTATTTGCTCTTCTCCAACGCAAAAAGAGACGACATTGTGCTGGAAAAATGTATTTTTTCCGACGAAAGTACAGAAAATTTGCATAATATGGTCTTTTTATATTATACTTTATGAAATGTTACCCGAGTGACTTCTGGGCGCCCCAATGTTGGAAAGAAACGCACATTTTAGAAAACTTCACTTTTTCATGGAAAAATGCTTATTTGTTATATGCACGCAAGTCAGATTGAGCGGATGATACAACGTTTCCATATGGTCAGGAATTGAAATTGTATGAAACACGATCGTGTAGACATTAACAAAAAACAAAAACAAAAAACTTAGGCAATTTCTATAGCCTATAGTGCATCATCTATTGAAATGTAGAATTGTGCGAGCATCACTGACAATGATATATTACATTATCCCAACATTATAGGCAATACATTTTGAAATTGTCCTAGAGTTGAGCTTTCAAATCAAATTCATTACATTTGTGCTATTAAACTATATCTAGATCAGGCACAATGGAACATTTGAACCTCAAAATCTAATCAGTCCGGATGATCCATTTGAAAGTAATACTTGATCAAACGAGAATGGGCAGCTCTGCGCTCAACCTTGAGGAGATTCAGACATTTATTTTCTTATTTTAAAAATTAAATTAAATTTCGATTTGATTTTCATCCGTTAATCACTGATGAATAGGTCACCATTTTTAGAGGGATTTGTACGAATATGAATCCAATCAAATATTGAAGGTGCGAATATAGTATTAAAAGAAACTATTAAAAAAAAGTTTATTCGGTGAAAACAGAATTTTAAGTTTGATTAATGTAAACTTTTAATTGTTTGACTTTCTTATCCTTTGTCAGGTTTCCTTAAAAACTCACTAAGTGGTTTTTCTAATTTGTATGCGATTATTTGAGCCAAATTTTATGTCAGTAAGGAAGAGTATGATAGAAGAAATGTCGCCTAGCTTTAAAAAAAATGCTCTTCAACACTCTCGTGTTCGAAACATGACAAGAAATAGCTGAAATAATAATGTTATCCAAATATGCGTGTAGTCCCATGCACACATTTGTGTGTGCAGAGCATGTGACCTTAAGCAAGACTGTGTCAATTTCAATTTCATTTTGATGATTTCCAAACCTCACATTAAAAAGAAGGTTGAGTTCTGGGGAGAGGTGAAAAATAATTTGTAAGCGTTATCATTCTTATTATGCAAGTGTGGAAGAACATCAGATAAGACATGTTCCCTGAAAAGCATGGCTCTTCAAATACCGTCATATTCTAAATATGTCATGTAACATCGTAAAACTCCAGGGTAGGATGTTTACGCCACGTGTTCGTGTAGTCCCATATACATATTTCTGTGTACAGTGTTTGTAACTTTACCAGTACTTGGCCAAATTTCGTATAATTTTGATGATTCCAGAACCTTGCAATACACACAAATTCTTATTTGCTAGATGATCAACCTTTTCTGGTCGATTCCACACCGTTTCTTTCACAATGCAATCGCATGACCAGAACTCAACTTCATCTTTATACACCAATATGCCTATGAATGTGCTTTATAATCACACTTTTCACACTGCTACTAGTTTCTTTCACAATGCAATCGCATGGCCAGAACTCACTTTTTTCTTTAAATGGATGACAGCGATGAAAATTTTGTTTGTAGAAAATGAGTCGCCATTATGATTAGCTAACACTTGACAAGACGTCCTGTAAGGAGAGGAAAATACATACCATGCTCCACAACATAATTAAAGTCATACAATAAGCAGCAATTTTTAATAATTTAGAACAAATGAAATGAGAGACGGAAAAGAGATAGGAAATGGATGTCAGACATCCATTCATAATATAATAGCATGCCAGATGCAATAAAATCGGAGTTGCCAATGTTCTTGGCGTAGATTTTGACGTTTTCCTTGGGGGATTCGTAGTTTTTAAATTGTTTCTTCTTCTCCTTCTCTTTCTTCCCCCTCCCCCTCTATCTCTCTGTCTCTCTTTCTTTCTCTCTCTGTCCCCTTTCTCTTTCTCCGTCTTTCTCTCGCTCTCTATCTTTCTCACGCCATCTCTCCTTCCCTCTCTTGTCCCCACTCCCCATCCGTAAGCCTAGCAAGTACACATGACATTTAATACTTTCAAAACCCCGTCATATTTGCCAAGCATTACGTTCAGCCACCAGAAATATAGTAAGCAAAAGGTGTGCATCTGACATATCTCACTGGTACCTCTCAAATTTACTTTTCTAAACTTCAATTTGATGTACAACAAACTGTCTTTAAGCAAAGAATTACTTTGTTTCTAGTAATCAGTGACAGTGTGACAGAATCAATAGTTTTGAATTAAAGAAGGGTGGGTTCACTAGCAATGGCATAAATTAAAACCATTGTTGTAGCAATGGCATGCTTATTTATTGGAAAAAATTGTATATTTTGTTTGCATTCCATATTCCTTATTAAAGGTTATCCTTAAAAATCAGTTAAGATTGAAGGGCCACACAAATCTTATTTAAAGGTCTCATTAAACGTAATTTTTTTTTTAAAGAACCATTGTGTTCTCGAGATATCTCGAATGATGTGTTGATTTTTAGAAACTAATTGTCTTTACCGAAAAATAGTTCATTTTTCATTTACCCTACTTAAATATGGAAAATCAATTTCCAGCCAGACGGACAACTCCAATTCAATAATTGTCAAACCTAATTGGGAAAACACACTTTACGTTTTAGTCTATTTCATTTAAAGTGACTCGGTAACATTGTTGAAGGTTGATGAAAAAAATTGCTTAATTTTTGTATAAAATGTTACTTACTATATTCCTTCAACTATACTAACCCTCTGACATGCAAAAAATCCTGAACAAATTCTCAAACCACAAAGATATCTATGGTTTTCTTTGAAGGCGTCGATGTGAGGCACTCTCTAACAGTGATTAACAGTAAATTCTCCCAACCATTTTTGAATTTTCCCAACGGTTTTTCCGTGAGAAAAATACATAAAACAGGCTATAAAAATCTGTCAACACTAAACTGTCTGGAATGGAATTTAAACCATTTTATTGCTTTGTGACGATTTACATTCACCTAAAATGTAATTAAATTGTCCTTGTCTTGATGCTGAACAGGCTTTGACAAGTAGCAGAATAGAAGTAGAATAATATAGTTGGGAGAATTAAGGAATCGATCAGATCAGTTTTTCCCAATTTGTACCATGAATAATGATCCGTTTTCACTCAATTTTTTAAGATTATCTTTAATTGTACATCTAGTATTGAAGTCACTACTTTAGCACCCCTATCTCTCATCTGAACAATGTTACAAAGTCCCTTTAATTTCGCATAAACAAAGACATTTCTTGGAAACGGGCGAATCCCTTTATGGTGCCTTGCAAATGAATTATAACCAGTATCAAAACCAATTATTGAAACCATTATCAAAACCAGTTTTCCCTCGTTACGAGAATAAATTATCATCTATCATTTATTCGTGGATTTGTTTGGAATGGAAAAAATTACAGGTAGATACGTTATCGGCTGTCATAATATAAAGTCAAAGCCTTTATCACCCTATTCATGAATTAAAACTACATTAAAAAAATAGCTAAGTTCTACCAATTAAAAGGCTTCTTTCAAATGTAGTTTTATTCATGAATGGGTGATAAGCAGGCGGGGGAGGAAGCACATTATTCACAAAACAAGCCAATTGAAACCATTAGTCAATTGCCAATTAATTCCAGGAAACACAGGATTAAGCTATGATTTTCTCATATTCAGTTTGTTTTGTAACTCATTAGCCTCCCGACTTGCCTTTATCACCCTATTCATGAATTAAACTACATACAAAAATAGCTAAGTTCTACCAATCAAAAGGGTCCTTTCAAATGTAGTTTCATTTATGAATGGGTGATAAGGCAGGCGGGGGAGGATGCAAATCATTTTAAAAACAAGCCTATTGAAACCATTAGTCAATTGCCAATTAATTCCAGGACACACAGGATAAAGCTATGATTTTCTGCTATTCAGTTTGTTTTGTAACTCAATAGCCTCCCGGCTGCCTTTATCACATTATTCATGAATGGAACGACATAAATACATAGCTAAGTCCTTTCAGTAAAAGGGTCCTTTCATATTCCGAATTTAAAAGAGGAAAAATGTTTGTAGCGTGAATTTACAAACAAATTATTTCATTAGTTCATTACTGTCTTAGGGTAAAAGACTCCCTCGAAGCGATTCTTGGGTTTTATAAAATATGGCAAAATTACGATTTACTTCTGGGGATGGTTTCAAACATTATATTTTTGTTATACTATCTAAATGAAACGCAGGTTCAACAAATCAACCGGACAGCGACTGTGACTGATCAGAGATTATGTTTGAGCGGACATTCGGAAACGACGCGGACGGCGACTATTAAATGGCTTATGAGGAGCGAGTGAACGCCACTTCCGTGCGACACACGACAACCAACTCAGCCATGGACGGAAGACCCAAGAGCGAGGTGTACGCCATGGTCAAACCGATGCTCGAAAACACCGCAGCCCACGGTATCCCCAACATCGTCCGTGCGGAGTCCACCCCAAGGCGCGTAGCCTGGTCGTTTCTCTTCGTGGTAGCTCTCTGCTTCTTCATCGGACTCAGCGGGAATCTAATCCGAAAATACTTTTGCTTCGACTATAATGTCAATGTAGAGGTCCTTTTCGAACCCGCGATCAACTTCCCAGCCGTTACGCTGTGCAACATGAATCCGTTTCGGCAGTCGAGTGTCGTCAATGCCTCCCTCGAGCTCACCAAAATCTTGGGATTGGAGAACGATCCGATATCGAAATGGAATTCGTCAACGAACGCATTGGTATGTTCTTCATTTCTTATTTTTCTTAACACCACTTCCTAAACTGGTCTTTTTTGCAACTTAAGTTAAAAGCCTAAATGTGTGTTCCTATATGGAATTCGTCAAACACTTACACTTTGGTTTGTTAAATTTATTTTATTTTTATCAATAACCATAACCTCCAAATAGTTGTATCTATTTTGAATTTTGTGCTTGTGATCATACATCGTAAATGGAATTAGTCAACAAACGCATTTGTTTTTTCCGTTTCGATTTTTTTTTCTTTAACCAAATTGCTCTACCATGCGATTTACCTTTAGATTGTGTTTATACAATATAAATGGAATGCGACAATGTTTGTTTTCATTTATAATTTTCTTAAGCCCATATCTCATTTCAGTAAATACATTTGGCAACTTTTGCTTGATTTTGTGTCCATATACACTTTATCGGAAATCGACCACAAACGGAATAGTATAAAAACAAAATAATCTGTAAACTTTTCATTTCTCTACAATTTATTTGGGATTTAGATTGATTCTCTGTTCATATAATTATCTATTAAACATACATTCCCCTTTCTATCATAATGCTAATAAGAGGCTATCAGCAATATTCTTAACAGACACCAAGAAAGGTTGTGTGTGCGTGTGTGTGTGTGCGTGTGTGTGATTGCGTGTGTGTGCGTGCGTGCGCGTGTGTGTGTATGGGTGTGTTTTAGGGGTTGTAGTTAGAAGAATAGAGTAATTAACATCTGAACAAAATATAAAATTACATTAAACCGGAATCATTTGGGATATCTTGTCATGGCTGTGTGATGTCATTCTTGAAACCGTCCTATCCATTCGGCGAGAGAAAAAAACGATATCTTTTTTTTTAATGAGAAGACAAAGGATTTTTGCCATAACAGTGTTGAGCCTCAAGGCAACGCTTCCTTGTGCATGCCTGCTAACATTGACAATTAATGAGAGGTCAAATTCAACAGCATGAAATTATAGTTTTACGGATGAATGGACATATGAACTATAGACTATACGCTTAAAGGGAAGGTTGTAGGGTTCTGGTAGAGGGAAATAATAATTGTGAGCTTTCTCATATTTTGTTATGTATGTGTAAAAAATATTTTTTTAATTTTTTTAGAAGCATTTGAAAGATATTTGGAACTAATTTAATAACAATTACTTATAATAATCGTCATAATTTTCAACAACCGATTTATGTTTGAATTATTGTTTCCTTGATAAGTGTGGGTGTTTTGTAAAGACAATCAACTTCCCTAAAGAGTGGGGATGGGGATGGGGGGGGGCAATGAATACCCTATCCACCTTAGATTTACGCCCTAAGTTCTTCCTAATGGAATCAATATTCATTGTCATACCGTGTAATTGATTATAAATTAACGATTGATAGGTTATTGGTTTTATGTTCCTTCCTCAATTTGTGACTTTTTAACTATATTTTTCAAAAAAAAAACATTCTATCATTGCAGGTATTTCCTTTATCCTTTATCCTTTATCGCTAATTGCCAATATGCCAAAACACGATCGCAGCTAAAAACTCCAAAAAGCAAATTGAATACCTTATTGTATTCTCCCATACACACTAAAAAATAATGGTACAAATTTGCACCCTATAGGGTGTAGATCGCTGCTACAATAGCAGCCACCTATAGGGTGCAATTTTGCAGACTTGCACCCTTAGAGGTGCAAAAGAGCACCCTTAGGGGTGCAGACCGCTGCTACAATAGCAGCCATGTATTGCAGACTTGCACCCTATAGGTGGCTGCTATTATAGCAGCGATCTGCACCCCAAATGTACCCCTATTTCTTAGTGTGTAGAATCATGTTCAGATCACGAAATAGGTCATTGCTGTGCCTGCACATATTACTAGATGACGTACAGGCTATTGATTAGGTTGTTTGTTCGAAAGTAGTTGCTATCGTGTTCAATATTCTCTCACAAATAATTATGACAGTCGCATGCAGGGGCAGATCCAGGAATTTGTTAAGGGGGAGGCAAACGTTTGCGGAAAAATGACTTTTAAAGTAAACAGAACATGTTTTCAGGTGCATGTTTGCATCTCACATTTTAAATTCGGCAAAAAAACAGAACTGAGGGCATATCTATTTTAATATAGTCGAGGAATGCACAATTGAGTGTTTAAAAGGAGCATGGACCGTTGTGCCCCGAACCCGCTGGTTCCGTGAATTATATATTATCTATCATGGATAAAAACCCATGCGACTTCCTTTAATTTGTTTAATTTCGTTCTTTTTTGTAATCAATCATTTTTGTATTAAATAACAATTTTATAGCGTGTCTGTATTTCGAAAATTAGTCTCTCTATATTTGGGGTGAGTGTTGGGGATCTGGGTGTATGTGTGCGCTTGTGTGTGAATTAAATTTAATTCTGTTTATATGGCATCGTAAAAGACATAACAAGTCATAAATAATAGGCCAGGGCCTCTTAAATTAAGAAAGTTTATTTATTCTATTCAATAATTGTATGTTGTTCTTGTTTGTATTACATTTGGAGGAATAACAAAAAATACCCCCCCCCAAAAAAAAAAAAAAAAAAAAAAAAAATAGTTAAAGTGTGTTGTGTGTGTGTGTGTGTCTATGATTTAACAGTCTGCAATCAGTAGTTTCCCAAGATCGAATATTTGTTGCAACGATTGACAACAACAACAAAGTAAAACTCATTTGATCTTATATCTTAAAGATGAAGTTGAGTTCTGGTCATGCGATTGCATTGTGAAAGAAACGATGTGGAACCGACCAGAAAAGGTTGATCATCTAGCATATAAGAATTTGTGTGTATTGCAAGGTTCTGGAATCATCAAAATGATAAGAAATTTGGCCAAGTCTTGGTAAAGTTACTAACACTGTACACAGAAAGATGTATATGGGACTACACGAACACGTGGCGTAAAAAGCCGGCCCCCCGATTTTTACGATGTTACATGCATATTTAGAATATGAAGGCATTTTAAGAGCCATGCTTTTCAGGGAACATGTCTTATCTGATGTTCTTCCACACTTGCATAATAAGAATGAGTAACGCTCACAAATTATTTGTCACCTCTTCCCAGAACTCAACCTTCTCTTTAATGCTGATAGAACGAATTTAAAACATAACAGATACACTGTAATGCTTGGTAAAAAGAAATGCCCAACACAAGACTAATTAATAACACAATCGCTAAATCCTTTCGAAAAATTACCAGAGGGCAATAACCTATGAACATTAATTTTGTGAACGTTACATTGACGTATTGTTGTTTCATCTGAATATCATGATAGGGAAAATACGGTAGGGCATTGAAATTCCCCTTTATTTTTTTTCTCGAAACTTTTGCGATCGTGCTTTATATAATTATGTGAGATGAATTAAATGCAATTTTTGGGCCTTAAAGAAATGTTTTACCCTATCACATAAAGCAGACATCGTTATGAATTGAGCCAAAATAATCCGGACAAAATGGTCGAGACACATAGTTCACGTCATGTTCAGAAACTTTACCCAACAATTTTTGACAGCGCGTGAATAAATAGAAAACTTTATTTATTCCATCATTTTTCCAGTATGGAGACTGGGAGAACCTCGAATTTTCATCGCTCGCTGCTCAAACCGAGATCCTCAAGTCGGCAACCCAGATCGTTGGCAACATGTCTGACGAACAACGGTTTGACATCGGGCATGATCTCGGTGATATGTTACTCAGCTGTTCGTTCCATGGTTTACCGTGTGCTCCAGCGTAAGTAGTTATCTTTATTAGTAAATATATAATAGACCATTTTCGTAATGTAATCAAGTTTAAAAGCACTTGTGCAATCTTAGTTTTCCCCCTATTGAAAAGGGGGATTAAAAGGACCCCCCCCCCCCCCCCCCAGTCACGAAGAGAGCTAATAGATAAGACAAATTCCCTTAAGGACCTTGCTCGGAAGAGAAAGTAAATTTTAAAAAGGTTTCCCCTTTATAAAAATGTCCCTGAGATATATCTAGTTTGTGCCGCTGAACTTTTGAACAAATAAGGCTTAAATGGCGTAACAAGAAGCAACATTAGTCCGGAGCCTGTCTCGACATACTCACTTCATTAATTAACCCATAAGATCTGGCTCCTTTTACCTTGTAATTGACAAAAGGTTGTTAGCCAAGCCATTACCTTCGGGTTTAGCAGACAACAAAATGTCTTGGATGTATATAAAGAAATTGCATTAGTTGTCTTCGAACTTGAATAACCCCTAAGTGCTGCTTCACATTCTGTCCATATATAGGTAATGTAATCTGGAGTATTGTACTTATCTTGAGATGCCGTTTGATGCAGCTGAGCCTTTAATTATTGTATGCGCTCTTTCATCATGATTTTATAGTTCTTATCAACACGTGTTCATTGATTTATTAAAGGGCCACTCTGACCCAACTAACATAGCCTTTCAAAACATGAGTACACCTCTACTTATTAATATTCCAGCCTCTGATTTTTCAGAAAATCTCTAAATTGACCAAAAAATGATAATAACCATCCATTTTCACAGTTCTCACGCTTGCTGGGCTACGCCCCTCGAAAATAGTTAATACGGTCACGTGGGCTTGGTGACGCATTTGACGTCATTGCGGGCATGTTCGATTTGTCCTACAACTAAGGATCTTACAATAGGAACTACGAAATTGCCAAAAACGTACTGGGATTATGTTCTTTTTTTTTAGCCCGATTTGGTTAGAGTGGCCTTTAAATCAACTGCGCACCATGAGGCGTTATTGTCTCTCAATAATTGATGGCATTGAACGTTAAAGAAGCAAAGCTTTGCAATAATTCAATCGTAATAGATTTCTCAGAATTTTGCATTTTCTATTATTCATTGGAACTCCGTAATATTTTTTCAGATCATTACTCCCTAGTTCCATAATGTGATATATTCGCACATTTAAATAGGATGACGTTTTGATCTTCATGGGTGAATAATAAAGGATTGAATTGGGAGGTAAATCTGCATGAAATGATGTGACGGGAACCCAGATTAACGGCGCAGGTAGACGGGAGAAAAGGCCGTGATGGAAAGTGCCCCTTTCCCGTAGATATTATTGTGCAGACAATTAAGAAGTATCTAGTCCATAGTAAGGAGTCAGTAAGAAACGTTAGAGGTTGCATTGTAAATTGACCTATACGGTGCCCCAAACCGACCCCCCCCCTCCCTCCCCCCATAGAATAAAAATACATTTCGAAGTTCAAGGCAAAATACCGTTCGCTGTGGTAAAGGAGTAAGTTTTACCTCTTTTGAATATCTAGGTTTCCGGAGTGCGTTTTGTAAACGCTGTCGGAGAGAATAATCAAATTTAGTACAATTTGATTTGTGAAGAGACACTTTGTTTCTCTCCATCGTTTGTAATAATTATATCTATGCACGAACATGACTTAAAATTAAAAGCTGGTAAAAAGTCCCATTAACTTTATTGCCTGATCAACAAAACAAGGATGAAAAATAGTGATATCATCATGTATATTGTGTGATCAGGCCCGTACGCAGGGGGGGGGGGGGGGGGGGGGGGTTTGGGGTTAACCCCCCCCCCCCTTGAGTTTTTTTATGTTTATGTTTTGTGTATGTTTTTTGGGGAAACCCCCCCCCCCGCCCCTTTTGAGTTTTTTTTTGGGGGGACTCCAAAAAAAACACCCCCCCCCCCCCTTGAAAAAATCCTGCGTACGCCACTGTGTGTGATATATACAAAAGCTGTCCAAAAATAACTGATGACATAACATATGCGCATTTAGGGCACTGCTTCCATTCTATTTTCACCAGAAATTTGGCATGCTTTGTCAACAGTATCTTTTTCGCCCCTCAGCATTACTTTAATTTCAGGCAAAGTCACTAATTATATGTAAACTTCCTTGTCAAATTACCTCCCTGGAGTGACACTCGATGACATAAAAATACGCATGTTGAGCAATATTTTTAATGTATTTTCCAGAAATTTTACGTGGTTCTTCAACTACTTGTATGGAAGCTGCTACACCTTCAATTCTGGGTTTACCGAGGTACCATTAAGGTCAACTGAAATAGGCCCCATATATGGTAAGTGTCCTTTCCTAGAGAGTGAGTGAGTTGTTTTGATGATGATTGATGAAGGAGATGGAGACATTACAAGGGAAATTACTTGAGAGGAAATTAAGTTGAATGGAAGAGAGATGCAAGAAGAGGACAGGGGAGTGTAGAGAGTGGTTTTGGAGGTGAAAGAGATGAGAGGGAGAGGAATGGGGGGGGGGGTGGCGACACTTTTATCTTACCTTTGAAAACCTCATATTATCTCGTCTTTTCTTGTTTCATCTAATGTTACCTTATCTAAACTTATCTTCTTTTAGCCTTATATTATTTTACCTCATTTGATCTAATATTACCATATTTTAAATCTCATCTTACCTTTTATCATCTTATCTTTACCTTATTTCATTTTATCTTATCTTATAACATCATCTAACCTTATAATATTTTATCTTATCTTACCTTATCTTTATCCGTAAAGTATAATAAATCGTTAAAAAGAGAAAGAGAGAGAGAGAGAGAAAGACCGAGAGACAAACCAACAGAAAGACCGACGGAAACAGACAGATGGACATAATATGGAAAGATTTGTAATGTCTACTTTTGATTTTTTTTCTTCTTCATTACTCTACCGAATGATGAAGCAAATTCATGGCATTTAGAATATTGTACTATAAGTTCATCAACTATTTATTAATATAAAAAATCCATTTGAATAGGCAATTATGGGCTAAAGGCTACGAAGGAGATATTTCGCTCAAAAAACACATTAGTTTTTAAAGTAAAGTATCGGTAGACATATTACTACAAGTAACTCCTCACCATTAAATTGATTTCAGAGTCACAGAGGTAATACACATTTCATAAAAAGCTACCAAAAATGCGGCTACTTTTTTCTCTGTTTGATAGACATTGTATAACGATTGATTGCATTTTAAGTGGCGCCCGTGATGTGGCTTGAAGAAGCATCACATTGTTTCATTGATTTTAGGGGATAACGAACATCTCTTATGAATCCCGACCTGTCGTGTACTGGAGGGTGTTTCACAAAGCCTTTTTTCAGTGAAAAATGACAAATATCAGTGACAAATCTGCTGATAACCAATCAGAAGCAAGGATTTCAGTAGCTTATAACAAAAACTGTCATTTGTTACTGATGACAAGTTTTGTGAAACGGGGCCCTGATGTATACATTAATCACCAGCAGTGGCGTAGCGTAAGTTTAGCCATTGAGGAGGGGGGGCACTGTCAACATGGAGGAGGGGCCCTTGTTATGGCTAGAGTTAGGGTGTGAGAGACGGATTCCTGTCATTTTCTTACTCGTCTTTCCCCCGTTTCACCCATCCTTTTTTTGTATTTACTTGGGGGCTTTCAATGCTGGGGTAAACGCCCCGTGCCCCATGGAGCTTTGCCACCGACTGCCAGGGTTGCAATGATAATGTGAGACTATCCGTTTCGACTTTTAGATGAAAACACATTGAAAAGAGCCAATTTATCACCCAAATCGTTCCAATACGAAAACAAAAGAAAATGAAAATGTAATATTAACCTTATTTATTTTAACTCTCCTTTTCTTTTAAATATCAGTCCACTATTGAAGAGAAATGTCGCAGGCTCTTAGCATTGTAGAGATGTCGCTATATCCATCATTTAAAATCAAGGAACTAATCAAATTTATGAATGACGGCTCAATTACATATTAAACGTGTTTCTCAAATTTTAACGGACAGTTTCTAATTCGAGTGAATCTGTTTCGTCTTTCATTTGGATGAAAACACATTGAAAAGAGCCAATCTATGACCAAATGTCACTGTTTTAATACGGAAACAAAAGAAAATGAAAATGTAATATAAACCCTATTTATTTTTACTCTCCTTTTTCCTGTCAGTCCACTATTGAAGAGAGGTGTCACAGCCTCTTAGCATTGTAGAGAGGTCGCTATATCCATCGTTTAAAATCAAACAACTAAGCAAATTTATGACTGGCGGCTCAATTACATATTGGACGTGTTTCTCAAATTTTGACGGACAGTTTATATTTCAAGTGAATTCCTTGATGCACCATCCATCGCACTTGTTTGCACTTTATGACGTCTGACGTACTGGACATGACTGTTTAATTTGCAGATATTGAACAGGGTGGATGAATTGCTAATATTCATTAGTTCAAATCCACTAGAAGTTAATTCATCTCCCTTTCCCCCGCCTTTATCTGGCTGCTTCTCTGTTGTTGTCGATGTTGGATTTGTTTGTTTGTTTGTTTATCATACAGTGCGGAGCGTGGGAGATTGAGTGTCAAGGTTGAGATTTATTACATTTTAAATGTAATATTACAATACATTAAAATCTATAATTTTCGTTTTTTACAGAGACGATGGCGTGTATAAATTGGCGAATGCACTGAACGTTACACTGACAATGATGTGGCGACACGCTGTCACATCTTAGCCTGTATACCTGCCATCCTTTTTTGCTATCCAGTATCATTTCTGATTCATTACTGTGGGCTAAAAGAGATACTCTGACGGGAATTTCAAATTCCATTGTGTTCTGAATTAATAATGGAAACGCGCATATTCCGTGGCCTTGATTTTTGTTTTAAGGTGACAATTTAAATAAACTATTCAGAACATTATTTTAAAGATGGCATTCAAAAATAAAATAATGTCGTCAAACTTAGTCCAAATATATTTGAAAACTTCCACCCTTACCCTATGAAACGTTAGTCTGATACGAGTTATGACTTTGAGTTATTGACGATCAAAAAGTGTCAATTGTTGTTGGTGTTTTTATTTTACATATAATATATACTATAGTAAGAAGGAAAGAAAAAACACCCTTTTATCCCTCTCTGCCCCCGACCCCCCCCCCCCCCCCGGTCTGACTGAACATAGAAATGATTGTATGTGTCATTTTGCGGAAGCAAGTAAGATCAGTACAATCAAATGCTTTCTTTTTTCCAATTAAAAAAAAATGTATTCATCTCTCTCTCTCTCTCTCTCCCCTCCCTCTCTTTCTCTCTCTCTCTCCAGCTCTACACGCCTTGTTTTGTCATGTTACAACATTGCGTCACCAGAAGCGGATCTAGAGGGGGGGTTGGGGGGGTTGCAACCCCCCCCCCCCTTGGGCGGCCCCCCCCCCCAAAAAAAAAGGGAAAAAAAAGAAAAAAAGAAAGAAAAAAAGAAAGAAAAAAGAACGCACGCTGGAGAGAAACCCTTTCAAGTGCAAATATTGTGAGAAGATATTCAACTCATCTGGTAACTTAACCAAACACATGATAACTCTGGATATAACTATGTATTAAACTGTTACTTGATTTAAAAAGACGTTATCATGCACTGCTTTTTATGGTCTCCATTGTGTTAATAGATGCCAGGAAAACATCACTTACGGGGTTCAAATAAAAAAAACCAAAAAAATCGGCTCGCCGCTTCGCGGCTCGTGGACGATGCTCCGCATCGTCATTATTTTGGTCAAACCCCCCCCCCCCTTAGCAAAAAGCTAGATCCGCCCCTGGTCACATATTGATTTCCTAAATACATCATTCACATCGTAACTCTCTCTCTCTCTCTCTCATCTCTCCCCTCCCTCTCTTTCTCTCTCTCTCTCCAGCTATACACGCCTTGTTTTGTCATGTTGCAGCGTTGCGTCACAATTAAGTGATTTCATAAATACATCACATCTTAACGCTCTCTCTCTCTCTCCTACAGGTCTTGCCATAGAGCTTTTCATAGACCAGGAACAGTACATCTCGACCCTCCAACCTTCCGCTGGTATACGGATTCTCATCCATGATCCGAATGAGATGCCATTCCCTGAAGATTCGGGCTCCACCCTGGCTCCAGGCCGACAAACGTCAATCGGGATGACCAAGGTTAGGAAGTGCCATCTCTTGCAATTTTAAACAGGAAACACCTACATCACGAAAATCACTCAGTCTTTTAGCGTATACAATTATGATTACACAATGACGATAGTGCATTTACTACAAGAGAACTAGTACTAGTCAGCAATATACATTATCATGTTTAGTAGTTGTAAAATCATTACAGAGGTGTATTCAGAAAAGGGAGGGACCGATGTAAGACCCCCCCCCCCTCCCCCCTCTCCCCCATCACCTTTTCAACACCATTCTACGGAAAAGGAAGTCAGGTTTATATTTGCCCCTCCCCAAAAAATATTTTCTCTTTTATTTTCTCCTTTACTTGGCAATAGGTAGATAATTAAGAATTTTCCTTTACCTCACCCCGTCTTCCTCCCCCTCCCACCTCTCTCTCTCTCTCTCTCTCTCTCTCTCTCCCTCCCCATCTCTCTCACATCGCGTCTCTTCTTCCTCTTCTCCTCTCTATATCTCTACCCAGCCAAGGTAATGACCTCTATTAAATATCTATCATGTTTTCAATATCACACCTTATATGTCTCATCTGATTGAATTATGGGTTTGTTTGATAGGTGCGCTGTCTGTCATACCAGATATTGACATGGTAGGTCATGGTTACTCATCGTTTCATATATGATAACTTGATGATACTGTTGCTTAGTTACCAGTCATTTCGAGTAAACAATACATGTTTGCGAGTAAATTAGTGAACATTCACTGCACGCAGGTGAAGTCACTGTAGGATAATGGACCACGCATGTCGAGTCTATTGTCCGTCTCATTATGACTTAACCAAGTTAGTGTAGTGCAAATCACTAATGCACGAGCTAAAAACATGTATTATTTGTTTTATACGATGGATTTGAGAAATTGACGGTTGTTATCGTCATAATGCACTCTAATGCAATTTAATGCACGCACATGTGATTAATTCTTACCATTATTACAGTAATTTTAATGACCACATTTCAAATACTCCCTTGTTCATTCAATGTGCCTTACATAATCATGCGTATTGGGGTTTTAATTTAGGAACGATTTTCATTATGACTTTCAGGGATTTAATCTTACTGCACTTTAAATATAAAAGTGAAATCCCCACACTCCCTCCCCCATCTCTCTCTCTCTCTCTCTCTCTCTCTCCCTATCTCTCCCCCACTCTCTCTATCTCTTGCACTTTCCCTAACCTTCTCCTTCTCTCCGAATGTCTTCTCAATTTCAATTTATTCTGCGTAATGAGCCGATGCTATTGCTAGAAAAAGTAATGTGAAATATGAGTAGAGCCCGCTCTAGTTTTCTATCATAAATTGTGAACTATGTTTCCGGTCCCTAACCTCCTAAATCTATATGTCAGTGTCGTAGTAGTGGTTTAGATTCGGGGGCACGGGAGCATGTGTCCCCAATCATATGGTCAAAAAACAAAAGTAAGGGCAGAGGAAGAGAAGGAAAAGGGGGCGTGAAAAGAAGATGATATGACCATGTTATGCTCCATTATACTACCCTCCCACCATGTCCCATCGGCATAGTTTAGTAACACTGGTGCCCCCCCCCCCCCCCCCACCCCCCATGTGATCCACGCTACGCCACTAACACTAGGTGTTATCTATCAAATTCGCCTCGTCCTTCGCCATTGTACACATAAATAATATCAATATTACGTTGGTTACAGTATAGATGTGTTTGAAGCAAAATATGCGTCGCTGTCATTGTGCCCCTGGCCAATTATCAGCGGTTTTAACGGGCTACTGCGATCGCGTATGCGTTACTCATTAGTATAGTGCTTGTGGCTAGGATCAGGATAACCCGTAGGCCTAATTAATTTTAATGTTTGATATATCTGATGATTAACTGTTCCATATCGTCTATACTCTATTGGGCTATGATTCATAACTTACTACTACTAATAATAATGCGCCTAAAACTTTGTTTCTAGGTGCAGTACATTATTACCCCGGCCATCGGATTCAGGCTTACCCGCATACAATGTATGCACATTCTCCAGTCGCCATTTTACAGGCGCCACTTGCTTATCCAACCACATTAACGTTCGCATCCTACCGGGTACCCATTGAACACCTGGGTGGAGAGTGGCAATTGTAGATTAACGTCTTGCCAAAGGACATTAGTGCCGCGGTGGGACAAAACAAAAGGACAACAATCAATCATGTTTTTTTTCCCTTTTGTTTATCTACTTTCTCATCAAAATGCCGTTAAGCTTAATGTTGTCATGATGGTTAACATGGTTTATTTATCAACGACGTAGAGGCCTAAGATCTATACTGGGTGCTACCTAAAAAGTGATCACTTTGTCTGTCCTCTGTTCTTTCTCCTTTGCTCAGTTATACCCCCAAATGTATTTTTTTTAATGTCACTCTTCTTTTGTTCTAGTAACAAGGCCATTGTTTTATTGGAAAACCAAGGTTCTTAAAATACATAAAGGGCTATTACACATATCAAATGCACATCTCAAAACGCAGAATTTCTTATTGTGCAAACGTAGATATTTTATCATGATGTTATCTTGTTACCAATTTACTACTCGAATTGTATGATACCGATCATTGTTTTTGGAATTTAAAAAAATAGAATAGATAAATTTGTAATTACAAGATAACTAATTTGATATTAATTGTGCTTAATGTCAATAATATCACTGCATTTAAAAGACTAACAGCACATAAGATCGATGATATTTCCAAAGTTTACAATTTTGTTAGCGCCGATCATAACGAAGAATAGCGTACTTTTTAAACAGAATATTGACATTTTAAAAATGAAAATTAATTACATTCTTCTTATCAATCCTTTCCTTCCACACAGGTTGCAGTGCACCAGCTAGACTATCCATACACTACCTGTACAAACGATTTTCCAGACGACAATATATTCCGAAAGAGGTTTCCCCATACTATCTACTCAGTACCGGTGAGCATGCAAAAAAAATGGATAGAATTATAATTTCTCGTTTCCCAAATTTGCTCTTTATTTCAGGTTTAATGATTCATTTCAAGTGATGTCTCAGTTTTCTTCAAATTACTAAAAGGAGGTGTATATTTTTTCCACATGTTATCTGGGATCATTTTTTTTTTTTTTTTTTTTTTTTGGGGGGGGGGGGGGGGTCCCGAAATTTGACCGATCAAAATTTCGTTCCGTTGGGGGGGGGTATTAGGTCACCCTTTTTAGGTCACCCATTAGCATTTTTTAAAATTTAAAAAAAAAAAGAAAATTAAAAAAGAAAAAAAAAGGGGGGGGGTCCTCCAAAACACACACATAAACAAAAATGAAGGGGGGGTTTAACCCCACCCCCCCCCCCCTGCGTACGCGCCTGGTATCTAGAAAAAAAAGAGAACGTGTTTGAATATCTCATGGTACTCATAAATACATTCTTTTTTTCCAGCCCCCAATTTCAGGAAAACCTATTTTAAATACATATCACATTTTTTGGTCAATATTTTTGTTATAAACCACTATTAAGTCGATTTTAATATTATTATTATTATTTTCTATCCAGCCCCCAATTTCAGGAAAACCTATTTTAAAAACATATCACATTTTTGGGTCAATATTTTTGGGATGAAAGCTTACCGTAATTGATTGATGGTAGTTAACGCTACCTTCATAGCTGTAGTAAAGTTACCGCTGTTTCTGAAGTGCTTGCCGCTCAAAAAACTGCGTTAACTCTTTATGCAATGGAAAGTTAACGCTAACATTAAATTTAACGCTGTTTCTAGACTTACCGCTAAATTAGGGCGTGTTCATGCTTCACTTTTTCTGGCCAGAATCAGGCATCTGTTACGCGTTTAGTTTAAAACACGGTTGCGTCTTAGCTTACTTTTGTAGAATCACCGAAAAACGGCGATCACGAACGCCGATCTTATACCCCATTCACAGTGGCCTCAAACACCGCGACAGCAGCGGGACTGTCCCGCTGCTGTCGCGGTGTTGTCTTCAGTGTGAAGGCTCGGACCCGTTATAAACTATCGCGGGATAACACCGCCTAGCGATAACGCCGACACAAACTATCGCTAGGCACGCCTAGCTACAGCAGCGGGACAGTCCCGCTGCTGTCGCGGTGTTTACTCAGTGTGAAGGCTCTCCGCTATAACACCGCGACAAACACGTGTGATTTGTTTACTTACCTATCACTGACCTCTTTTCTCCAGCAATGGGGAACATAAAGTGAAATAGAAATAAAGTAACCAGTGGATTTAAATTGATTTTATTATTATGTAGATATTATAATTATCCAAATAAAAATATTTCACACTTCAAAAATTAAAATATTCTGACTGGAAGCAATAAAAATGCTAGTTTTTTAAAAAGTAATATGATCGAGGATACAAAAAGCAACTTGACATGTTTACGAAAACCCCGCGCTGAAGTATTTCCGGTCATATCGGGGTCACTCGCGGGTCATGAGCCATGCATACACGTGTTTGTTACGGAGGTAATAAAAATCACCCGCTGCAGCGTGAATGGGTACATGATATTTATCCCGCTGCTGCAGCGGGATAACTTTTCTACTGTGAATGCATTTGTAGCGGTGTTATGGCGGTGTCGCTGCTCCGCTACAACGCCGCTACAAATTTCAAAACCACTGTGAATGGGGTATTAAACTCACAAAAAGATGCGTTTACACGTTTAAATGGGGTCAACGCACTGACCTCTAGTGGGTCTACGTAGCATGCACACAGTGAAGGTCACACAAGGCCACACAAGGAGAATTGCCTGGATGAGCCAGAGAAGTAAGCATGAACAGTACACCGTGGAACTGCGATCACGATGAGCGTTTACGATGAGCGTTTCAGATCGCTCATTCTACCTTCAAAATCAAGCATGAACGCGCCCTTAGGCGCTTAACGCTACGTTAAAAGTTTTATGCAACGGGGCCTTGTTTGTTTTTCATGTTTACTACATACTGATGCAATCGTCGAGAAAACCCTCGTTTTTAAACTGGTTTAAATATATTCTTTATCTCTCTCCCAACAGGCATGTGAAAAGAATTGTCTTTTTAAGTATATCAAAGAGGAATGCAGCTGTGCTGATGCCCGCTATAGATACAATGAAACAATACAGACCTGTGACTTTGACTTAAATGAAGGTAATTTTTTTTTAAAGTTATACATTTTGAGGTAGAATTTTGAAAGATTATGTTTACATTAGTACTTTCGAAACATTTTGAAACATTTTCACATAACTCTTTGTCTGTACACCAACAGCGTTGGAAATATCTTTTTTGTTTTCTTCATTTTATACAATAATTTTTAGGATGTTAAGGGATGGCGGGCTTTAACGACAATGGAATGGGGTAATGGTTTTCTGGGGAGAAAGAAATTGATTCTATAATTGATTCTATCACCTCTACTCTATCTCTCTCTCTCTCTCTCTCTCTCTCTCTCTCTCTCTTGTAGACGATTGCGTGAAGAATGCTACAGCGAGGTATATCAACCGGGAAGTTATTTGTGGTTGCAGGACACCATGTCGGTAATTTTTAAAAAAGAGCCTCGATAATAGATTATATTGTCTATCATGTCATCATTTATATTTAAAAAAATTGCTCTTAAAGTGACTCGGTAACATTGTTGAAGGTTGATGAAAAAACTGCGTAATTTGTGTATGAAATGTAAGATATTATATTCCTTCTTGTACTTACCCTCTAACATGCAAAAAATCCAGAACAAAATCTCAAACCACAAAGATATTTATGGTTTTCTTTAAAGGCGTCACTGTGCGACACTCTCTAACAGTACATTCTCCCAACCATTTTTGAATTTTCCCAACCGTTTTATTTCCATGAATATAGGACAAAAGACAGGCTTTTAAAAATCTGTCAACACTTAAATGTCTGGAATATTATATAGGGCACATCCATTGCTTTGTGACCATTTACATTCACCTAAAATGTAATTGAATTGTAATAATATAGTTGGGAGAATTAAGGAATCGATCCGGTAATTTTTTCCCAATTTATATCATTTATAATGGCCCGTTTTCAATCAAATTTTCAGATTATCTTTAATTGTACATCTAGCATTGAAGTCACTTCCTTAGCACCATTTTTTCTCGTCCGAACAATGTTACCTAGTCCCTTTAAAGGTCAATACAACCCTTGTAAACAACATGTTTTGTATTAAAGCAGAATAATAATGGAACCCGTATGGAGAAAGTTTGAAATAAATCTGAACAATAATAATAGAATTATGAATGTTTTAATTATGATATCATTATATCTATGTGAGTTTTGGTTACTGAATTGTGACGTAGTCGCGGATAACTCGCCCGCCTTGTCGTGTTAAAAATACCATAACTTTCCTTTTTTCCTTTTTCTCCAATGAGTCACTACTCCAAATATATCCTAGATAGCATATCATTAAAAGGTTCTCTCTAGAGAGAAAAAAAACACTCCCAAATCATATCCATGTATTTGGAGAAATTGACATTTTAGTCATTATTTCGTGTGCTGGAATAAATGGGAAAGTTTTCAGGTATTTCGTCATAGCGATATTACAGATTCAGCCAATTTGGGGTGCCCATACGCTTAGTGATTATAACTTTCGCAAATTCATTCACTTTCTTATATTTGTCCGATTTTTTTAAAAACTTGTTCTCTTCCTAAAGTGAGTATTAACCAAAATGAGAAATTAAAATTTATTTTGATCCCATTCTTTATCTAAAATACCTTATGTATCCTCTCATAAATATAGCAATAAAATAATGACCCAAATAACTCATCAAATATCTCATCATATCTTTAAAATGATGGACTTCAATACGACGGCCTTCTAAAATAAAATAAAATAATCCAAAATATGATTATGATTACTTTCCATTTCCTCATCGTTTTGGCGCTTTTAATTTTGCAGAGAGTACTTCCTCATGCATGTATCAGTCCCAGGGTAGGATTGTGGAAACGATATTGAACCATATCCACCAATCGAATTCCAATACCCCTACCAATATACAAATGGCATATTCATTATTTTCTAATTACTAAAACCTGATGACATTCCCTTATATGTATACCATAGATCATTACCCGATGACGCTATACGCTGAAAATGATTAGAGCTGCAATTTTTTCCACGTTCGCACGTTTAAGAGGACGTCGACATGGGCGGTGTCACGGGGGAGGGCCGGGTCCGATTGGCCCCTTCCCCTAAAGATGAAAAATTGAGAATCTTACCTTCTTTGTTAACGTTGCTTTTCACAATTTTTGGAAACACTTACCGCTTCGCAAAACTGTGATGTTGTTTTATTTGAAGGGTTAATCAGCGCTTTTTGAGATTGTGTCCCCCCCCCCCTCTCCCGCCCTTCTTGCGCTGCCCATCGATATCGATATAACATAGCATAATGCAACGTTGCAGAACATTTATTTTCGAAGTACTCGATTACACAATTTCAGCAACAACGCCAGCGAGGAAGGAGGCGATGATGATGATGATGATGATTGATGATGACATTTTAAGTGCAGCTAGTCAGATTCATTCATGATTGAAATAATCGTCCAATAATAGTTCAATTTTGTCAGGAATTGCCACTGCGCCCACGTGTGACATGCTAGCAGACCTAACTATGACAAGAATTACTGTGGCCAATTTGCGACAGGTGTGGGGTGAAGATCGTAGTTGTGTAGAAGACGATCTGAAAATACAGCTTTTCCTTTATTGTAATAATATATTCTATATAGTTCATCTGCTCTTTGAACGAATGTATTTTCGATTTTTGTTACAGCAAAAATTCATACAAAGAATCAATTTCTGAAGCAATTTGGCCAAACGATGCTCATCGGGTAAGTCTCTTATTTCTAATCATTATTATTACATTATTATTATTAATATTATAATTAATATTGTTATTATTATATCTATAAATATGTCGTCGAACATCCAATTTCAAATCACTTGATCTACCGGACCCTTTCTTCATCAATTTTCCCTATGTCAGAAGCAGAGATGGCCCAAAGAGAAAAATGCCGATCTCTTATACTTTTAGAGCAGAAGCGAATCCATAATTAATGAATAGTAGGAAATGTGTGGAATTCTCCTTCCCCTCCCCTCACCCTCCCCTCCCCCTCCCCTCCCCATCCCCCTTCCCCTCCTCATCCCCCTTCCCCTTCCCCTCCCCCTTCCCCTCCCCCTCCTCTCCCACTCCCCCTTCCCCTCCCCCTTCCCCTCCCCCTTCCCCTTCCCTCCCCTCCCCCTTCCCTCCCCTCCCCCTTCCCTCCCCTTCCCCTTCCCCCCCATCCCCCGTCCCCTCCCCCTCCCCTCCCATTCCCCTCCCCATCCCCCAACGGGAGTGAAACGGGAAACCGACAGCTTCGCGTTCAATAACCCCACTGCTATAATCTTCTTCTTGTTTTTTTTTTTTTGGCGTGGGGGGGGGGGGGGGGGGGAGGAGATATATGGCGGCTATACATAGCAGACATCAAAGATGGATGTCATTGTAGCATAGTCCTACACACCTCTCTATTCAAATTACATTTTGGGGGTCTCGTAAAATTCTGATTAACAAACGATTACGCTGATTAACTCCAATTACGAATTAATATCCCAATACGTGTTTTGATGACCCGCATGATCACACACTTTTCATAATAGTCGCAGCATTTTAATTTACATGATAGATACCGCCATCAAAATCACCCCCAAGTCCCGACCATTATGAACAGTTGGCTTCTCGTTGCAAACATTTCGTAAATGAACTAAGACGCGATAATCGTTCTGGAGCAATAGCGGATTTTAAAGGGATCAGACAACCTATTCGTCCTATATTTTGGATCCATAGTGGAATACTTTAAGTACAAAAAAGAAAGAATTGCTCTCTTACTTGCATTATTATGTCCTTGTTGTCAGGTTTGTGACCGAAAAGGCAACTAGGAAAGTGAACAACCTTTATCATTTATTTTTTTGAGGGGGGGGGGGGGGGTGGTGGTGCATTTCTGCATTATTATTTTGTTTTAATGTGCCCCATCTCCGCTTTACAAACTCCAAGGTTCCCCCATGTACTTAGGTTGTAGTAGGCTACAATATACGAGATGAGTAAAGGGGCCACAGAGAAAAAATACTGACTTGAAAAGATGAAATTTATTTTGTTTCACATCCGCTGCCCGAAGATTTGTTAACATCAGGGACCCCTTTCACTAAGCCTTTTTTCAATGACAAATGACAAAAATCAGTGACAAATCTGCTGATAACCAATCACAAGCAAGGATTTAAGTAGCTTATAACAAAACTTGTCATTTATTACTGATGACAAGTTCTGTGAAACGCCCCCCTGATGGACAAACGTAATACAAACAACTCATTCTGTGAATCAGATAATTTTTAACATAAAAACAAAAGGTCTCTATAATAATTACATTTCCTTGTTTTTCATGTTCTTACTTCAATCGTGTTAACCTCGTTAGTACATCGATTTATGTTATCTCATACCAGCCTACCGTGTTGGCGGGAGTAAGAAAGTTTTCAGACGATCTAAGAAACACAGAGTTTATAGAGTGAGTATTCAATTTCCCAATACATAAGACGTTGTGCCCCCCCCCCTCCCCACATCTATATATATCTTTCTATGTCTCTATCTCTTTTTCTCTTTCTCTCTCTCTCTCTCTCTCTCTCTCTCTTTCTATCAAGTTCTTATCATCGTATTAGACAGGCTCTGTCAAGGCATTAGACTGACCAACGAATTCTCATTCGCAGAATGATATAATTACAAGCATTCAAGTTCACGCCCCCCGTCCAAAAACAGTTTTACATGTGCCCTCCTGCACTTGTAAAAGTATAGCGCTTACAAAGGAACTAAGCATACATAGATTCATGAAATAAGTACTTGAACATTACATTATGTTACTTTAACTCAATGAAAAAAGTAAGTCATAAGTTACTTTGATTAAAATGAAAATAAGTACATCATATTATGTTAATTTAACTCAATGAAGTAGGTACGTCATAAGTTACTTTAATTAAAATGAGAATAAGTACATCGAATTATGTTACATTAATCAAAGAAAATTGCCTGGAAGCATGGATTTCCCTTTCATATCCGATCAACATCAATCACCCTCATCTCCCATTATATCTTCCGCATGCATGAAAGAATCTACCCTATTATGTAATGTGAAGCAGGGCAACGATGTGAATCAATTATAATGGGACAATGTCATTCTGATTGTTGAAAGAGTACAGTCGTCTAAAAGCCATTAGTTTTAAATTCATAGTCATGATTTTAGAATGATGCGATGGGAGTGAGTTACAATCAACGATGACAGGGAGCCAATTTGTAAGGCCCTATATTTCGTTTCATTTTAAGTAATGGTGTATTGATCCCACGTAAGAGTGTAATCAGTTTAGGGGATGGTACAAGAAATGCACATGGGATAGAATCATAATAAGTCATCATTTTGTTCATTTCATTTTTGTTTGGTTTACAGTACCAATGTGGTGAAAGTGATCGTCTATTTTTCAAGTTTGGAATATGAAAATTTCTACCAGACAGCAGATTACAATGTGAGTATGGATAAGTGACGGAATCAATTTATCTTGGGATGCTGGTTTGTATATTCCCGGGGGCACTGGGGCTCGCCCTCCCAAGAGATGAACTATTATCATACCGGCTTCAGCCAGGGCCCCGTCTTACAAAGAGTTGATATCAATCGTAACTTATTTGCGATTGATATCAATCGTAACTATGTACATAAGAGATAGGAGACTGCAAACTTGCGATTGATTGGAGGACTTACGATTGATTTTGATCGATCGTAACTCTTTGTAAGACGGGGCCCAGGTCTCTACAATATTGCAATCTAGGAAACTGTATTCCATGAATTTCTTCCTACCAGGTATCCATTTTCTTCACCTGTGTCAATCCAACTATCAATTTCAGTTTTGATGATTATAGGAAGTTTTATCTCTACGGATTCAACTTTATTATTTGCTTTTTAATTATTATTTTGTTTTTTATTTTCCAGGTCTATGACCTAATCAGTGCCATCGGAGGTCAAGTGGGTTTATGGATCGGGGTTTCCGTCCTGACCGTCTTCGAGTTCGTCGAACTCTTCTACGATATCCTCAAATTCGGCTGCTCAAAATTGACCAAACTAGGAAAGAGAACAGTATTTGCAAAAGATTCACTGGAAATGGGACCCCACAGAACTTAGGACACAACCCTTGTCACAAGTTGTGCGTAACAGTGCCTGAAATTTGAGACTAGGCTGACGGCATACTGCATGTAAGAATGGACCTACGTAATTAGCTGCTCCGAACCAGGCACAGCCAGCGATTGACAGATCTAGGCTCTGCTCAAGGATTTAGGAGTTCTGTAATATTTCGTTTGTCCTACATGAATGCGTCAGAAAAGGCAACCTGTATACGTTCCGAAAGAAAAACTTTGAGCTATTTCGAAAGATAGATTTCATATTTCCTTCTTTTCTTTCTCTACTTTCTTTCTTGAAGAAATCAGACACCACCCACAGAAGTGTTTCGATTTAACGAGAAGGCAAATTACGTTCCGAAAGATGAAGCGCTCTTTCGAAAGATTGGGTTTCATATTTCCTCCTTTGAGAGATGGTGTGATGAACCGACGTGTGTTAGAATAAAAGAAAAACTAAGGAACATTTTATTTGTTGAGAGTAATTAATTTATTTTTTCATTCACTTAAAGTTTCCAAGCAATAAACATAAGTGTCTTGTGTTAACTTATCAAAGATTTACTAAGCGCATGTACTGCTCTTAATTACACAATTAATCATTATACAACTATTTAAACGATAAGATTTCTAAATTTGGGAAACAGTTTCTCAAATAGTGTTTTCATCTTTCTCCTTATTTCTATACTTTTTTCATCTTTATGAAATGTCATAACAAACTGAAACAGAAATGAGCTGAATATACATGTATATCACACAAAATAGATAAATACATGTACGTCTCAATCAAGTATTAATATTATGGTTTCTGAACTGGGCAATGAACATATTTTTAAAAGAAATATTGTAAAGAGGTATCATATTCAAAGCAATCGCGCGAATATAGTGTATTGTTCCTTTATAAACATATTTCAAGAGCAACACCAAGTATCATAGGGAACTTAACTTCAGTTGTATGTTGTATTCTCTTGATATCATGTTGCCTTTTAGTTATTTCCAAACAATAAACACGGAAGTAATTTGTTTGATAATTGTATAAGTGAGTTGCTGAAATGTGAGAATGCATCAAACGAAAGCTGGGAATCGATCCCTTTGTTCATGTAAACATAGTTTGTTCAGACTTCAGACATAGCTAATATCGATGCATAGCTAATAAATTATTGTTTGTAAAATTGTACAATGGCCTCTGAGTGCTTTTGTAAGTTTGGGGGATGAGGGAGAAAGACAGAAAGAGGAACGAGAGAGTGGGACAAGAGAGAAGAAAAGAGAGAGAGAAAAAAAAAGAGAAAGAGAGAGAGAGGTCCCAAATCAGATAGTAATAAAGAGTAGTACAAAGAAGCATTGCGAAAAAGAAAAAATGTGTACTTGTGGATAATGTAAAGTCAGGAATTTGTCAGGAATTTGGGAGTGAAACAGTCTGTATAACTCGTACCAATAAAGTGTAACCTTCCAACCCATATATATATATATATATATATACATTTAATAACTAAATCATTCATACCCCTTGTAAACCTGATGGTGTTTTTTGTAACTCAAGAATGAAAGGTGGACTGGTTGATTTAGGGCCCTTGTTGAATACTTTTGAATGAAAACTTTAATATGTTACATTCCCAAATTCATAAATTGGGGACAAATAAATTGTTCACATATCTAAAAAAAAATACAAAATTTGGTGAGGATATGAATAAATTATTTGTTAACTGTTTATATATTATGTATATGTATAACAGATTTTTTGTTAACCCCTTCATAACATCGTTTTGTTCAGTGGTATTCTGGACACAGTGTGATCTCTTAATCTGCTTAGACTAGTAGCCAACAAAAGTATGTGTTAAAAAGAATAAGAAAGTATGAAAAAAGAATAATATACATTATGAAGATATATTTACATTAGATGCGCAATGGACAGCAATTAATCTATACATATTTTGATGCAAACCTCTGTTACAACCAATGCAATATTCTAATTGCGCTTCAGTTATTAATGCTTAAAGTTAAACTAAATAGCATGTTTAGAAATTCACCTGTTATCTTCCGTATTAAACATGACAATGACATCATCTAAAGCAGTAATAACAGGTTGCTTATATCTTGAGCTGTACAATTTAAACATAAAGGTGAGTTCTGGTCATGCGATTGCATTGTGCAAGAAAAGGTGTGGAATGGATCAGAAAAAGTTGATCATCTAGCATGTAAGTAATGTTGTGTACTGCAAGGTTCTGGAGTCATCAAAATCATAATAAATTCGGCCCAGTCTTGGTATAGTAACAAGCACTGTACACAGAAAGATGTATATGGGACTACACAAATGGTGTCGGGGCTACTAACCGTGATTTCCTAATCTTTCTATGCTCATTACTCAGCCAGTTTACATTTTCTACCAAAATCGTTTGGCAAATGACATTTATTTGTAATCCTGAGCATTCAGTGTAATTTTCGTTTGATTCTGTGATTTTTTTTTTTTACAATTTTTTTAAATATTTTTTTTACCAGAACTCAAGTTTATCTTTAACAGGAAATCATAGCAGACGCATGGCGGACGTAAACTCTTGGATTGAGACATCTTATTATTTCAACTCCATCAAGCCTTAATTTATACGAAAATCATAACGTAGGCCAACAATTAATCATTGGCAAGCACTCAAAATCAATTATGTAGATCTTATACTGAACAGTTTGTCTATGAATAGTAAGATAACCATAAGCATAAACAGACTCAAATGTCTTTTAAACAAGAAGTGAAAATGAATTTAGAGAAACTGGTAGCAACAAAAAAGACAAAATATTTCAAATTTTGGAAGGAAAAGCAATTAAAATTTGCCTTAAAATGTCAAGAGTTCAATAAGCCAGTTCACGGTTGCAGTCTGAGCATGAGCAGATAAAGGTCATTGCAGAACAAATTGTGAAATACATGGAGACGAAATACTGGATACGTGCTCATGAAAGTTATTTAATCATTATTCATTTATGCACTCCATGATACACAGGTGGAAGTATTCTTTGAAAATGGGAAACAAAGGCTATTTATGTAGCACCTCCATCGCTGTAGGAGTGATTATTTCAGAATGTACAAAGTGGGACCTCTTCATGTTTTGAAGATATGTGGATATTCGGGGTCATTGCAGTAATGTGCTAACCGTGAACTGGTCTATTGATATGAAGTTCAAGAAGTCAGTAACTAGTAGCAAAGTATTAATGTTTGTGGAATATAGAGTTGGGCCTAAGACAGATCCCTGTGGAAGCCATCTGATAATGTATCTCATGGTATTAGTCTTAGTTTTTATACATTTACGACTGTCATTTAAATATACTCAAGGCCAAAATATTGCCGTTTATACTGTAATGAATTCAGAATTTAATAACATGATCAGCAGTTCGAATTCTAAAGAGGGATTGCATTGATTATAGCCCTATTTGATCTCATGCTTCTCTGAAATTGAGCCCAAAACAGTTCCTGTTCGTCTTCATCATCTGTCCACCACATATGAGGGTTGTTCTTACTCAGAAACAACTTGACAAGATAGGGCAGGTCATCATCCTCGATGTCCTCAACAAAGATCAATATGACCTTGTCCAGTCCTGTCTCGTTGATATGCTCCAGCGCCAAACGAAGCTTGGTCATACACCATACATCATACATAGACCGGTTGCTCATCAACAAGACTGTCTTGAAGCTGTTCTCAATGGCATCATATATTGCATTGATGTAGAACATTTCCACACGGAGGTCTCCATCTCCGTAGATGATGTCCTGTAGATGCGGAAACCTCTTATCCAGGACAGGTCTCAGGACCCGATCAACCCATCCCTCTTCCGCATCATGGAACATGAGGTTGAGATGAAAGTCATAATTGCCTTCCTTGAATTCTTCCATTATCTTTCCAGAGCCAGCGATTGCTAGTTTGAGAAGTAAAAACTTGTGTTTGAGCCACCAGCATTTGTGATATACCAGCACACAAACATAAATGACGATGCAAGCGAAGAAAAATAAACTAGTTATGAGTATGATATTGATGCCACAGAAAGAAGCTGGATCAAATGATAGGATTGGCATGTCAATCACTGCTTTGAAGGATTTTTTGGAACACAGAGTTTTATCAAGATTCACAAATCTTGTGTTGCTTTCATCGAGCCAAGTTCGAAACCAGCTCAATTCACAGGTGCAAGAGAAAGGATTATTCGAAACGTCTATCAATAATGATTTGTTGGTAGGAAAGAATGTATCTCTCTGAACCTCACTCAGTTTATTGCTCGATAGATAGAGATTACGCAGATTGGGAGTCGCTCCAAAGAGGTGTTTGTCCAGAATGCGTAACTTATTGTTTCGAAAGGAAAGGGAGCCAAGATTATCTAAACCAGAAAATAGATTGGCAGAGGTAGTCATGATACAATTATTGTCAAGGTACAAAGTTCTCGGAGAGGTCATGCCTTTGAAAAGACCTGGTTTCAAAATGATAATGTTCGCTCGAGATAGATCCAGCATAAGAAGCTTGGTTAGAGGACTGAAAACCCCAGGCTCTAAACCCGTCAAGTTATTTTCTCTGAGGGTGAGTTTTCTGAGAGATATCAGCCCATCAAAGAGAGATGACTGATTAGCACTGTCGAACATATCTTGGCTCTTCAGGTTATTCTTGCGCATACTGAGTTCCTCCAGGGATGCCGTGTTTGTAAACTGATTTATAGAGCCCAGTGATGCTATTTTTGTGGATGATATATTCAATTTGATGAGATTCTTCAGACCGCTAAACACATGGTTTAGAATTTCGACATTCTTTGACATGTCAGTGAGATAAAGCTCTTGAAGGGATGAGACTCTGTCGAACGTGCCTGCTGAGAACCTCTCTATTGCATTGTAGGATATGTTCAAAACTGTGAGGTTTCCTAAACACCCACTGAAAAGCTTTCCGTTGATCCGGTCAAACAGATTATGGGAAATGTCAAGAAATTGAAGTGCAGTGTTATTCCAATAAAGGCGTTCATCTATATGACGAATGAGATTGTAAGAAAGGTCAAGCTTGCTAAGGACCGACAGTCCTCGGAAAGCCACAGGATTCACAATCAAGATTTCATTTTTCGCAACGTTCAGTACTTGCAGTCGGGGGTTACACCGAAACATGCCATAGGGTAAGGCTTTTATTCGGTTTTCAGATATGTCCAAGTACATCAAGGAGTCAATTCCACAGAAAGAATCGTTAGCCATGGTTCTAATCCGGTTGTTTGCAATATTAAGAGTTCTGGTTTGACTGAAACCTCTAAAGGCATTATGCGGAATATCATAAATTGCATTCGAACTCATTTCAACATAATCTATGGCAGGGGTTGTCTTGTTGCGGAGACTAGAGGCATCGAGAGGAACAATACTTCGAATCCCACTATATGACACTGACAACTCACTGATATTAACACTACCAAGAAAGGAGCTCACGCGAAATGCCAGAAAATTGTTTTTGTGTAGATCAAGGACTCTCACTCTGTAAAGGAATGAGAACGTCCCATTTGGAAGACTCCTTAACTTATTGTCTGCCAATTTGATGTAATTTAGGGAGGAATTCTGAAGGGGTTCAAAATCAGAGGCTTGAAGAGAAGAAATGCAATTCCCACTCAAATCAATGAACGATATGTTATTTAGAAGACGAAAAGCTGTGAAGTCAACTTTCTGAATATTATTTTTATCAAGAGATACCTTTTGTAGTTGATGAAGTGTTGCCATTGCACCAGAGGGCACGGATGAAAAACAGTTTGAAGAGAGTATCAAGAGTGATAGAAGAGGGTTTGAATCAAATACACCATCTGGCAGATGGGTAAGCCTGTTCCTTGCCATACCCAAGACTTGAAGATTGGAGAGAGGCAAAAATGTTCCAAAATCTAGATGAGAAATTAGGTTTGATCCTACGTTTAGTGACACGAGCCGCGTAAGGTTATCAAAGGAATCATTCTGTAGGAGTTGGATGATGTTGTTAGACGCAATCAATGTGGTTGTGTTTAGTGGTAGATCCTGTGGAATCGATTTCAGTGTCATGTTAGAGCAGAAAGCTTTGATTCCATCAGTCTTGTTCTCCAGACGACATTTGTTGGGTTCCATCTCCCTGGTATATCCAACCGAGTGTTCTTGAAGGGCTAACGTCAACAGACATGCTGTCCAAGGAAAGACGAATAAGAGTACTCTCCATGGAGATTTCAAACCGCTTGTCAAACGTGAAATCGTCATTTTGGTAGTAGTCAGTCTATGTTTCAAATGTAAGAACTTTTCTATCAAACCATCAAGAATAATTCTCAAAATATTGTCTTAAAGAAATAGCTTTGCAAGTATACTATGAAGCAGATCCAAACCAATCAATACGTATTTGTGAATTGTAAAATACAAGTTAATTCAGACTTATCTCATATCGACAAGAAAATACTGCATAGCAGCACTAACGACCAGATCACGTCTTGGTTTAGAAGCCTTAGTGACTCATGCCTTACAATGCCTCGACATGCTATTGACAAATTAACATTTCAAGTATCTCACGCCATCGCTGTAGCTATTTTTAGTCAAACTAAATCAAGGGCATAACAATTCTCTATCGCATCTTATGTTTTTTCTGGTATAAAACTGGTTCTGTATAGAAGGAAATGAGGCCCTTGAGGCAATTAGTTTCACTTGCAATGGCATATATAAAAACTACACTGCAGAGGAGTACGATTCATCAGCTCTTGGTTTCAAGTAGAAAAATAAACAGGAATCGAAAATTATAAATCTAAACTGACTTAAATAATCACTGGAGGTTTCTATAATTGCAGGTTCATCGCATGGACCTACTATGCACAAACGATATGCTTTTGTCTGTCAACATAATTTTTTTTTTTCTTCATCTCTTGATAAAAGTAAGAAGCTGGAGGGAGCAGCAAAATTGTGGAATCGCAAAAATGTATAGGCACATTTCGTCTGTATTCAGGCATGGGGGTGCCCGAATGCGTAATTTCTTTTAATTAAAGGGTGTATTTTTTTATGAGATTTTTTTTAATAATAATTTTTGTAACTGTAATGGTGCACGATTTTCTTTAAGCTTGACCATTTTACTTGCTCACAAAATTTAGAAGCTGGAGAGATATTCAGGAAAGGGGTAGGGGGCTGACAAATTTGTGTATGTGCGTCTTTTAATCCATGGCTCGTTCATATTAAAAGTTTTACATCGAGATACAACCAGTTCCATCTCAGTTCCAAGTTGTTTATGGGTCTAGTATCAGTTACAAAAATACAAGGTAATCATGTGCATGTATGCATGAAAAATGAAAACGAAACTTTAGAAGATGTTTGAAGATCAATTTTACTTAAATTTACAGACACAGGAAGGAACCTTTGGGGTACAGGCCCTTTGATCATTACATAATTAGAAAATGTGCCCAAAGGTGTACCTCAAGGCAATATTTAGAGCTTTAAAAAAAAAACTTCTTTCATTCTTTCTTTTTGGTAGGTCAGAAATTTTGAGATTCTCGACCCATCCCCTGAGAAAGTATTTAATATTTCCCTCTTTTTTTCTTTTTCAGTGAGCTAGTCCCTTCCCTCTTTTATTGTTATTTATTGATTGATTGATTTATAGATTTATTTCAAAGGGTTGATTTTGAAACCCACCCCTCCCCCTTCACAAAATCATGGATCTGCAAATAACATATTTTCTTACAAGTTAATTGACAAAGCAGGAAAACTACCGGCGGTAAACCATAATCTGTGATAATGGACCACTCACAGCTATTCATGTTCTCTCATCATACCTCCCAAACTCGACATCATTATCATGAAACACAATTTATGTATTAAAACACAAATTAGGGAATGGTTATATAAAATACAAGAAAAAACACTTAGAAGACTGTTACCATTGCATGAAAAATAGAATTTTATTAAAACAAGTTACAAAATTTGAGATAATTATCTATCTCAAATCATTCTCAACTTTGATACAACATTAGGCCCTACCGCTCTTTTTAATATTTCTGTTAAAGGCTAAAATGGGAAATTAAATAAACATGGTAGAGTTTTAGATTCATGACAATAAATAACGGATAAAATTAGGGAATCATATTACGGCCATCGGGACATCCTTCATGTTGCTTCTTTAAAGGTAAACAGTCATTGTTAAATGTGGTGTATTATTTCAATATTTAAGAAATATATTTTTTTCATCACCAACTCAATTTTTGTGTGCCTTTGCCAAAGTTCAATTGACAACAAAATGGTAAATGTATCCAATGTAATGGAAGTGTTTTTCTTTCATAAACACACTCAAAAAAGGATATTTGGATAAGTTAGTATATAAAAAAAGATAGCCACGAATACAAGCACTTATTCAGTGATAACTGTTTTCCTGAAATGAAATCAGGAAGTATCTAGCAAACTATGACTGGCATGATCCAACTTCCGAGAGGCATCAAGGTTTTACTGCCAAGGTTTCACTCTTGGGTGTAATAATTTCTGTTATGATAATCTCTAATCACAATATCAAGCTCAGAATGATTACAGAGATTATTTCAATGTATGCTGAGGCATATATTCATTGGTGGCGCACACCTTAAACTGCTTCAATTAAACCAATTAATTATTTTACATTCTCTAATAGAAGCAAAGACAGGCATATAGACTATATCTATATCTCCAACATGTTATATAAATCTGAATTGATTAAACTCCAAATTGTAGAATAAAAAAAATATTTTGCCTTTCTTTATGACAATGTAAATGGCTCAGCTATCTCCAATCCACACCCCAATTTGTATTTATTTTCATCCCTTTCTAGAAATAATTCTATATTTTGTGGTTTTACTCAAATTCACTGTTGATTCAAAGTGCTAAAAATACTACCAGATGCATGTATAGAAAGGACAGACATTTCTGCGCACACTGTGTCCATTTTTGTTGCAAGACCAAATTGTGTTTGATGCGAAGAAACAAAGGAATATAACCTTAGTATTAAAATTGGCAACATGTTGAGAGATTCAAAGTCATCATGTCATGTGTATCAATGCATCAATACATCTCAATTACAGAAGACAGATTACATCAATATGTTGGTGAATTTCAACCAATACATGTACATCACATCGCTTCAACAACATTTTTGATGGCAAAACATATGATTAGATGGAAACAATGGTTTGAAATAACTTTCCAATCTCTTTATCATGATGATTTTTGCATTATTGCATTGTTACTCTGCTTATTGACAATAAACAAAAACATTTTTACAATTTTCCAACAAAAGAAAAGGTTATTCATTTACGTCAATGTGTACACCTATGAAGCGATTTGACCCTATTTTATACATAAAAATACAATGTAGTATTTAGTAATAATAAAAACAATTGAATATTTTCGTTCATGTATAACACAATATTGAATGAATACACTATAAATGATCTAGAAAAGACAAAATATTTCAAATTTTTGAAGGAAATTTAAATAAAAACAAAAATAAAAGCAATTAAAATTTGCCTTAAAATTTAAAGAGTTCAATTAATATGAAGTTGAAGAAGTCAGTAACTAGTAGTAAATTATATATGTAGGTAGAATATAGAGTTGGGCCTAAGACAGACCCCTGTGGAAGCCATTTGATAATGTATCTCACATGGTATTAGTCTTAGTTTTTTTTATACATTTTACCACTGTCATTTAAATATACTCAAGGCCAAAATATAGCCTTTATATACTGCAATGAATTCAGAATTTAATAACATGATCAGTAGTTCGATTTCTAAAGAGGGATTGCATTGATTATAGCCCTATTTGATCTCATGCTTCTTTGAAATTGAGCCCAAAACAGTTCCTGTTCGTCTTCATCATCTGTCCACCACATATGAGGGTTGTTCTTACTCAGAAACAACGTGACAAGATAGGGCAGGTCATCATCCTCGATGTCCTCTACAAAGATCAATATGACTTTGTCCAGTCCTGTGTCGTTGATATGCTCCAGCGCCAAACGAAGCTTGGTCATACACCAGACATCATACATAGACCGGTTGCTCATCAACAAGACTGTCTTGAAGCTGTTCTCAATGGCATCATAAATCGCATTAATGTAGAACATTTCCACACGGAGGTCCCCGTCTCCATAGATGATGTTCTGCAGATGCGGAAACCTCTTCTCCAGGACAGGTCTCAGGACCCGATCAACCCATTCCTCTTCCGCATCATGGAACATGAGGTTGAGATGAAAGTCATAATTGTCTTCCTTAAAATCTTCCATTATCTTTCCAGAGCCAGCGATTGCTAGTTTGAGAAGTAAAAACTTGTGTTTGAGCCACCAGCATTTGTGATAAACCAGCACACAGACATAAATAACGATGCAAGCAAAGAAAAATAAACTGGTTATGAGTATGATGTTGATGCCACAGAAATAAGCTGGATCAAATGATAGGATGGGCATGTCAATCACTGCTTTGAAGGATGTTTTTGAACACAGAGTTTTATCAAGATTCACAAATCTTGTGTTGCTTTCATCGAGCCAAGTTCGAAACCAGCTCAACTCACAGGTGCAAGAGAAAGGATTATTCGAAATGTCTATCAATAATGATTTGTTCGTAGGAAAGAATGTATCGCTCTGCACCTGACTCAGTTTATTGCTCGATAGATGGAGATTACGCAGATTGGGAGTCGCTCCAAAGAGGTGTTTGTCCAGAATGCGTAACTTATTGTTTTGAAAGAAAAGGGATCCAAGATTATCCAATCCAGAAAATAGATTGGCAGAGGTAGTCATGATACAGTTATTGTCAAGGTTCAAAGTTCTCAGAGAGATCATGCCTTTGAAAAGACCTGGTTTCAAAATGACAATGTTTCCTTGAGATAGATCCAGCGACGAAAGCTTGGTTAGAGGACTGAAAACTCCAGGCTCTAAACCCGTTAAGTTGTTTTCTTTGAGGCTGAGTTTTCTGAGTGATATCAGCCCATCAAAGAGAGATGATTGATTAGAATTGTCGAAAAGATCTTGGCCCTTCAGGTTGTTCCTGCGCATAGTGAGTTCCTCCAGAGATGCCGTCCTTGTAAACTGATGTATGGAGCCCAGTGGTGCTATTTTTGTGGATGATAGATCCAATATGATGAGATTCTTCATACGGCTAAACGCTCCGTTCAGAAATGTGACATCCCTTGACATGGCCGTGAGATAAAGCTCTTGAAGGGATGAGACACTGTCGAACGTATCTACAGAGAACCTCTCTATTTCATTGTAGGATATGTTCAAAACTGTGAGGTTTGCTAAACACCCACTGAAAAGATTTCCGTTGATCCGGGTAAACAGATTATGAGAAATGTCAAGAAATTGAAGTGCAGTGTTATTCCAATAATGACGTTCATCTATATGACGAATGAGATTGTAAGAAAGGTCAAGCTTGCTAAGGACCGACAGTCCTTGGAAAGCCACAGGATTCACAATCAAGATTTCATTTTTCGCAACGTTCAGTACTTGCAGTCGGGGGTTACACCGAAACATGCCATAGGGTAAGGATTTTATTCGGTTTTCAGATATGTCCAAGTACATCAAGGAATCAAGTCCACAGAAAGCATCGTTAGCCATGGTCCTAATCCGGTTTTTTGCAATATTAAGAGTTCTGGTTTGACTGAAACCTCTAAAGGCTTTCTGCGGAATATCATAAATTTCATTCCAACTCATTTCAACATAATCTATGGCAGGGGTTGTCTTGTTGCGGAGACTAGAGGCTTTGAGAGGAACGATACTTTGAATTCTACAAAATGATACTGACAACTCACTGATATTAACACTACCTTGAAAGGAGCTCACGTTAAATTCAAGGAACGCGTTGTGCTGAAGATCAAGCTTACTCACTCTGTGGAGGAACGAGAATGTCCCAAATGGAAGACTCCGCACCATATTATATCCCAATTTGATGGAGTCCAGAGAGGAATTCTGAAGGGGTTCAAAATCAGAAGCCTGAAGAGAAGAAATTCTATTCCAACTCAAATCAATGACCGATATGTTATTTAGATGACGAAAAGCTGTAAAGTCAACTTTCTGAATATTATTGTGATCAAGAGATACCATTTGTAGTTGATGAAGTGTTACCATTGCACCAGAGGGCACGGATGAGAAAGAGTTTGAAGAGAGTATCACGCGTGATAGAAGAGGATTTGAATCAAATACATCATCTGGCAGGTGGATAAGCCTGTTCTTTGCCATATTCAAGACTCGCAGATCGGAGAGAGGCAAAAATGTTCTAGAATCTAGATGAGAAATTTGGTTTGATCCTACGTTTAGTGACACGAGCCGCGTAAGGTTCTCAAAGGAAGCATTCTGTAGGAGTTGCATGATGTTGTGAGATGCATCCAATGTGGTTGTGTTTGGTGGTAGATCCTGTGGAATCGACTTCAGTCTCAGGTTAGAGCAGAAAGCCTTGATTCCATCAGCCTTGTTCTCCAGACGACATTTGTTGGGTTCCATCTCCCTGGTATATCCAACCGAGTTTTCTGCAATGGCCAACGTCAACAGATATGCTGTCCAAGGAAAGACGAATAAGAGTACTCTCCATGGAGATTTCAAACCGCTTGTCAAACGTGACATCGTCATTTTTGGTACGTATTATGTACAAATATACACTTTATGTTTCAAATCCAAGAACTTTTCTATTAAAACATCAAGAATACCTAGGCTTAAGAAATAGTCCGAATCTTCTTTGCGAGAATATTATGAAGCAGATCCAAACCAATTTAAAAAGTATTCGTAAACCCCTCATATCGACAAGAAAATACTGCAGAACAGCACGCACGACCGTATAACGTCTTGGTTTCGAAGCCTTAATGACTTATGCCTAACAATGCCTCGACATTGCATTGACAAGTTAACATCTCAAGTTTATGTCACGTCATCGCCACAGCTATTTTTAGTCAAACTAAATCAAAGGCATAACAATTCTCTATCGCATCTTTCTTTTCTTTTCTGGTATAAAACTGGTTCTGTATAGAAGGAAATGAGGCCCTTGAGGCAATTAGTTTCACTTGCAATGGCATATCAAAACAAGTTACACTGCAGAGGAGTATGATTCATCAGCTCTTGGTTTCAAGTAGAAAAATAAACAGGAATCGAAACTTAAGATTATAAATCTAACTGACTTTAATCACTGGAGGTTTCTATACCCACTATGTAAGGTGTCTATGCACCAACAATATGCTTTTGTCAATTTTGTCAGCATAATTATTTTTTTTATCTTCATCTCTTGATAAAAGTAGGAAGCTGAAGAGGGGCGCTGCTCATCCCTCTTCCTCTAAAATTTTGGAAACACCAATATTCCTGGGCAAATGTCTTCTTTATTCAGGCATGGGGGTGCCCGAATACGTAATTTCTTTTTCTTAATGGATGTATTTTATGAGAAATTAACATTTTTACTGTAATGGTGCACAATTTTCTTATAGCTTGCTCATTTTACTCGCTGACAAAATTAAGAAGCTGGAAATGTGATATTCAGGAAAGGGGGTAGGGGAGGCTGACAAATGTATTTGCGCGTTCCCTTATTATCGATATACTATTTTTGCAACTATAAGTTATATGGGGCTGCAATGTACAAGCCCAGCTATTCAGCAGTCTCCTCCATGACCAACCTGTTTTATATGCCTGTTGTACACGGTGGACCAATTACAATTATATTGTCAAGTTTCGTTGTTTTACTATGTACAATGCAATCCAATGTATTTTAGTTTATTTTGTTGGAAATTAAAAAAAATGAAATGAATGAAATATGTGTCTTTGCGTCATTTAATCCATGGCTCGCTGATAAAACAACCATTTCCATTTCAGTTCCAAGTTGTTTATGGGTCTAGTATCAGTTACAAAAATACAAGGTGTACATGTGCATGTATGCATGAAAAATGTAAACGAAACTTTAGAAGACGTTTGAAGATCAAGTTTACTAACTTAAGAGTAAATTTTACTTACATTATTTTACGGATACAGGGAGGAACCTTTGGGGTACAGGCCCTTTGATCATTACATAATTGGAAAATGTGCCCAAAAGTGTACCCCAAGGCAATATTTAGAGCTTTAAAAAAAAAATTCTTTCATTCTTTCTTTTTGGTAGGTCAGAAATTTTGAGATTCTCGACCCATCCCCTGAGAAAGTATTTAATATTTCCCTCTTTTTTTCTTTTTCAGTGAGCTAGTCCCTTCCCTCTTTTATTGTTATTTATTGATTGATTGATTTATAGATTTATTTCAAAGGGTTGATTTTGAAACCCACCCCTCCCCCTTCACAAAATCATGGATCTGCAAATAACATATTTTCTTACAAGTTAATTGACAAAGCAGGAAAACTACCGGCGGTAAACCATAATCTGTGATAATGGACCACTCACAGCTATTCATGTTCTCTCATCATACCTCCCAAACTCGACATCATTATCATGAAACACAATTTATGTATTAAAACACAAATAAGGGAATGGTTATATAAAATACAAGAAAAAAACACTTAGAAGACTGTTACCATTGCATGAAAAATAGAATTTTTATTAAAACAAGAAAGTTACAAAATATGAGATAATTATCTATCTCAAATCATTCTAAACTTTGATACAACATCAGGCCCTACCGCTCTTTGTATTATTTCTGTTAAAGGCTAAATGAGAAATTAAATAAACCTGGTAGAGTTTTAGATTCATGAGAATAAATAACGGATAAAATTAGGGAATCGTATTACGACCATCGGGACATCCTTCATATCACTTCTTTAAAGGTAAACAGTCATTGCTAAATGTGGTGTATGATTTCAATATTTAAGAAATATAATTTTTTCATCACCAATTTAATTTTGTGGTGCGTTTGCCCAAGTTAAATTGACCACAAAATGGTACTTTATGTACCCAATGTAATGGAAGTATTTTTCAATCGTAAACACACACAAAAAGGGATATTTTGGAGAAGTTATTATATACAAAATAGATAGTTATCACTGAATAAGTCCCTGTATTCGTAGCTGTTTTCCTGAAATGAAATCAGGAAGTATCTAGCAAACTATGACAGGCATGTTTCAACTATCGAGAGACATTACAGTTTTACTGCCAAGGTTTCACTCTTGGGTGTAAGAATATTTGTTATGATAATCTCTAATCACAATATCAAGCTCAGATTAATTACAGAGATTATTTTACTGTATGCTGAGGCATATTCATTGATGGTGCACACCTGAAACTGCTTCAATTAAACCAATTAATTATTTTACATTCTCTAATAGAAGCAAAGACAGGCATATAGATTATATCTATATCTCCAACATGTTATATAAATCTGAATTGATTAAACTCCAAATTGTAGAATAAAAAAAATATTTTGCCTTTCTTTATGACAATGTAAATGGCCCAGCTATCTCCAATCCACACCCCAACTTGTATTTATTTTCATCCCTTTCTAGAAATCATTCTATATTTTGTGGTTTTACTCAATTCACTGTTGATTCAAAGTGCTAAAAATACTACCAGATGCATGGATAGAAAGGACAGACATTTCTGCGCACACTGTGTCCATTTTTGTTGCAAGACCAAATTGTGTTTGATGCGAAGAAACAAAGGAATATAACCTTAGTATTAAAATTGGCAACATGTTGAGAGATTCAAAGTCATCATGTCATGTGTATCAATGCATCAATACATCTCAATTACAGAAGACAGATTACATCAATATGTTGGTGAATTTCAACCAATACATGTACATCACATTGCTTCAACAACATTTTTTATGGCAAAAAATATGATTAGATGGAAACAATGGTTTGAAATAACTTTCCAATCTCTTTGACATGATGATTTTTGCATTATTGCATTGCTACTCTGCTTATTGACAATAAACAAAAACATTTTTACCATTTTCCAACAAAAGAAAAGGTTATTCATTTACGTCAATGTGTACACCTATGAAGCGATTTGACCCTATTTTATACATAAAAATACAATGTAGTATTTAGTAATAATAAAAACAATGAAATTTTTTCGTTCATGTATAACACAATATTGAATGAATACACTATAAATGATCTAGAAAAGACAAAATATTTCAAACTTTTGAAGGAAATTTAAATAAAAACAAAAATAAAAGCAATTAAAACTTGCCTTAAAATTTAAAGAGTTCAATTAATATGAAGTTGAAGAAGTCAGTAACTAGTAGCAAATTATATATGTAGGTAGAATATAGAGTTGGGCCTAAGACAGACCCCTGTGGAAGCCATTTGATAATGTATCTCACATGGTATTAGTCTTAGTTTTTTTATACATTTTACCACTGTCATTTAAATATACTCAAGGCCAAAATATAGCCTTTATATACTGCAATGAATTCAGAATTTAATAACATGATCAGTAGTTCGATTTCTAAAGAGGGATTGCATTGATTATAGCCCTATTTGATCTCATGCTTCTCTGAAATTGAGCCCAAAACAGTTCCTGTTCGTCTTCATCATCTGTCCACCACATATGAGGGTTGTTCTTACTCAGAAACAACGTGACAAGATAGGGAAGGTCATCATCCTCGATGTCTTCTACAAAGATTAATATGACCTTGTCCAGTCCTGTGTCGTTGATATGCTCCAGCGCCAAACGAAGCTTGGTCATACACCAGACATCATACATAGACCGGTTGCTCATCAACAGGACTGTCTTGAAGCTGTTCTCAATGGCATCATAGATCGCATTAATGTAGAACATTTCCACACGGAGGTCTCCATCTCCGTAGATGATGTTCTGTAGATGCGGAAACCTCTTCTCCAGGACAGGTCTCAGGACCCGATCAACCCATCCCTCTTCCGCATCATGGAACATGAGGTTGAGATGAAAGTCATAATTGTCTTCCTTGAAATCTTCCATTATCTTTCCAGAGCCAGCGATTGCTAGTTTGAGAAGTAAAAACTTGTGTTTGAGCCACCAGCATTCGTGATAAACCAGCACACAAACATAAATAACGATGCAAGCAAAGAAAAATAAACTGGTTATGAGTATGATATTGATGCCACAGAAATAAGCTGGATCAAATGATAGGATGGGCATGTCAATCACTGCTTTGAAGGATGTTTTTGAACACAGAGTTTTATCAGGATTCACAAATCTTGTGTTGCTTTCGTCGAGCCAAGTTCGAAACCAGCTCAACTCACAGGTGCAAGAGAAAGGATTACTCGAAACGTCTATCAATAATGATTTGTTCGTAGGAAAGAATGTATCGCTCTGCACCTGACTCAGTTTATTGCTCGATAGAGAGAGATTACGCAGATTGGGAGTCGCTCCAAAGAGGTGTTTGTCCAGAATGCGTAACTTATTGTTTTGAAAGAAAAGGGATCCAAGATTATCCAATCCAGAAAATAGATTGGCAGAGGTAGTCATGATCTAATTATTCTCAAGGTACAAAGTTTTCAGAGAGGTCATGCCTTTGAAAAGACCTGGTTTCAAAATGATAATGTTCGCTCGAGATAGATCCAGCATAAGAAGCTTGGTTAGAGGACTGAAAACCCCAGGCTCTAAACCCGTTAAGTTGTTTTCTCTGAGGGTAAGCTTTCTGAGAGATATCAGCCCATCAAAGAGAGATGACTGATTAACATTGTCGAACAGATCTTGGCTCTTCAGGTTATTCTTGCGCATACTGAGTTCCTCCAGAGATGCCGTGTCTGTAAACTGACGTATGGAGCCCAGTGATGCTATTTTTGTGGATGATATATTCAATTTGATAAGATTCTTCATATGGCTAAACACCCGGTTTAGAATTTCGACATTCTTTGACATGTCAGTGAGATAAAGCTCTTGAAGGGATGAGACACTGTCGAACGTGTGATTTGAGAACCCCTCTATTCCATTGTAAGATATGTTCAAAACTGTGAGGTTTGCTAAACACCCACTGAAAAGCTTTCCGTTGATCCGGGCAAACAAATTGTGGGAGATGTCAAGAACTCGAAGTGCAGTGTTATTCCAATGATGGCGTTTATCTATATGACGAATGAGATTGTAAGAAAGGTCAAGCTTGCTAAGGACCGACAGTCCTCGGAAAGCCACAGGATTCACAATCAAGATTTCATTGTACGCAACGTTCAGTACTTGCAGTCGGGGGTTACACCGAAACATGCCAGAGGGTAAGGATTTTATTCGGTTTGCAGATATGTCCAAGTACATCAAGGAATCAATTCCACAGAAAGAACCGTAAGTCATGGTTCTAATCCGGTTTTTTGCAATATTAAGGGTTCTGGTTTGACTGAAACCTCTAAAGGCATTCTGCGGAATATCATAAATTTTATTCCAACTCATTTCACATAATCTATGGCAGGGGTCGTCTTGTTGCGTAGACTAGAGGCATCGAGAGGAACAATACTTCCAATCCCACTATATGACACTGACAACTCACTGATATTAACACTACCAAGAAAGGAGCTCACGCGAAATTCCAGGAAATTGTTATTGTGTAGATCAAGGACTCTCACTTTGTAAAGGAATGAGAACGTCCCATTTGGAAGACTCCTTAACTTATTGTCTGCCAATTTGATGTAATTTAGGGAGGAATTCTGAAGGGGTTCAAAATCAGAGGCTTGAAGAGAAGAAATGTCATTCCCTTTCAAATTAATGGCCGATAGGTTCTTTAGATGACGAAAAGCTGTGAAGTCAATTTTCTGAATATTATTTTGATCAAGAGATACCATTTGTAGTTGATGAAGTGTTGCCATTGCACCAGAGGGCACGGATGAAAAACAGTTTGAAGAGAGTATCAAGAGTGATAGAAGAGGATTTGAATCAAATATACCATCTGGCAGGTTGGTAAGCCTATTCCCTGCCATATTCAAGACTCGCAGATTGGAGAGAGGCAAAAATGTTTTAGTATCTAGATGAAAAATTTGGTTTGATCCTACATTTAGTGACACGAGCCGCGTAAGGTTCACAAAGGAATCATTCTGTAGGAGTTGCATGATGTTGTCAGACGCAATCAATGTGGTTGTGTTTGGTGGTAGATCCTGTGGAATCGACTTCAGTCTCAGGTCAGAGCAGAAAGCTTTGATTCCACCAGTTGTGTTCACCAGACGACATTTGTTGGGTTCCATCTCCCTGGTATATCCAACCGAGTGTTCTTGAAGGGCTAACGTCAACAGACATGCTGTCCAAGGAAAGACGAATAAGAGTACCCTCCATGGAGATTTCAAACCGCTTGTCAAACGTGAAATCGTCATTTTGGTACGTTGTCCTGAACAATCTATGTTTCAAATGTAAGAACTCTTCTATCAAAACATCAAGAACCCTTCTCAAAATATTGGCTTAAAGAAATAGCGCGAATCTTCTTTGCAAGTATATTACGAAGCAGATCCAAACCAATCAAAACGTATTTGAGAAGTGTAAAATACAAGTTCAGACTTAACTCGTATCGACAAGAAAATACTGCATGGCAGCACTAACGACCAGATCACGTCTTGGTTTAGAATGCCTAACAATGCCTCGACATGCTATTGACAAATTAACATTTTAAGTATCTCACGCCATCGCCACAGCTATTTGTAGTCAAAGGCATAACAAGGCCATAACAATTCTCTATCGCATCTTATGTTTTTTGTGGTATAAAACTGGTTCTGTATAGAAGGAAATGAGGCCCTTGAGGCAATTAGTTTCACTTGCAATTGCATATCAAAACTACACTGTAGAAGAGTATGATTTATCAGCTCTTGGTTTCAAGTAGAAAAATAAACAGGAATCGATAGGTCAAGCTTCAGTGACTTCATCCAAGAGTTTTCTTCCCTTCTGGATAAGTATGTTCTCTTCACTGGTAAATTACTCATACTTGGAGACTTTAATGTCCACTGGGAGAATGAGAATTATAATGAGACAAGCCGGCTTATGTCTTTACTGCATGATCATAACCTTCAGCAGCATGTGGTTGGGCCTACCCATGAATCTGGCCATACATTGGATCTAGTTATTGGACGGGTTGGCGAAGAATGCTTGGAGACTGTAGAGATAGGCGAATCTTTGTCCGACCACTCAGCTATTCACTGTAAGCTGCATTTGAGGAAGCCAAAGGCAGTCAAGAGGGTAATCCAGTTTCGCAAGATAAAGGCAATTGATTCCACCACGTTCAGCTCAGACATAGAGAAGTCCGAGCTATCATCATCTGATGCATCACTAACAGCTGAAACATTACTACATAAGTACAACGTGGTTATGGGAGAACTCCTTGACAGACATGCTCCACAGCGATCCTGTGTCATCATTGATCATCCAGCCATTCCATGGTATAACCAGGAAATAGCAGACGCTAAGCGAAAGCGACGTCAACTTGAGCGTAAATGGAGAAGGACGGGGCTCTCTGTTGATAAACAACTTTTCAAGGATCAAAGAAACCTCACCAAAGAGTTGTTTAAAGTGGCGAAGTCAGAGTTTTGGAACGACCTCATTATGGAGTGTGGCAGTGATCAGAAGGCCCTGTACGGTATAATCAGCCAACTTCTTCATCAGAAAACCTCAGCGTCAAAGAAAATGCCTCAGCATTTAACTGATGATGACCTTGCTGTTGATTTCTCTCGCTTCTTTGTCGGAAAGATTGAGAAAATCCGGGAGTGTATGCCAGCTACTCAGGTCCTCCCAAACGGACAGCCTTCACGTGATTGTGATGCCCATCTGACATTGATACATCCTACATGTCCAGAGGAAGTCAAGCGGATAATTCACAAGACCTCTGCAAAGACATGTTCGCTTGACCCGGTGCCTACAGTTCTTGTTAAACAACACGGTGACCTCCTAGCTCTGCATATTTCGTGTCTGATTAATGCGTCACTGCGTGATGGAGTCTTCCCAGACTGTCTGAAACTGGCATATGTTACCCCAGTATTGAAGAAATCTTCACTTGATCACAACGATCTGGCTAACTATCGCCCAGTATCAAATTTGCCTTTTCTGGCCAAAGTGACTGAGAAAATTGTCGCAAGTCGTCTGACAGCTTATCTGCAGGGCAATGATCTACATGAGTGCCTACAGTCTGCATACAGAAAGAATCACAGTGTGGAGACGGCACTACTGAAGGTCTCGGATGACATCCTAACATCAATTGATTGCAGAAAAGCAGCTGCCCTAGTTCTGCTTGACATGTCAGCTGCATTTGATACCATCGATCATGCTGTTCTGCTTGAGAGACTTAGAGAAGATTTTGGAATTGAAGCAACTGCACTCCAATGGTTTGAGTCTTACCTCAACGACAGAAGACAAGCTGTGGTCATCAATGGCAATCTATCAACTGAGACCACCCTTAGCTACGGAGTTCCGCAAGGCTCTGTCCTCGGTCCCTTGCTCTTCACACTCTACATCACCCCTCTTGGCTCTATCATACAGCGACATATGGTCTTAGCGCACATTTCTATGCAGACGACACCCAGCTCTACCTAACTTTTGATCCAAAAGTTGGAGGCGCTGAGGAACGTGCAGCTGCAGCCATCAGTGCTGCCATCGAAGAGATTCGATGTTGGATGAGACGCAACTTCTTGAAGCTAAATGAAAAGAAAACCGAGTATCTCCTTTTGTCTTCACCACACATGGGAAATAAGATCACTGGTACTCCTATTCTAGTCGGTGAGGAAGCTGTATCTCCCAACAACAAGGCTAGAAATCTTGGAGTAGTCTTCGACAGAACTATGAGCATGAAGGATCACATTTCGCGTGTCTGTCAGTCTGCATTCTACCATCTCCGCAGGATTGCAGAGATCAGACACTGTCTCACCAGAAGTGCCGCGGAAAACCTCATCCATGCTCTAATAACCTCAAGGCTGGATTTCTGCAACTCTCTCCTTGTCGGCTTACCATCATCAGCCATCAAACGTCTCCAGGCGGTCCAGAATGCTGCTGCTCGACTTCTGATGGGAATCAGGAAGTTTGACCACATCTCGCCTACACTCCATGAGCTTCATTGGCTGCCAGTGCACTGCAGAATGCAGTATAAGATCTTGCTGCTTGCATTTAAGGCTCTACATAACTTGTCCCCTGGCTATGTATCTGCTCTCATCAGTGTACGTCAGCTACGACCAGGACTACGCTGTGCGGGACTCGTTCTTCAAGTGCCCAGTACCCGTCTAAAAACATACGGGGATAGAGCCTTCTCTTCATTTGCTCCGCATCTTTGGAACTCTCTACCTGTCCAACTTCGAAATTGTAACAACATTGATACCTTTAAATCTGAACTCAAAACCTATCTTTTCCGGCAACATTGCGAATAATATGTGACATATTGAGGGAGCCAGGCGCCTTTGAATGCTTTTGCAGATAAATGGCGCTATACAAATGCTGTTCATCATCATCATCATCATCAAAATTATAAATGTAAACTGACTTTAATCACTGGAGGTTTCTATATCTAATTGCAGGTGCTTATGCACAAACAATTTGCTTTTGTCAATTTTGTCAGCATAATTATTTAATTTTGATAAAACGTAGGAAGATTGGGGGCGCAGCTCATCCATTTCCCTCTAAAATTGTGGAATCGCAAATATTTCTGGGCGAATGTCTTTAGGCATGGGGGTGCCTGAATACGTAATTTCTTTTAATTAAAGGGTGTATTTTTTAATGAGAATTTTTTTTTTACTGTAATGGTGCACGATTTTCTTTGAGCTTGATCATTTTACTTGTACACAAAATTTAGAAGCTGGAAAGATTCAGAAAGGGGCAGGGGGGCTGACAAATTTGTGTACGTGCGTCTTTTAATCCTTGGCTCGCTCATATTAAAAGTTTTATATCGAGAAACAACCGTTTCCATTTCAGTTCCAAGTTGTCTATGGGTCTAGTATCAGTTACAAAAATACAAGGTGTAAATGTGCATGTATGCATGAAAAATGTAAACGAAACTTTTCAAGACGTTTGAAGATCAAGTTTACTACATTTAGAGTAAATTTTACTTACATTTACGGATACAGGGAGGAACCTTTGGGGGTACAGGCAGAGGCGGTTCTCCCGGGGGGGCAGGGGGGGCACAGTGCCCCCCCCCCCACTTTTTCAGATACCCGAAAAGTGCCCCTTTTTACATAGGAAAAGTGCCCCTTTTATTTTGTAAGAAGTGCCCCTTTTACATAGGAAAGGTGCCCCTTTTACTTTGACAAGTGCCCCTATTACTTAGTAAAAGTGCCCCTTCCCCCTTTTCACCTCTGACGAGTGCCCTTTTTATTTTTGACACGTGCCCCTTGTCTTCGACATGTTCCCATTTTCCTTTGCAATAAGTGTCCATTTTCCATTCTCATAAATCTTGAAATTATCTTGAATAAGTGCCCTTTTTAATCTCTAGTAAGTGCCTCTTTTCAGGTACGAGAAGTGCCCCTTTTCACTTTTAATAAGTGCCCCCTTCACCTCTGATAATTGCCCCTATTCAAAACTGAGAGGTGCTCCTTTTACTTTGACAACTTCCCCTTTTTTCCTTTGTAAGAAGTGCCCCTTCTCCTTTTAATAACCACCCCTTTTTTAAACTCGGATGAGCACACCTTTCATTTTAACATGTGCCCCTCTTATTTTCTAATAAGTGCCCCTTTTCCTTATGATAAGTGCTCCCATTAAAAAGAGAGAGCTCCTTCCCTTTCTCATAACTACCCCTTTCCCTTTCTAATAAGTGCCCCCTTTCCTTATGATAAGTGCCCCCATTGAAAAGAAAGAGCTCCTTCCCCTTCTCATAACTGCTCCTTTTAAAAATCTGAACGGTGCCCCCTTTTTATTCAACAAATGCACATTTTCCTTTATTTTAAGTGCCCCTTTTACATTTTCATAATTGCCCTTTTTCATATCTGGTCAGTGCCCCTTTTCAACTCTGATAATTCCCCTTTTAATAATGATACGTGCCCCTTTTCCTTTCTAATAAGGGACCTATCCCCTTTTCACCTCTTATAAATCCCCCTATCAAAATCTGATGGGTGCCCCTTTTCCGTCAACAAATGCCTATTTCCCATTTTCGTAAACGCCTCTTTTTCATCACTGGTGAGTGCCTCTTTTCAGGTGAAAAAATGCCTCATTTTCACCTCTTATAATTATCCTTTGTACTTTGACACGTGCTCCTTTCCTTTTCTAATAAGTGTCTTATCCCTTTCGATAATTGTCCCCTTTTCATGTAATCATTAAACGTGCCCCTTATTTAAAGCGACTAAGAGCAATTTCCCCCAAAGTTCGCTCGCTGCGCTCGCTCGCATTTAAAGATGATATAATTATGTTACTTATCAAAGGTCTTTTCAGTCTTCCGTTATGAGAATGTGCTTATAACCTCATCACGATTGGCTTTTTTCCTCCTTATAAGATGTAATTTTTCGCACTGCGACCTCACAGATCTTTAAAATTTTTCTCGCTCGCTTCGCTCGCTCGTAAATGCATATTCAGACATCACACCCAACTGTAAAGTATGATGCTTAAGCGATATCTTGTATGATGTATGAAGAAATCATCCCTGATAATGTAATCACAATGTAGGGGTATATACCAATGTCTAAAAAATTGTATATTTTCGCTTTGAGATTTCCCACTGTAGGTGCCCTTTTTTCCAGAAAGTGCCCTTTTTTGTTGGTGCCCCCCCCCCCCCCCCACTTTGGAAGTCGCTCGGCCGCCCCTGGGTACAGGCCCTTCGATCATTTCATAATAGGAAAAAATGCCCAGAGGTGTACCCCAAGTCTTATTTTTTGTCCGTTTACCTCTTTCATTTGTTTAATTTGTTGGGCTGGTCAGAAAATTTTTGATCCTCGAGGCCCCTCCCCTGTGAAAGTATTTAATATTTTCCCCCTTCTTTTCCTCTTTTGTGTGCAAGTGCCTTCCCTCTTTTATAATTATTTATTTATTTATTTCATAGGAGTGTTTTTAACCTGCCCCTCCCCGTTCACAGACTCCTGGATCTGCCAATAACATATTTCCTTAAAGGTAAAGACCAGTATTGGAAACGCCCCAATTTCAAAAAATGAAATGGAAGCTCTCATTGCCAATCATGTGAAAGAATATGTTTTGACTAATACATGATGATAAAAAATTTGCCGGGAAACCGCCTACTAATTCATATATTTGGTAAATTTGTTTCTCTCATGGTCGTGTGAGAGATATAGGGTAGTCCCATATACATCTTTCTGTGTATAGTGCTTGTAACTTTACGAAGAATGTGCCAAATTTCTTATCATTTTGATGATTCCAGAACCTTGCAGATGCTAGATGCTAGATGATCAACCTTTTCTGATCGATTCCACAACGTTTCTTTCACAATGCAATCGCATGACCATTACTGGTCTTTACCTTTAAAAGTTAAAGGCATCATTTAACAACGTTAAATCTAAGATGCATGGCCCTACGTGTTATCGGTGTCTGTGATATGGTATAATATTGAAGCCCTAACAAATTTCCGCTTCATAATGATCAAGAAGTGCCTCAAAAAAGTAAAAATCTTTGAGTGACCTGTCTTACCATACTCATTTTCCCCAATAGACGGTAGTGTTATAAAAAACGTTAGGAAAACGGGGGGGGGGGGGGGGGGGGTCGAATGGCATCTTACAACATTCCCCTACCCCTTTGAGTGAGAAAATTGGGAAAATAGGGGTTAAATCGGGGAAGAAAAAATCTGGAAAAAACAGGTAATTATCAGGCCTGATATTTCCAATCATAAATATCTTGATAATCAGACAGGCGATCTGAGACAAAGTTAACCACTCCCTTTAATTGACAATGCAGGCAATCTAAGCCACCATGATATGTGATAATGACCCACTCACAGCTATTAATGTTCTCTCACCATACCTCCCAAACTCGACATGATTATCATGAAACACAATTCATGTATTTAAACACAAATTAGGGAATGGTTATATAAAATACAAGAAAAAACACTTAGAAGACTGTTACCATTGCATGAAAAATAGAATTTTTATTAAAACAAGTAACAAAATTTGAGATAATTATCTATCTCAAATCATTCTCAATTTGGATACACATCAGGCCCTACCGCTCTTTTTATTATTTCTGTTAAAGGCTAAATGAGAAAATTAAATAAACATGGTAGAGTTTTAGATTCATGAGAATAAATAACGGATAAAATTAGGGAATCATATTACGACCATTGGGACATCCTTCATGTCGCTTCTGTTAAATGTGGTGTATGATTTCAATATTTAAAAAATCTAATTTTATTTCATCACCAACATCAAAATTTGTGTGTTCCTTTGCCAAAGTTAACTTGACAACAAAATTGTATTTTATGTATCCAATGTAATGGAAGTGTTTTTCTTTCTTGAAAACACCCCAAAAAAGGGATATTTTGGATAAGTTATTCTATAAAAAATAGAATACAAGCACTTATTCAGTGATAACTGTTTTCCTGAAATGAAATCAAGAAGTATCTAGCAAACAATGGCAGGCATGTTTCAACTATCAAGAGACATTACGGTTTTACTGCCAAGGTTTCACTCTTGGGTGTAATAATTTCTGTTATGATAATCTCTAATCACAATATCAAGCTCAGATTGATTACAGAGATTATTTCACTGTATGCTGAGGCATATTCATTGATGGTGCACACCTTAAACTGCTTCAATTAATTATTTTACATTCTCTAATATAAGGCAAAACAGGCATATAGATTACATCTATATTTCCAACACGTTATTTAAATCTGAATTGATCAAACTCCAAATTTTACGATAAAAAAAATATTTTGTGTTTCTTTATGACAATGTAAATGGCCCAGCTGACTCCAAACCACATCACAACTTATATTTATTTTTATCCCTTTCTAAAAAGCATTCTATATTTTGTGGTTTGACTCGATTCACTGTTGATTCAAAGTGCTAAATATATACCAGATGCATGGATAGAGAGGGCAAACATTTCTGCGCACACTGTCCATTTTTGTTGCAAGACCAAATTGTGTTTGATGCAAAGAAACAAAGGAAAATAACCTAAGTATTCAAATTGGTAACATGTAGAGAGATTTAAAGTCATCATGTCATGTGTATCAATGCATCAATAAATTTAAATTACAGAAAAATACATACTTTTTCACACTAAGACAGATTTACATCAATATGTTTGTGAATTTCAACCAATACATGTACATCACATTGCTTCAACGACGGCACAAAATATGATTAGGTGGAAACAATGGTTTGAAATAACTTTCCAATCTCTTTATCATGATGATTTTTTATAATTACTTTGTTTCTCTTCTTAATGTAAATGAGCACAAAATTTGTTACCATTTTCCAACAAAAGGTTACCATTTTAGGTCAATTTGTGCGCCTCTGAAGCGATTTGACCCAATTTTACACATAAAATTACTAAAAGTAATAATAAAAACAATGATATATTTTCGTTCATATATAACACAATATTGAAAGTATACACTATAAACGATATTTGGGTGAAAGTCCAGCTTATCTTTCAAACATATATTGGGGTCACACCATCCCTGAAGAGAAGGGTCAGAGACCTCGGTAAAAGATAAATCTCTCCTTGTGCTTAACCACAGTAATTAACTACATGTAAAAGGGTTGATCCATCGCAAGGGGAAGTAGGGAGCCACGTTTCTACCACGTGTTAATAAAGAGACCATCAGTATCTTAGGGGGAACTTGGGAATACAATAAGACATTCATCCACACATGGGAAAGTTATTTCATATAAATCGGTACAAATGACACTGCCAAGTCTAACTAGGAGGGAACAAACTTATGTTTCAAAGTTTGTGGTTTCCTTTCCACAAAAAAAGTGAAATTGGTGGTATGGAGTATAAATTCTTTTACCAATTGTAATTTGTAAGTAATACAGTATTCCAACAAGGGTTCCGGATGGAAAAGTAAAAAAAACTGTTTGGCCCTACATAGGCTTACGTGTTATAACGATGAGCTAAATTCTTAGGTCAAAAAACCAGTTGAAACCAGTTGGATTTGCAACTGGTATCAACCGGTACCAGTTGAATCCATTTTAAGGAACTGGAATATGTGCCAGTTTATTCTGGTTTCAACTGGTAATAGTCAAAATCAGTTGAAACAACTGGTAAACTTCCCATGCAACAGTATATCCAAGTTGCAACCTATTGACTCTACTGGCACATGCTGAAAGCAAACCAGTTGATTCCAGTTGAAACCGATTAACCATAATGGTATTAAATTGATAACCAGTTATATTCAGCAGATTGGAACGGCTTGCCAGATAAAATAGTGGTTTTGACAACAACAGACAAAGTCAAAAGACATATATAGATAAGCATTGGTGGGAGCATCACTTTGATCTCCCATGACTCCACTCCTGTGCATGCGGATAGACTCAGTAAAGAATCTAAAAGACTAAACCTGTATCAGATGATGATGATGATGATGATGATTAAATTTAAAAACGATAGGCCTCACTAATATATCTACCAGTTGATTAAAGTTTAAAACCCATAAAACCAAAGTGGACCATTCTTTAAAATTTGAGGACTATCTTGATGCCCATGACTATACCCCGACAGACAACACCCAGTTATCAGATATACTCAAAATATTCAAAAGAAGCCTCAAAAGCCAAGCTAGACATTGGATAGAAGGACGGACCTTTGACAATTTTGACAGACGGTTTAGTGGAACAAAATCGTCTTACGCATAAGTTAGGGGATTTTATGACTATGGACGAAAGCGCAGAAATTTATTTGCAGCGCGTCAAACAAGCAGCTGCAGGAATAGGTTACGGAGAAGCACAGATAAGAGACGAGATCTTGTCCACGCTTCCGCCGAAATGTCGATCTGCCATATTAATGTCTCTACTAGAGACGGTAAGCAGCGACCAAATTGCGACTAAAGCGCAACGTTTTATGGATTTAGATCGCGACAACGCTACGGGGACCAAGGTGTCCTTTTCGACACAAGATGAAATTTCCAAACTTAGAGATGCGATCCAACACAACAACATGTTCTTGACTCTGCAAAGCTGAAGGGAGTCTGCAAGAAATTGAGTCCCCCCTGAAATGGACCAATTCGTATAGCAGAGAGGTTGTTGCCCGATCAATTTCGGGTGGAGCTCCGCAATATGATCTCAACTAGGCATCAGGACCGCTTGAAGCCGTGTTACAGATAGGGGCATGCCTACCGGGTGCAGCAGACCAATATTTTATGATCGAGTGTGACTGTTGTGACGAGTGGTACCACAGGAAGTGTGTGGACATCATTCCGAGTGAGGGGAAGGCCATGAATAAATATGTCTCCCTTGCCAGGCCAAAGGGGCACTAATGGGAGAAGTTAGGGGTAGACTATTTTGGTGGTACGTTAATGGCTTCCCTTTTCTTGTTTTTCACACAGACGGATTCAACCGGCAGCAGGGAGCCGCTAACCCCGGGGACGGACTTCACATTTCAGGGGGCCTTGGACCAACTTGTGGAGGAGGCGGCCGTATCCGGGGGTCCTTACCCGGATGGCGCCAGATAAGGTGCTCTGGCCGGAGGTTCTCCGCCAGTGTGACCTTTTGTTCCAGATGGCTCTGGAGCAAGAGGACGTAGGTTGGGTGGGGTATCTTCAGGAGTACCTCCTGGACAATATGGCCCACAGCGAGGTTTGTCTTCACTTTCAGGTGCCGCCCCCGGGGAGAACATTTGCCCACGGGACGAAGAGGGCCAAGGAGGTTGGATGTAACTCGACCCTGAGGCGCCGTTGTGGAGGCCTGAGATGGTTTTAACTCATCGTGTCCCTGTTTCTATGGGGATATTGTCGCGGAAGGACAAAGGACAAGGACAAAGGTGAAAGGACTGGAGGACTCTCTGCTAGCTTCAAATTTGTCATCAAAGTCGGTGGAGAATGATGACAAGAAGTGTAAGTTGATGACAGCTTTGTCATGGTGTGTGTTTATGCAGGTCTTTCTTTTTCTGAAGACATTTATAACCGCACGTGGCATCAACAAGGATAGTTTGCCTCTTCAGGAACAGTTCTTCATGATACTTGTGCAATTGCGCCAAGGTTTAACTTTCGAGTTTATTGCAACAGTGAAGGACGTGAAAAAGACTACTGCAATTGACTACTTTAGGAAATGGCTTGACTTCATGCATGCCAAGCTGGGATTTCTTGTTAAGTTCAAGGATCGCGGGGATATATTTCTAACAATACCTCCAGTGTTTAAGAAGCAATTTCCTAGACTGACATCAATAGTTGATTGTTTCAAGACCTTTATTGATGCACCAAGGAAGTTGAAGGCCAGGGCTCAGTGTTGGAGTAACTATAAACATCACTGCACTGTAAAAGTATTTATTTCATGTAGCCCTTTGGGACACATAAATTATGTATCAAAAGTGTATGGTGGCCGGGCTTCTGATGTACAAGTTGTTAGAGAATCTAATTTCATGACTTATGAATTTCATATGCCTGGTGACCAAATTCTTACTGATCGGGGGTTCACCCTCCAGGATGAATTTGCCGCAGCATGTGGTGTTAACTTGCTTTGACCCTCATTTACAAAGGGTAAGAGACAACTGTCGCCAAAAAAGGTGGAAACATCAAGAAAGATTTCCTCTGTTCGAATTCACATCGAGTGTGTTATCGGGCTTCTCAAAAATAGATACAAAATACTTCAAGGCCCTATTCCCATTCAAAGCTTGCAAAATATCACTGACGAAGTGGAAAAGCCTCTTGCAAGCATCGATAAGATAGTTAGAGTTTGTGCTGCCCTCATCAGCCTAGGTGAAGGCATTGTATACGGAAAGTAATTGTGGTCAGTTTCTTGCAATGCTCTTTGAAAAATGTTGCTTTTAATATGAGCTTGAAAAGAAGAAATATTTGTTTCCACTTCTGCTGACCTGTGTTCACTTTGTCACACAAATTAAAAACTGCATTTTGTTCCCATGATTTCCAGACATACATGTCAGATACCTCTGTACATAGCGCAGTCCCTTTATCGTAGCCAAAGTAATGTTAGAATAAGAAAAATGTCCAAATTATTGGACTATATTTTAGAAATCTACCGGAGGTGGCACGGAAAATGACTCAAAACTGCGGGAAATAGCTCCTTTCATTCTGGAATGTCGGGGTGTCTGTGTGTCGCTGACCAGCGGAGTATTGTATTGTGGTAGAAAAAACATATTTCTTGCAATTGTATGAATTAAACACTTCATAATTTTATACATGTGTTTCTATGTAGTATTTAGACACAACTTTAATACCTTGAAATGCCTTGTTATATTTGACTTGCCATGCCTTTTTCACAGTACTTGTGTAGTTTACAGACGTACACATATTTGTTAGTGGTTATTGATGTAAACCTGTTACTAACAAAGACCAGCGGAGTATTGCATTAGTGTTGCATTGTGGTAGAAAAACCATATTCTTGCAATTGTATGAATAAACACTTCATCTTTTTATACATGTATTTCTATGTCAGCCCGAATTTATGTAGTCCCATATATATATATATATTTTGTCGGCTTTTTGTTGTTGCAAATCGGCAACAATGTGAATGTAAATAAACACAAACATCAGTCTTCATTGCATTCCTGGATCTACATTATCTGGACTCCTTTGTTTGTTATAATTTGCATTTATGCAAAGACTCAGCAGTGTTGGTTGATTGGTTCACATAGGAACAAACAATCTTGACAGGGGAATTGGGAAGAAGGACAAGAAAGATTTCATTAGCCTTATAGTTTCTGTAAAGGAAAATTTTATTTCAAGTGAAATTTTGTATCTTCGATACTTCAAAGATGGGATTCTGAAGCTTTACATGAACAAAGCATTTATTATAATAGAAACTAACTGAACTATCACACTTATACAACTTCAAGATTTTTGACCCTAGTAATACTTTTATTCACAGCGATTCATTTTATGCGTGTGTTGGCCTCCACCTGAATGGCATAGGAAAGAGCTTTCCAGCTCAGAATTGTGAGAACTTTTTGAACAATTTTTATGTTTCTGCATCTATATCTCATATTAATGTAAGAAATAGAATTCCACACGAACTAAAAAAACTCACTCCACCTCCAAAAAAATTGAAAGCCAAGTTACTTCCTTGGACCTGCACTGATTTGGACTTGGTTGTATACAAGAGGAAGGAAAACTATGGGAGGAGAAGGAGAGATACAGGCAGTGAGAGCGGATATTGGAGGCCAGGAAAGAGGAGTGCCAGAAGACCAGTAGATGAATCTCTACATTGTTTTTATTTACCCAAGGTTAGCCTGTCGTAGAACAAGCCCTGAAGCTCTTTCTTTCAACCGTCATCCATCAGATCCCCTTTCAGCTACCATACCGTACCGACACCTAATAGCACAACAACTCAAATCCCTTCACCTCCGTCCACATATATCATAAGGAAAAAATGTGGGCAATAGAAAAGGAGAAGACAGGGGGCAGAGGGCAGGTCTCGAAGCCTTTGAGCCCTTTTAAAATTGTAAAATTTTAGGGGTCATAGTATAGGGCATGTGTAATTGTTTAGACTTGCTTCAGGTATTTCTTCGCATTAATCTATGGTTTGTTTTAAGTCACAAGGCCACAAGATCTGCTCCAGTTGTAACAAAGTGCTTAGGCCCAAGCCAATTATCTCATTATAATGACATCTTGTTATGAAGATTTTGACCACATAAGTGTATATTGTTTGAAATTAGGAGCAGAAAAATTGCCCTATTACATGAAATCTCACATATGTGTTTGTTATAACGAGAGTGGCATGTAGATGTATGTAGTTGAATAGGATGTTTGGTTTTTCTCTCTCTTAGATTTCCCTTGGGCATGGAGTGTCCCTCGTGGAAGCTAAGTATGTGGCGGTCAAGAGCTCCACAACCAATTCACTTTTTTTGAAGAACCTTGCTATTGCCGTCTGGGGGTCGGAGACCCTAAGAGACAAGCTCACTAGAGGGCAAGACCTGCTCACGATTCAAGGACCGGACAGCAAAGCTGAGGCTGGATGTGGACAAGCTCCTGGCAGTCAAAGGTAATTGGAAAAGAAAAGAATTCACCAACGACATGCTGGTGGTGCTCTTTGGGAGGGAGGAACTGTACAAGTTCTCCTTAACTGGTGGCAAAAATACACACAGAGAGACCAAGCCAGTTCGCATCGACCCTGACAGGTTTGCAGGAATCATGTTTCCAGCAAACCCCCAATTTCACGTCGCTGAGGGTATTCACCCTAAGAACGCGTCGAGAGTGGGGGAGCGTGAGCTGGACCAGGTGGCAAGCCTGGTGAGCAGTAGTGGCGTGATAAAATATATATATAAAATATCTCAAAATGATTGAAAGCTTCTACATGCATGATATATGTTTCTGTTGAGCTATGGGTAAGAATTTAAAGAATTACTTCAACCTCGGGTGATGCACTACATTATTATACTTAAAATGCATGGTTATGGAGAAAAAAATATCACTTTTTAAAAAGCTTAATATCTGAAATCAGAATATTTCTTTCAATCTCAGCTTTTAAATTTGGAATACGGTGTACATACAGGAATAATGCTGACAAATATTTCATATGTTTTGTTGCAATTCCAACAGCTGAGAGACGTGGAGAGCATGGACCAGTTCCTGGAAGATCTTGAAAAAGTGGACCACAAGGCCTTAGCCACCACTATAGACAATGATGGCACGTTTCCCCATGATGCTGCAGCATCATCAATTTAAAGATTCTAAATGATACGGCACACTATTATGTGTTAAGCAGAAAGTTAGATGCCTTTGAACAGTAAGTAAATGAAGCAAGTAACCAGGAGATCCTCAGAGACAGAGAAGTGGGCAAGGAGTGCTCCAAGGGAGTTTTGGGTTGAATGTATAACATGTAAAGATTGGACACACAAAAGATGTACAAGTGGTGAAGAGCTATCCCATTATGTCTGTAACAAATGTCATAAATAATTCAAATGAATATAATTTGGGGAAGGGGAAGGAGGAATGTTGTTGTACTGTGTGCAGTGATGAGTGGTCAAGGAGTGCTCTAAGGGAGTTTTGGATTGAATGTATGAAATGTAAAGATCGGACACACAAAAGATGTACAAGTGGTGATGAGCTATCCCATTATATCTGTAACAAATGTCATGAATAATTCATATGAATATAATTTGGGGGAGGGGAAGAAGGAGTGTTGTTGTGCTGTTTGCGGGGATGAGTGGGCAAGGAGTGCTCCAAGGGAGTTTTGGATTGAATGTATGAAATGTAAAGATCGGACACGCAAAAGATGTACAAGTGGTGATGAGCTATCCCATTATATCTGTAACAAATGTCATGAATAATTCATATGAATATAATTTGGGGGAGGGGAAGAAGGAGTGTTGTTGTGCTGTTTGCGGGGATGAGTGGGCAAGGAGTGCTCCGAGGGAGTTTTGGGTTGAATGTATAACATGTAAAGATTGGACACACGAAAGATGTACGAGTGGTGATGAGCTATCCCATTATATCTGTAACAAATGTCATGAATAATTCATATGAATATAATTTGGGGGAGGGGAAGGAGTGTTGTTGTGCTGTTTGCGGGGATGAGTGGGCAAGGAGTGCTCCAAGGGAGTTTTGGATTGAATGTATGAAATGTAAAGATCGGACACGCAAAAGATGTACAAGTGGTGATGAGCTATCCCATTATATCTGTAACAAATGTCATAAATAATTCATATGAATATAATTTGGGGGAGGGGAAGAAGGAGTGTTGTTGTGCTGTTTGCGGGGATGAGTGGGCAAGGAGTGCTCCAAGGGAGTTTTGGATTGAATGTATGAAATGTAAAGAATGGACACACAAAAGATGTACAAGTGGTGATGAGCTATCCCATTATATCTGTAACAAATGTCATAAATAATTCATATGAATATAATTTGGGGGAGGGGAAGAAGGAGTGTTGTTGTGCTGTTTGCGGGGATGAGTGGGCAAGGAGTGCTCCAAGGGAGTTTTGGATTGAATGTATGAAATGTAAAGATTGGACACGCAAAAGATGTACAAGTGGTGATGAGCTATCCCATTATATCTGTAACAAATGTCATAAATAATTCATATGAATATAATTTGGGGGAGGGGAAGAAGGAGTGTTGTTGTGCTGTTTGCGGGGATGAGTGGGCAAGGAGTGCTCCAAGGGAGTTTTGGATTGAATGTATGAAATGTAAAGAATGGACACACAAAAGATGTACAAGTGGTGATGAGCTATCCCATTATATCTGTAACAAATGTCATAAATAATTCATATGAATATAATGTGGGGGAGGGGAAGAAGGAGTGTTGTTGTGCTGTTTGCGGGGATGAGTGGGCAAGGAGTGCTCCAAGGGAGTTTTGGATTGAATGTATGAAATGTAAAGAATGGACACACAAAAGATGTACAAGTGGTGATGAGCTATCCCATTATATCTGTAACAAATGTCATAAATAATTCATATGAATATAATGTGGGGGAGGGGAAGAAGGAGTGTTGTTGTGCTGTTTGCGGGGATGAGTGGGCAAGGAGTGCTCCAAGGGAGTTTTGGATTGAATGTATGAAATGTAAAGAATGGACACACAAAAGATGTACAAGTGGTGATGAGCTATCCCATTATATCTGTAACAAATGTCATAAATAATTCATATGAATATAATTTGGGGGAGGGGAAGAAGGAGTGTTGTTGTGCTGTTTGTGGAGATGAAGGTGGTTTTTGGTCGAAAGAGGGAAAACATTATCTAAACCTGTACCAAAGTGCGAGGGAAATTTTTCGATCGGCAATTATTATTTTTTCATTCATTTTACCTCGCTGGGACTCTGAGGACCTTTATCAGCAATCTGTGTACTTCAATAGTAGCCTTGCTAAGTTATCTCGCCAGTTGATCAATTGTAAAGTGTTTGACATTAATCAGGAATTTGACTTCGGTGGTGATCTTTTTTCATTCAGTGGCTTGCATCTAAAATTTTTTGGCAAGCAGATATTTGGAGATCATCTTCACCGCTATATATCTAAAAAATTTTCACCCAAGCCCCATTCCTGTTGAACTTTTAACTATTTGAGCACCAACCAGGAAGAAGAAGAAACTGAATAGTCCATCAAGCTCTTCAGGAAAAACAACTCGTGGAGGACACACTGCTGTACATGTAACTTCCCCCAAAAAGAAGAGGAAAAGAAAGAGGGTACCGGTAAATAAGAGAGTTTACGTAGAGAATGATGATGGGGTTCCGGTTAGGATAAGTCATAGGCATACATTGCCTACACCAGTTATAGACTTACCCCAAAACCAATACATACCAAATACATTCTCTGCTACAATAACTTATTGTAAATGCCATGAAGGAAAATCCATATGGACATCGACCCTGCAACTCCCAGGAGTCCACACTAAGTATGTTCTCCAAAAGAAGAGGAGAAGGAGACATCGACGGCGAGTTCGCCGAGGAAGAAGAAGGAAACGAAAGGTAAGAATTTTTTCAATTCTTCAAGCGTTTTACATAAAATGATCCCCTTGATTCCGTGATGTTTGGGAGTGCCCCATGTCGAACGCAGCCAACCAGCAGATTGCGTGCCTGCGGTTTTTGGCACAGATACTGACTGGGTCCACGGATATGCAAGGCCTGAAGGTGTATTTTGAACGCCGGCCACACGCGTACAAATACAATGTGCCAGGGCATTTTGAGCGGGAGGTTCGCCATTCTACCTTGGCGGCGGGATGGTCTATCCAAGCTGACATCACAGTGCTACCTCCCAGTTCACCGGCCATACTAATTCATTTCCTCAACAAATCTTTTAAAAAATTACCGCGATCCTAGAAATTGTCTTGTGTAAAGCCCTCAAAGTTGGATTTTTAAAATAAATGCAACAGATTCATTGTCAAAGGGTACCCTTCATACTACTTTGGAGCAACACCAATTTGTGTGTAGTTTACCTGTATTTCCATGGGTTACCCTAGAAATTCTGCTACTGAAAAGGTTAATGGCGTGTTTAGGCAGCTGAAAATGGCCCTAAGAAGAATGTCGAAATGGAGCTCGGCTGAATGCTCTGATCCATATTGACACAAAATAGTGGGATATTCAACAATTTAAGTATTTCTTCTAATAACCAAAACCCATGATTGGCTTGAATTTGTTGCTAATGTTGCATTCTCATTTCAGGATACCCACCATCTTGCATTACGGAAGGAGGGATTGTGACCGAGGTGCAATTGGAGTTGGACATGGACGAGGTCCAGTTCAAGGAGGACCTGTGGGAATTGTTTCCAATTTTAAGAAGAGGGCAATTCAAAATATATAAAAGGGACAAGCAGGGGAAGCTTGTGCTCATTGATGTAAGAAACCCCAATGACCTCAAAAAAGAGCGATACAGAAGCACATCTTCATTTGCCCATCATCAACTTTCCATTCAGCTCTGCCTCAACTTCATCTACCACCTCAGTGCCTACCACTCCCTCTGTAAGCTATGCATAGGTCGAGAATACAGTTTAAGGAGGACTTATGGGAATTGTTTCCCATTTTAAGAAGAGGTCCGTACAATATCTACAAAAGGGACAAGCAGGAGAAGCTTGTGCTCCTCGATGTCAGAAACCCCAATGACCTAAAAAAAGAGCGATACAGAAGCACCATCTTCATTCGCCCATCATAAGCTTTTCATTCAGCTTGTTTTGAGCCGGTGTATGAGTGGGCTAGTTATCTGGGCTCCTGTTACAATCGTTTTCCAGGAATCAAGTCATTTCAGCATTTCAGAGTTTCTCATGAGAATCCTGGTATGATATATTTCAAGGAAAGTGCTGTTAGTGATGAGCAGTCATTTGACTTTGCCAGATCAGCACTGCCCGCAACACTCCCTCAAGTGAACTAACACCACATTCCGAAATCATTTAACAAGCCGAATACCACTGCAGAAAGAATCCATACCATCTTCAACATCAGGGACTGGCTACAGACACAACTTAACAAACCATCTCACCATAGCCTTCCACACCAATTTAAGATAACCAAAGTTGAGGGAGAGGCCATCATCCAGACAAAGAAATGGAGCAACAGCTCTGCATGGCAACCAACGACTGCTTCCAGCCACATCCTGTCAGAACATCCCTCTGGTATGCCACATGTCGTCTGTAGGAAGATGGAGGAACTCCACATCAACAATATCAATAGAAACATGGCTAGGTACCAACCGTACCTCAATGACTCCGAACATCAGGAATGGATGGAGCTGCTCAATTATTTGGCCACAAGTTGGGAAAATAACAACACTACAAGAGGAGACAGCAGTTCACATCCGTATCTTTGATTCTTTTTTGGGCAGGCTGTATTACAACATCTTTCAGAAAGCATATGTTGCAGCTGGTGGTTCTGATATGATTGCTGATATCGACGAGAAGATCATTGCTAGGTACAATGAAGAAGCCGGCTCAACATGCGCCAAAAGCCAGCAATGGTGAGCTGATAATAGCTGTATGTACCCCAATGATGAAGAGAATCCATACTATGGTGGCTCACAACAGTGAACTTGTGTTCATTGAATCGACAGGTATGCATATGCAACATATGATAAAACACATGAAGATTGTTGATTATCATCATGCAATGTGCGTATTTTTGTATGTATATTGTGATAATATAAAGACCAACGAATCATGCAGGGATTGGTTGGTCCTTACATTCTGACATTGTTTTCTCAACCCGAGGGAAAGGTGGAAAAGGTGATAAGCTGGAGGCATCATCTTTCAATTTTGTAAGTTTGTCTGTCGACTCCTGTTGCTATGATGGTTCATCTTTATAAAGGGAATCTGTTCAAAGGTCGCCAGGTGACGGAGGCTGCTTTTGAAAGGGACAGGTTGGACAAGAATCTCACTAAGACCAAGGAGAGCATCACACCTAACATTATGACGTCGGCAAGCATCTTACTAAACTGTAAGAGCCAGAAAATGAACAGCCACCAGATTATCAATGGGCTAGCTTTGAAAGAGAGTGGTGCTAGGAAAGCAGCATTCAAGCTTCTTTATACTCGAGGAGTAAGTGTATCATACCAGTCGACCATCAACATGCAGACAGAACTTGGCAAGGAGTTTGACAAGGAGGTAAAAGAATGCGGGAGTGATGTGCACCTATCGAATGAAAGGCGATGTGGATGGCCTTAGACATCATAGTGCAGAAATAATACAGATAACAAAATATACATAAAATACATATTGTTTCATAATTTTAAAAATGATTATATTAATTGACAAGGTAATCATCACATTTGTTTGACAACTAATATCATTTAAAGGAAACCCAGACAAATGTACAAACTGTGAAATGTGCAGGAACCTATAGAAAAGCAGAGTCTCAGTCAGACAAAGGATTCCAAATCGTCATGGATAATGTTGATGTTGTGGTACACGCAAGGCATCCAACTAGAGATAATTATGGGCGTGACTATCACAAGGTCCAGATGAAGGCCATACAGAACAGAGTAGATATTTCTCACCTAAGCAACGAAAGGCATGAAAAATTTCATGAGATTGACACGAAGGAATTCCTCCCCAGCGTTAGAGACAACTACCTATTACAGGTTATGTTGAAGTACCAGTGGGAGTGGAGGGACAGACAGTATTTGGTAGTTTCCTGGTTGCCAAAAATGGAGGTAATGGTGCTCAACATCCTGGCCCTGTACTTGTGGGATGTAATATCCTGGATCGGATGAATAAGGAACAGTTGATTGAAAAGTACCCTTCTCTGAGTGTCCTTTTAATATTAATCTCTTTATGTTGTATAGCTCCCTCTCAAAGTCAAGATATCAATTAAGCTATAAAACAAGCGAGTAGCGAGTTAACCATTTAGTCAAGATGAATCTTAATGAAGAGGTCGTAAAGAAGGCAGCTAAGGTGGCGAAAGTGAAGGCAGGAGAAGGATTTTACTTGGTTCATTGGGAGATGGACAATCTTTTTGGCGTTATCAGCCCAGCAGACGTTGTGGCCTACAAATTTCTGGTTTAGTGTGTAATTTTTATCTGTAACTTTTGTTGTTGTTTTGTTTAGATTTGACAAAATCGTTTCATAATGTGTGATATTTGTAGGTGTTGTAGTTGTCTATGGATTACCTGTATTGATTTTTGTTTTATACATTCATATAGATTGGAGCCTTGGTGTCCACACCCACATATACAATGAGGCGATTTTTATTTTTTATTTTTATTTATGTTTGTGTTTTATTGGTAGGTTATTTGACGAACTGCCAATTTTGATATGGATATGGTGAAGGTGGAAGAATTTATAAGGCCAGTTGTTGTAAGCCTTGCAGTGGCGGCGACGAGTCCCAAGAGCCAACGGCTCACTGTTAGGGGGACTGTTTCAGAGGTATTTATTTATATGTTATATTTGTTAAAGGGACACGTATTTAAGTATTTTTTATACAGCTACATGTCAGTTGTTGATTAATTATCTATTTTGCTGGTGTATCAGTAAACAGATATTGGATTATATATTGTTGTGGCTTGCAAATCTCAGTTTTTTTAGGGTGTAATTTTATTTGTAAATGTTGTGTTTTTTTGAAATAGTTAATTAATCAGTTCTTTATTTTTATTTTTTTATTTTGTTTAATTTATTATTTATAATTTTTTTATGTTCTCTACATTCATAAAGATTGGTGCCTTGGTGTCCACTGCAACATACACAAGGCGGCGTCTTATCCTGACTGACAATAATTTGGACGGGCAGGTTGGTGTAACAATGTGGGGGAACCCTGCGCGGGTGATTGCCGCGTCGGTGAACGACACGGTTTTCATCACGGCAGTAGAGGTCAACACTGCAAGGGAGCTCAATGCTACCAAGCTGTCGTGTGTGGAGGTTTGTATTGTCTCTCGTATTTCTTTGGGATGCACTTTATAAAGGAATTGGAAGTTAAATAGATTACATCACCACTCTATACAAGCCTGTCTAAGACTAGATCAATTGCCCAGGGCTTTCGTAATCCTGCCAATCTGCAGTGGAAAGGTGAGCGATATAATTTGTAATATAATGGTAAAGAGTCTCTGAAAAAGAAGTTGGAAGAAACTGAGCATGATTTGGAAAGCTGGCACCAGAGCTTTTCTGCTCTATATCACAATGACTCTGAGTTAGAAGATCTAGATACTTTTTACTAACTGAGGAAGCCTTTGTGAAGAGCAGACGTGGGTTTTGACTGGTACTGGCTCCTTTGTTTTAGGAAAAACTTATTTCTCACGCTTTACGTTTTACTTTTGTATTTATAATTAGCCTAGGCCAACAGTTACCTCTCATATACTTTTATGAAAGAGAAGAGTACTGTAGAGTGATGATCAATAAGCTTAAGTAATTTTTAGGTTTTGAGTTGTCCTGTGGTCATGAAAAGACATGAAATTTATAACAAAATGTTTAAATATAAACACTTGGATTAAAAAGATTTTGTGGTGCGATTTTTATTACAAATGTTGTACATTTTATTTATGTTTGTGTTTTATTGGTAGGTTATTCAGCGAACTGCCAATTTTGACGTAGATATGGTGAAGGTCGAGGAGTTCATAAGACCATCTGTTGTGAGCTTAGCAGTGGCAGCAACAAGCCCAAAGAGTCAACATCTTACTGTCAGAGGGACAGTGTCAGAGGTATTTATTTAGAGATGTTATATTTATCAAAGGGACACTAAGTATTTTTGATACAGTTACATGTTGGTGGTTGATTGATTATCTCTTTTCTGGTGTAACAGTAGACAGAAATTAGAGTATGGTTCGTGGCCTACAAATCTCTGGTCTAGTGTGTTATTTTTTATCTGCAACTTTTGTTGTTTTTGACGTGATTCCAAGCATTCTGTTATTACCAAACTTGAAAGATGTATAAATGATATCAAAGCTTGGTCCACTGCTAATGATTTGAAGTTAAATGAGGATAAAACCGAGGTTATACATGTAACATCTCATTTCAGAAAGTCCTCCCATTTACCATCTGTCGAAATTGCTAATGTTCCGATACAACCTGTTAAAAGTGCATGTAACCTTGGTGTCATCTTTGAAAATGATCTTAGAATGGATGATTACATAACAAATATTTGTCGCTCAGCTTCATATGCCTTGTACAAGATAGGTCGTATTAGAAATTTTCTTGATCAAAAATCTACCGAAACGCTTATACACGCATTTATTACATACCGTCTTGATCAATGCAATAGCCTTCTTTATGGCCTTCCGGACTCGCACATTGCAAAACTCCAGAGAATCCAAAACTCTTTATATAGAATGGAGCCTTGGTGTCAACACCAACCTACACAAGGCATCGATTGGTGTTGACCGACAACAATTTGGAAGGCCAAGTCGGAGTTACTACGTGGGGAAATCCTGCCCGGGAGATCGAGGCATCAGTGAATGATACTGTTCTTGTTACTGCTGTGGAGGTGAACTCAGCAAGGGAGCTTAATGCCACAAAGTTGTCCTGTGTGGAGGTTTGTATTGTCTCTCGTATTTCCATTAATGACAGTCTAAAGACAGAAGAACACTTCACTCGCCGAGACAAATCCTACAATATTCAGTGATTGTTGTCGCGGTTGAAATGTTGCATAGCTCCCTCTCAAGGTCAAGATAGCAATTAAGCTATAAAACAAGCGAGTAGCGAGTTAACCATTTGGTCAAGACGAATCTTAATGAAAAGGACGTAAAGAAAGCAGCTAAGGTGGCGAAAGTGAAGGCAGGAGAAGCATTTTTTTATCGTACATTGGGAGATGGACAGCCTTTTTGGAGTTATTAGGCCAGGAGACGTTGTGGGAAATGTCAAATTTAGTCTTGCCCAGCAAGTCCGTGCACGATATGCCGATCAAGAGTATGATGCCACATGTTTTCCAGGGTAAGTAAATCTGCAAATTCGTTTAATTTCTAGTTTAATCATGGATTGAAAACAGGCCAATGTAGATCTAGACCGAAAAAGTCTCTTTCGTCCGTTAGCTTCTTATTTGGGTAGGGTCGGCTCCGCTCTTTACTTTAGAGACAGAAACTGACCATGCAGGCACACATACACTCCAGCAAGGTTTAGAAAGTTATTGGTAATTAATAGAGATTTAGAATGATTTATATTATGAAAGTTATGTCAATGCAAATGTATATTCCGTTGGAATAGGCTGTTCATATTGATATATACCTTCATAATTATGAATGTATTCATGCATATAATATACAAAGGATCATGTGGTATATACTGTTGATGTTTTCTTTTCTTTTTTACATTTTATCGTATGATATTAAAGTGTTAAAAGGTGTCTTGAAAAAAAGAAAGAAAAAAAAAAGAAAAAAGAACTGTCCGTGTTGCGCCTCTACGCATAAGCTGGGTGCCTGCAAGGCCTTCAAACAGAAGCCATATGATGACAGATTTAAGCTGGCTCAGAAGGCAAGGGAGTGTTTCAATTTTCTCCTGCCATCACACATGGCGAGGAACTGCACACAAGATGGATGCCAGAGGAAGCACCACACCCTCCTGTTGTACTATATTGAAATAAAATTAACCAACCAATATTAAGGGGAGATTTGAGGCTTAGGGGAGCTTAGGGGCTGGGGGTAGAGAGGGATAGACTGTCAATAGAGAAGGAGTATGTTAAAGTGAAAGAGCAGTGATTCACTAAATGAAAAGGAAAGACAAAAATGTCAATATTTAAGGGATTTTGACCCAAAATCACCCATTTCCTCTATAACACCAGAGAGACCTAAAACATAAGTGGAAAAGCAGCAACTTGCTGAACGAAAACCAAATGCGTTGCCAGCACAACAACTGCAACATCTATTGACAACTATGATAAATATGAATATTCACTAATCAACAGGACACTGTATATGCTGAGTCAGATAAAGTAAATGGTAAAAGACTTGCGCTTTGAACGATGGGGCAAAATGCATGCAAATAAAGAGATACAGCGGAAGAGATCATGCAAGTGGTATTATCAAGTTCAGTTTCAACTTGGAATCACCAAACTTGATAATCCTGACTTGGTTATTTTGACAAAATGTGTCAATCAAATTCATTAACATTGGCAGTGACTATAGAATTAAAGGCCATTACTAGAAAACCAAGGCCAACCTGAACATCTACCAGGGCTCTAGACAGGGCTCCAAACTAACTTTTTTGGAAGAGGGTCCGGATTTGAATTGTCAATATGTATGAGCCCTATGTAAATATCTTGAAATAAGTGATTTCCGGACTAGCATCTGCTAGTGTCTAGATGTGCTTTAGAAGATAACCTTATCCCGAGTTTGTAGACCCATTTTAAATATACATGAATATGTGGTTATGGGGGGGGGGGGGGTGTTAAAAAGCTACAAGTCTTAATAAAAATTTCCCATTTAAATTTGTTATATTCCTTATCAAAGAGAATGACACAATATCAGCGGTTAAATTTGTTAACTTCAAAGAAATTTATATTTAAGAACAGATCCCATTGAATTTATGTTCTGAAAATGATAAGGCACAAGGACTGTGGTTATTTTAAAACTATGCTCATTAAAATAACACCAAAATAAACAGAATTTCATGATTTTGTTTTCTTATAAAAAAGACTAGTGATAAAATCACATCGTAGTACATGGCTGGATATGAGGCATATGCTTTAGAAACTTTGTTATTTTTAATTTTATATATTGGCAAAAACTACCCTTCAAAGGAATCAACGCAACTAAACGGGCAAACATCAGAAATAGTATCAAGGTAGATTCCTCTGATGAAACTTGAGACAATAACGGTTGTCAAAGTATATTATATATGATACTACATGTATTGCAATTCAGGTGCAATAAATAAATAAATGAATAAATAATACAGCTAATTACGACATGTACATTAGGTGGAACCTGAGTATAATTCAGATGCTTTGCAAATCTGCCAACATTAGAAAACTACAACTTTAGGTCCAGTCTTCTTAGCTTTAACCTTCGGTTTTGACATGAACGCTGGCTCTGCATCGGCACTTGTATAGACTCCCGTGACAGCCAGGCTTGCTTCTGAAACATCAACTCCTGGTAGAAGGAAAGAAAGGAATACAAAGGATAATCCAAAATGTGATGCAGTCATAATATTTGATTTTAATTTAATCCTATATAGTCTGGGCTATTTTGAAACTGCATAGCCTGGAGGGGGGGGGGGGGGGGGGGGGGGCTTCTAAGGTCCTCCCCCTAAGATCTTGGCCATGAAAGCGGCCGATCGCCGCGAAAATTTGCATGCATGTCAAGTGAAGTGTATAGAACACTACAGTAATTTATGCAATTAAGGTCATAAAATTCACATTTTTACCCTTAAATTCTTCATATTTAAACATTCATTTTCACTACAAATATTCTTTAAACCATTTGGAATAATAATACAACAAACAAATTTGGAAGAGCCAGGTTATTCCTTATGTTATCTATTATTTTGAGAATTTCTTCGATTTTTTAACTTATGTATTTTATTGTTTTTGTTGTTTTATTTAATTTCTAACTATAATTCAATTATTTTGACCCCCAAAACAAAAACCCAACCTATAAACAAGCCGAAATAACCAAATATCTGAACTTGGTAGAGATGTTTCATTTTCATTGAACACATACGTATGTTTTCACACATTCTCTCTGCCGAGTATGCAATGGATGAATTGATGACAGAATATTTTGATGCCTGAAATGATCACCTAAATCACAAGATATATATTCCAGGAACAAACATTTCATAAAACAAGTCAAACATTATCCAATAACTCCATTAAGGCTGCGACGGGTAGTCGAATGCTCGAGTACCCGCACGGTTGACAACTACTTGGGTACGATTTCTCATACCGAATATTCGGCCGCAAAAAAAAAGTAAAATTGCATGCGTTTTCTGCGATACTGGGATACTGCACCAGTGGTATGGTGGTGGCAAAAAAATCAAAAAATCAACAACAAAAAAAAAATCAAAAATATTAAAAAACATGGCGTCTGAATATTCGAGTATTCGCTTGTAAGCCTGGGAGTGTACTCAGGTGCCTCATTATACTGTTGTGCACAGCCTTAAACTCCATATTTTGCCAAAATGATTATTTGATATCAAAATGTTCAGAAAATGTGGGCTTTCGACTTAACTCCACCCAACACCTCATTGAAGTCAATGGCCTGTAAAGGCCCAAGTGCTCAGTGACACATAAACCACAATGGAGTTACGTCTTTGTGTCACTAACCCCTCAAAATGTTACTTGACTGACCTTTGACTGGCTGCCTGACAGGACAGTTCCACCACTTATGTTCAACCGATCCACACTCCTTGCACCCTCCCCCCGATGGGTAGAGACCTCTGGGGTTGTCTGGACACATTCTGGACAAGTGGCCCGTCTGTCCACAGATGAAACACTTGGCATATGGGAAGTCACCTGAAATGGGATAACAAATCTTATGTTCATAATTCTGTCAAACCAAAAGAAATGGTTTCCTATGCTCCATTGAAAGACTTGGCATACCGGAAGTCACCTGAAATGGGATTACAAATCTAATACTCATAAATCTGTAGGAAACAAAAGAAATAGTTTCCTTCACCTAAAATGTGATTACAATTCTTATGTTCATTAGTCTTTTGAAACAAAAGAAACACTTTCCTGCGTTTCCACATCACGTGTAAATAAGCCATAAACGTGCATTAAATCAATATCAAAATTCAGCTGGAAAAAAAGGGTTTACGTACAGAACATCCGACACCTAGGGTTAGAATTAAGGGATAAGGTTAGGGTTAGATTTCAGGTTACGATTAGGGTTAGTTTTACCTACACATGTAAGTCTAAAGTCTTTAGATTAAGCTTCATTGGTAAAGCATTGTTTAACCAATGAAAGTTTAGTCAATTTTTGTAGTGGGGTATTCTGAAGTTGCTCCAAAACTGAATAAAATAAACTTGTACTCAAACTATGTAAAACATTCAAACTCACCTAGTTTTTTATCCACCTTGGCATTGCACTTGCTGACATCGTGCTCTGTGGAGCCACAGCGATAGCAGATGCCAGTACCTTGTTCAACGTCCCCTAACATCTGCGGACAATCAGCAACAACATGGCCTGGTTTGCGACATTGGAAACACATCTTGGGAGTAAAGGGTGAAGAAAAAAAATATATACTTAAACTCTGTATTCACCATGGATCAAACCCTGTCCTGCCGCACTGTTTGGAGTACATTTACATCATATACAGTATGTACAAATTGTACACTCTACTTTTGAGAAAAATCCACCGTGGAAGTCCTCTTTATGCTGACCAAAGCTGTTAGAGTGTAAACCCTTGGAATGGAAATGATTCACTCACAAAGTGGGTGTTGTATCTCTGATACACTATAACATGTGTGCTTTATCCGAGAGCTAAGGGAGTGTCCTGTCTACTTGGCTGCTGGTAGTGAAGTGGCTTGGAAGTTCAAAGCAGTGACATTCTTCCTATAGTGGTAATAGTATGCTATTCAGGTATCCATCTATTGTCCTATTGTGACTGGCTGGTATGTATATTACATTGGCATGTATGTTAAACTGGCATGTGCATTAAATTGGTATGCATTGCAGCTGGCATGTCTATTAGGTTGTTCTATTTATAACAGTGGGCAATTTCATTCTGTTCATTTTGGCAACTGGCTTAAAATCTGACAGAATCGTGAGGTATAATTTTGGGCGCTAAATATTCTGGACATCGAGGTATAATCATAACTTTCAATTTCACTTGCTTAAGTGCATGGCTGAAAGATAACTAACTTTTATGTATATATTTTAAACGAGAATGACACTATACCTTTGATATTAAACAGGTTATGAACTTTGACAAAGTTTCAGTTACATGCCTAGTAGTGGCATAACAGTCATTGAAATGCTACAAGCATCTATCCGCAAAAGTACCAAACTGCAAGCTCTAGAAAAAAAGGATGCTACTGGAACTGAAATTTGCTGTATTCTTTGTACAACCTTACCATATTGTCTGCTTTCTTCTTCTGCCTATTTAATCGTCTCTCTTCGCTCCTCTGCTCTTTCTTTGCTGCGAGTTCCGGAGTATCCACGCTCCGATGCTTCACGTCTCCCACCGATTTATTTCCCTCATCCTTCACGTCACAATCTCTTGCTTTATCTGCCTCCAATAAGACATCGATGATTGATTTACCGCTACTTGATGATACCGGTCTTGACTTTCTGACAGTATTTTTCATTTCGCCACTGGCTTTTTGATGAAATCCACTTTGAGTTCTCTGACCAATATGTTTATTATTAGCAGGCTTACTGCTATTACCAGTACCAGGCCTCTTTAGTGTACTTTGAGGCTTCTGGGTGGAATGAGTAGGGTCTTGTTTAGTTCTTGACCTGGGGTCGTCATCGCCCGATTGCTTCTTTTGACCTTGGGTCATCTGTTCCCATGTTGATGCATCAAGGGGTTTCTTTTTGTTGGCATTCGCTCCTCTTGCGAAGCGAGTCATGTTGAAAGCAGGATTCGGCAGTGTTAGCGAATTTGCACTCAGCTGGTGATAAAAGAAAAACAAAGACAATGGGATATGTATCAGACTAGAGAAAGCTTGATATTGCACTGTCAAGTGAGCCGAGATCAACCACGAATCCCGGCAGTTTCAGCCTCTGACGGGGAACAGGGACAGTTCCGAGATCATTTCACTCAGACAGTATCTTAGTGAGAAGAAATTGTTAATACACCTTGAGTGGAGTTTTGATATGATATTATTAACCTAGAAAATAATGTTTATTATGGTGTTATAAAACTTATAAATAAAATAAAACCCTTAGTTAGATAAGCAATGATATTCATAACATAAGGGAACCCCGCGCGAGGTCGATGCCGAAGGCGTCTGAGCTCCTTTGGCTCGCACAACTGGGGGGAGATTGCTACCGATTTGTGCTTGAGTAAATGAACTTAATTATTCCGACTCGTGCCTCCTTACATGTTTTCAGAGCAATGAATATCATAACTCCAGAGCCAGATTTTGAAAAAAGATTCAAACAGCGGGTTGGGTCACATTTTTCCCGCAATGTAAAGAGGTAGTAATTTCAATATTGACTTACAATGTTTTTTTACACCTATGGGCATCTCGCCCACCACTTAAAATTATGATTTGAAGAATTCTTTGATGGGAAAAATGGTGATTTCTTCGTCCTAACCCGACAATTCATCCATGTTGAATCGTCGATTCAATATGGCGAAGAGAAAGTATGCATGCACGATAGCAGCGGAGCAATTATGAATATTTATGGTATAGAGCGCTGTTCGCTCAAAATTGCTTAATATGCATGAAGATCTTCTTCTCAACCTCTTGCATATTCAGCAATTTTGAGCGAACAGCGCTCTATATCATAAATATTCATAATTGCTCCGCCGCTATCGCGCACTTCTCTTCGCCATGTTGAATCAACGTGAATTGTAGGGTTAGGACGAAGAAATCACCATTTTTTTGTCCATCAAAAACTTCTTCAAATTACAATTCCAAGTGGTGGGCGAGATGCCAAGAGGAGTCAAAAAACATTGCAAGTCAAAATTGAAATTAGATCTACTACTACTACCGCTATTAAAGTTTATAGTACATTGCGAAAAAAAGGAGTAAAAAAACATTGTAGATTAAGTCAAAATTGAAATTACTACCTCTTTACATTGCGGAAAAAGTGTGACCCACCCCGCTGTTTGAATCAATTTCAAAATCTGGCTCTGGAGTTCCGATATTCATTGTTCCGCATCTTCACTCACTTCTTTCTTGATTAGATTGGACAAGCACTGGTCCTCTCAGCACCAAATGCTTCCATAAAATTAATATGTGCATCTACCCGCCATGCGAGCAAAAATAGTTCAGGTTTAATAGAACGAAGCACCACTCAATGAAACGAGGGTGTTTCCATTTACTGTACCACTTCTTTCTGACCTACCCGACACACTTTAATCTGACACACTTTTTCCTTATTTATTTTCTACACAGAGGCATTTTCAAGAGCCATGATCTGTGATTGGCCTTTTTGCTAGTGAATATTCATGATTATGCAAATTATTAAGATCGCACAGTTCATACCTTTGGGCTTGCGGAAAATACGATCAACTTTTTAAAAAGTTCCTGAAAATGACACTTTGAGCGAGAAAATGGTATAATGAGTCAGCTTTGTAATTTCTGAGGTATGCATGTTGATTTGGTAATATTGAAATGTTATGAAACAGACGTATATTTGTTCTCAGTCCATGTTTTGAGGGGGTAACAGGGTTGAATTTCCCCCTAATGAAGGTGATCGCAGCCATTATGTTATTGCACGACTGCTAGCCACAGCTGTCGGGCGGGAGTCGCTCCGCTCCCCGGTCAGCTGATCGACCTGCTGGGGCCTAATCATGCAACATGTGACGAAAACGATAAATTGAGATAGAAAGAAAAATTGAAGAACAAAAATATCCGTGTCTGCATAGGACTAGGAGCTAGATATGCACAGCCTTCCCCCTAAGACTTCAAAGCAGTAATTACTTGAATTTTAACAGTGTTTCTGCACATGGTACCGGTACGTATGCCATGCCGCCGGCGCTGAATTGACTTTTTTTAAAACCAAAAGCGAATCGTTTTGCTAATGCTAATTTGCATAATCATGAACATTTATTAGCAAAAAGGCCAATCACAGAACTTGTCTCATGAAAATGCCTCTGTGTAGAAAATGAATAGGAAAAAAGTGTGTCAGATTAAAGTGTGTCAGGTAGGTCAGAAAGAAGTGGTACAGTAAATGGAAACACCCATGAAACGACCAGAACTTACCAGAAGTTTCAAGATGATCATCTCACACTAGACGATGCTGATGCTTCTCAAGCACAAATTAGTAGCAATCTCCCCCCCCCCCCCCCCCAGTTGCTAGTTATGCGAGCCAAAGGAGTATGTATGGGGAACGTTGACAAATGTCACTTTTACTAAAGAATGACCCGCGAGATGGTTAATTCTGTCTAACCCTAGCTAAATGTAGGCTAGGCCGAGTCCGCGTCCGACCCCACGCACGCGCACTCACTGAGCTGCTCAGTCACTGACACTGTACTGGCGCTGGCATCGCCATTGCATCGCCATTGCCATTGGCAAACTCATAAAATAGTCAAGTAAAAAATCATGAAACATTTCTCAACCATTGATTTACATTCTAAATTACAACAAGTTATAGGCCTACTAACAATGCTGAACTGAGAACTTAATCTTCCACATTATTATCATAAACAATAAACAATTGCACTTACCAGATAACGGAAATAGACGCAATTATAGCGGAAGATCTGTGTCACTTCATCGAGCGTGGGTGCACGCGTGCTGTGCATCAGACGGAATGAATGAACCAGAAAGCACAAGCCTTGTTGTACATCCATGCCGCGCCCGCCGAGAGTTGTGGGCGCAAGAGCGGCAAGCAAAGGTCTAAACCGCTGAGTTAGCATTTGTTTTATATGCAGCATGCATGCTACGGTGTCGTGAAAGGGGATTTTGGTTCGGTAAAAAAAATACAGTACAGCATAATTTATAACATAAAAATTGGGACTACATTTTTTTTTTCTTCTTCAATATAGAGTGTCATTGAGTATATAGTGAATCTGTATATAGTGATTAAGTAATTATGCGACAGCGTGATATCATATATGGATATTATCATTTTTATATCCCGCATACATATCTCCTATTTTGAGCTATTGTGCAAAAAGATGGCAATGGTTGAGTCTTGACGGATAATATTTTAGAAAATTAATAATACAATACAATTTTTTTTTGTATCTGTCTTCCCACAAAAAAGTGCTTTATTTTTTAGGCCCCCCCCCCCCCCCCTGGGAAAAAAATGTGTATTTTTACATTTGTTAACGTAAACTTTACCTTTTTGGGGGAGATGCCCCCCCCCCCCCCCCGAACTGAGCGATTTTTCATATTTCAGCACATAACATTTCAAATTGATTTAAAATTTGGGCCCCCACCCCTAAGAAATCCTGGATCCGCGCCTGATAGGCCTATACCCGATTTGCGGAATTGTTTAGTAATAGCAGACTTTTATTGGATAACTTGTCCTTCAGACAAAAGGAAATACCTTTTTTTTTTTTGATCTCAACGGTAAAATATATTCAAACATTCCTGAAAATTACCTCCTTTTCGCAAAATGTCTATCAGTTTTATGAGGACCGTGACACATTGACACCTCCGGGTAGCGTTATTTTCTTCTGCGGCACATATTGGGGTTAGGTGCGTGTTGAGCCTATGGGAAAGTTTAGGGTTAGGGTCAGGCACGTAGCCAGAGTTTGATGTTGGGGGGGGGGGCACGTACATGTAATCGATCGAGGTAAAAAAAGGGTTCTAAAAAGTTCAACCGATCTTGGAAATTTGTGCCCCCCCCCCCCCCCCCCCCCGTGGCTACGTGCCTGGTTAGGGTTAGGGTTAAATCAAGACCTCTTTTTTAAAAAAAAGCCTCAATTTGTGCCGCAGAAAAAAATGACGACCTCCGGGTATAGTACATGCAAGTATATTTTGTATTTGGGCAGCAAGGTCGTACTCGTATATTTAGCCTATGATTTTCTTTTAAATAATTATAGTACCGGACTACCGGACTACCGGACTACCGGTACTATTAAATGAATTACACTGAGATGATATAAACACCTAAACAAAATTCAGCTAACTAGGGGAGTCCCATGTGTCAAAAATGTCGTGCATGAGACTAAAATAGGGACAAGAGGCGACAGCTACACCTCCCCCCACCCTCCCCCCTCCCCTATACCCAGGCACTGATCCAGGATGTCTTCGGGGGGGGGGGGGGCAAATTTGAAATTTTCCGAGCAAAATATTGGTATTTTATAGTGACCACTAAAGCAGTGGCGTAATGAGCAAAATATTTTTTTTTTTTTTTTTTGGGGGGGGGGCAAAAACAAATTCCGCATGACTACCAATCTTAAATGCAGGCACTGCTGAACGTTTTTCAAAGTGGGTGGAAGGAGGGGGAGGCTAAAGTATTAACGATCAAGTAGAGCCTAGAGTAAAATGGCGTGGGGTCTAGGGGCAAAGCGGGGTGCCAAAGGCCCCCTGCCCCCCCCCTCACCCCTGGATCCGCGCCTGCCTATACCCCCCCCCCCCCCCCGGGGTTCAATTATAACCTTGCAGTGAGCTACGGTACGTGGTCGGTCAGTCTTGCTAGCATTAGAAACCAAAATAACTCCCCTTCCCTCTCCCTCCCCCTCCTCTCCTCCAATTAATTAACAGTATGTCTACGTTTTTTTTTTTTTTGGGGGGGGCAAAAACAAATTCCGCATAACTACCAATCTTAAATGCAGGCACTGCTGAACGTTTTTCAAAGTGGGTGGGGGGAGGGGGAGGCTAAAGTATTAACGATCAAGTAGAGCCTAGAGTAAATTGGCGTGGGGTCTAGGGGCAAAGCGGGGTGCCAAAGCCCCCCCCCCCACCCCTGGATCCGCGCCTGCCTATACCCCCCCCCCGGGTTCAATTATAACCTTGCAGTGAGCTACGGTACGTGGTCGGTCAGTCTTGCTAGCATTAGAAACCAAAATAACTCCCCTTCCCTCTCCCTCCCCCTCCCCCTCCTCTCCTCCAATTAATTAACAGTATGTCTACGTTTTTTTTTTTTTTTTGGGGGGGGGGGGGCAAAAACAAATTCCGCATAACTACCAATCTTAAATGCAGGCACTGCTGAACGTTTTTCAAAGTGGGTGGGGGGAGGGGGAGGCTAAAGTATTAACGATCAAGTAGAGCCTAGAGTAAATTGGCGTGGGGTCTAGGGGCAAAGCGGGGTGCCAAAGCCCCCCCCCCCCCCACCCCTGGATCCGCGCCTGCCTATACCCCCCCCCCCGGGTTCAATTATAACCTTGCAGTGAGCTACGGTACGTGGTCGGTCAGTCTTGCTAGCATTAGAAACCAAAATAACTCCCCTTCCCTCTCCCTCCCCCTCCCCCTCCTCTCCTCCAATTAATTAACAGTATGTCTACGTTTTTTTTGGTTTTTTTTTTTGGGGGGGGGGGGCAAAAACAAATTCCGCATAACTACCAATCTTAAATGCAGGCACTGCTGAACGTTTTTCAAAGTGGTTGGGGGGAGGGGGAGGCTAAAGTATTAACGATCAAGTAGAGCCTAGAGTAAATTAGCGTGGGGTCTAGGGGCAAAGCGGGGTGCCAAAGCCCCCCCCCCCCCCCACCCCTGGATCCGCGCCTGCCTATACCCCCCCCCCCCCGGGTTCAATTATAACCTTGCAGTGAGCTACGGTACGTGGTCGGTCAGTCTTGCTAGCATTATAAACCAAAATAACTCCCCTTCCCTCTCCCTCCCCCTCCCCCAGGCCTCCTCTCCTCCAATTAATTAACAGTATGTCTACGTTTTTTTTTGTTTTTTTTTGGGGGGGGGGCAAAAACAAATTCCGCATAACTACCAATCTTAAATGCAGGCACTGCTGAACGTTTTTCAAAGTGGGTGGGGGGGAGGGGGAGGCTAAAGTATTAACGATCAAGTAGAGCCTAGAGTAAATTGGCGTGGGGTCTAGGGGCAAAGCGGGGTGCCAAAGCCCCCCCCCCCCCCACCCCTGGATCCGCGCCTGCCTATACCCCCCCCCCGGGTTCAATTATAACCTTGCAGTGAGCTACGGTACGTGGTCGGTCAGTCTTGCTAGCATTAGAAACCAAAATAACTCCCCTTCCCTCTCCCTCCCCCTCCCCCTCCTCTCCTCCAATTAATTAACAGTATGTCTACGTTTTTTTTTTTTTTTTTTTTTTTTTTTTGGGGGGGGGGCAAAAACAAATTCCGCATAACTACCAATCTTAAATGCAGGCACTGCTGAACGTTTTTCAAAGTGGGTGGGGGGAGGGGGAGGCTAAAGTATTAACGATCAAGTAGAGCCTAGAGTAAATTGGCGTGGGGTCTAGGGGCAAAGCGGGGTGCCAAAGGCCCCCTGCCCCCCCCCCCCCCCACCCCTGGATCCGCGCCTGCCTATACCCCCCCCCCCCGGTTCAATTATAACCTTGCAGTGAGCTACGGTACGTGGTCGGTCAGTCTTGCCAGCATTAGAAACCAAAATAACTCCCCTTCCCTCTCCCTCCCCCTCCCCCTCCTCTCCTCCAATTAATTAACAGTATGTCTACGTTTTTTTTGGGGGGGGGGCAAAAACAAATTCCGCATAACTACCAATCTTAAATGCAGGCACTGCTGAACGTTTTTCAAAGTGGGTGGGGGGAGGGGGAAAGTAGTAACGATCAAGTAGAGCCTAGAGTAAATTGGCGTGGGGTCTAGGGGCAAAGCGGGGTGCCAAAGCCCCCCCCCCCCCACCCCTGGATCCGCGCCTGCCTATACCCCCCCCCCCCCCGGGTTCAATTATAACCTTGCAGTGAGCTACGGTACGTGGTCGGTCAGTCTTGCTAGCATTATAAACCAAAATAACTCCCCTTCCCTCTCCCTCCCCCTCCCCCAGGCCTCCTCTCCTCCAATTAATTAACAGTATGTCTACGGTCGAATCTCTTCGAGTTCCGCCGCTGCATGCTTCCTCTGATGTGACTCTCGTATAGTAGTTCCACATCTTATTACGATAGCGATACACCGGGGGTACGGTACGTAACACTATGCATCCCTATGGTTGAGACGTGGTTGGCAATTCCATTCAAGCCGCCACATATATACCGCAAAGGTGTATAGTTCTAACTTAGCGCGCTAGCACTACATTACATAGGTGCCTCAACCCCCTTGAATCCTCAATTTCCTGAAAAAAGGAAGATTTGTTGATGCGATACTAGAACCTATTACTAGACCCTAGTAATACTTTGATTACTAAGCGCATCATACTAGAAAGAACGATTTTTACAAGTTTATGGCCAAGTGCAGTGCAGTGACACATAACGGCATTTAATACCAACAATTCGCTGAATCTTTCCTGCTCTTCGACTTCCTGTTTGATTGATCAATTTTACGTGATTTTTTTCTTTTCGTGCTGTGGTCTGCGGGTCTCTGTCGAGTCGGGCTGAGCTGAGTGATGCGCCGAGGTTGTGCTGGCTTGAAATTGAATGAGTGTCTCGAGTCACGGGCACTGTTGTGAAAACTGCGAAAACTGGCGATGTAACAGTGAGCAAGACATGGTGTTTTTTCCTTAGTAATATATTTTTGTAGTGAGTAAGACATAATTCTTTTACTTATGATAGATCTATATATTATATGGCTTAAAAAATAAATGTTTCCTCGACCCTCTTCTCTGCATTGGCATTGCCATCTTGTCAATCTCCTTTCAACTCAAGTTTCACTTTCAGTTTCAGTTTCATTTTTAAGAATAAGATTAAGACTTCATAACCATCCTCTTCTCTCCTTTCGTTTTAGCTTCAGTCATAGTGGTACCCTCTGTCTGACTTTCATTTTACAATCTTAATTTCTCCCTGACTATGTGAATCTTCAAATTTACTAAAAAATCTGATTAGGATTTCAGTGAATGAACTTGTTTAAGTATTTTTGTCAGACATGTGAAATGAGTCATTCCATGGGGTTGGGGCACCATTACAAAACGATGCATGAAGTCTTTTGTCTACGGCTGATTGTCAACAAAACGGAGTTAATTTGTTAATTCCGTTTGTAGCTACGGCAGGCAGCCAGTGAAAACGAATTCGTCTAATAAAATTATGGAAATGCAAGCACTACTTTAAACGAACAGAACTTTGTTATTCCTACTCCTAGCTCATTTTTCCTGACTGAGGTATCGTATGAAAGGGCAGAAATGTGATTTTCTCTTTGAAATTCAGATTCCGTCTGCCAAATGACTTTTTGGTTTCCTCTCTTCAAATTCATTTTAATCACTCATGCATGAAATATGCATTATATGAGTTGCATCAAATGAAAGAGGAGGATTTAAGCTTTAAAAATATGTGTCATTTATCAATTATAATTGTGATTAAGTTATGATAAAACATTGATAATTCTGTTTTGTTTTTCTGGGACACACTGTATATTAATTGCATACAAATCTTCAATGATTTCATCTTCTAAAGTTCTAAGTGTAGTACAGATCTCATAGTCATACCAACGTTCCATAGACATTGCATAGTTTTTGCCCATACCTTATGGAATGACCCAGAAGTAGACTTTTCAAACATTAGAGATGCAGACTACTCTATGGTTTCACTCTCAAATTTTTGTTCCTTCCAGATTTTTCATCACATATGATATAAGAGAGCAACTGCATGATGGCTGCTTTGTACTTTGTGTTGATGATGTGGCTGCCAATTTGCAGAGCTAGTACAGAAGAAATGTACACAATACCAGACCAAATTACTCTTGGCCCCATTGAAGGTAAAGTCGGTAGATTTAGTTATACAGCACTCAGCATTTAAGTTTTAAGCAGTACGCGTAAAGAAAACCAAAATATAGATCTACCAAACACAGTCTTCTGCTGGGTTAAATAAATTCTGAAGAATCACCAATACGGTATGCAAAATTAGTGTGTCTGTGTAATATCTTACAGAATTTAAACTTCTCTCTAATTTTGCAAATGTGTCCAACTTTTGAATACTAAAAGTATGAAAATACATGCATGTTTGCAAATGGTCATGAAAAATCATGCATTTTGTTCATGTGAAATAATTAATACAGTTGATAGATATTTGTAAACAAAATTTTAAAAATTCAGAGAAGAGAATATTAGGTATGTTGTGTTATGTATGTTCTTCTACTTGTAGCTGAGCTTCAATGCATCAAATTCTAATACCCAGCACAAGATTTATATACAACTCCCATGTTCTTCCAAAATCCTTCAAATTTTGCTTCATGCATGGTGTGATAACAATTATGAATTTGATTTCTAAGGAATCCTGAGCAAAATTTTGAGGATTTTATTTTTATTAAATCAACATTGTGTTTGGTATAGTCAACAGATACTGCTTGAAATTGCTTCTAATGTTCAATATTATAATGTTATCATTTATACATGGCCTAAATGGGTTTGAATGTCTTTATTTCAGCTTACGTCTCAAACTTCAGCTGCTATGAATGCCAAGGTATAGTGGGAGAAGTGACAAACTGCGGCGAAAGTTTGGTAGCAGAAGAGGATATAGCCGTTAGTGATACGATTCCTTGCAATAACATTTGTACAGTAAGTCAATATTATATTTTTTTTAAATTAAAAAAAAATGACTGTGAAATAAAGAATCAACTCCAGAGCACTTTCAATACCATTTTGCATTGTCTTTATACATCATGTTCAAATTAAGTAACATATCATTCTGACGTTGTAATATTTGTACATTTCCATAGGTGATACACAAGGGTTTTGTCATTATCATTGGGTTAATTTCGTGAAAGTCCTTGTCATCATGTTACGGATTTTGTCTTCGCCATGGGCCTCAAACTGTTTTATTTTTATAGATTAAGTTCTCACCGTGACAGATATGTAAATGGGTAACTTTCATGATCAGGCACTCAGTGATTTCCTGATGAAGTTTCAAGGTAAAGGGCTTTGTTTAATATATAAATGCCATTGGTAGTGTACATGTGAATGTTAAGCATATACAGTGTACATGTATGATCTAAATATTGGATTTTCAGAGCTTTACAATCATTTAAGTGTAATCTCGGATTTGGACCGATACGTAAAATAGATTAGTATTAAATCAATTAAACGAGAATGGAAAATAAAAGAGGTAAATTATAAAATATGAGAATAAACATAACTTGAAATCATCAAGTAGTTTCCTCCTACATCAAATAATGTTTGTAAGCTAGGCTCATTAGGATTTTGGGGCATAAATTCACATCTCTTAGGACGGTATTTATTGTATTATACAAAAATGTAATTGTTGCATGCCATTAGCATGAAGTGGTGACTGAAACAACAACGACAAGGCAGTCTGTTTTAATCAAATCTCACGGTAACGACTGCACATGTTTATTATTGTCAGATTTCCATCTAATGTCACTATTTTGAATATTAATCAAACAGAAAGCAGTGACTTACAAGATGGATCAGAAGATCTATGTGACGCGGAACTGTTCCCAGTCATGTGATCCAGGCTGCAAGATGCGTGCAGGGACGGGAACGTGTTGGTACTGTTGCCACGGCGATCTTTGCAACGGGGCACGCAAGACGACGGCAGTGTCCCTACTCTCACTGGTCTTCTTAAGTCTTGGCGTTTATGTAAACATTTGATGATACCTTGCTTGTAAATGCCCATTCAGACACGAAGTAGTAAACCGCGTCACAAAGAAAGCGCCATGGAAAAATCGTATGAGATATAAACATACTACGCATCACGATACTGTATCTTATAATACATGTTCACTGTATATGAGTGAGAATAGAGGCCAGTGTTCTTCTCTTCTTCTTCTTCAAGATAATCTGCCTCCTTCAATACTGAAGATTCTTGCAGATGCCGTATATACTCTGATCGGGGTGTGCATGTGGACCACTACACCGGGGTTTCCCTCTACTCGTATACGAATAGTGCAATGGGTCTCATAGCTATGTTTTTTTATCCTTGAAATAGTAGCCTTGCCATTCATTCACATACAAAAAATTGACCTCATTTTTTAAGCGGTTTACTTCGTCATGTCTGAAAGGGGCTTTTAAAAATTTACGTTCTTTCCTCTCTTGTACAAAAGTAGTTGACTTCCATCCATTCCTTCATTGTGTAAAATACATTTAGAAGCATTCCGCACTGCTCTCCAATATTTGCCATTTGTGTGCTTTCTGCCAAACTTTTTGTCTATGACTAACGACAGTAGCTGAAATATAAACATGTACATTTCTATGCCACTTTATGTAGTGTACTAGAATATCATTTGGGCATATCCATTTCCATTTTTTAAATGCTGTAAAAATGTAAAACTATTACATGTGTATCTATGTTTGATTATGAAAATGTATCTGTTGTGCATTGCACATTGGCCAGGGTCAATTTATTGAAGATTATAGATGGAGCACAGTGGAAATGAATTTTAAGATTTGTGGTAAACTTCATGATTAAAATGGTTAGGAAGGATCTTCCAAAGTTTGTTACCACCGACCATTATATTACAAAGACTATTGCAGGAGGCTGCCTTATTTATGATATCAATTATATACTTCTCATAGGCATAATTGTCATTTTTCAAGATGGTGTAATATACAAGTAAAATCTAAATTGACTGAAATTGCCATTATATTTTTCACCAATAGTTACAAAAATGCATATTTTATGTTTTATACATTACACTCTGCATTTTAATTGTGTTTCACTTTTAGATGTGAATATTTTGAAATTGTGTTGCACATATTGCAGAAAGGGAAAGCAATAATAAAGGCCAAAGCCTTTTACACTCCATGTAAATATACAACTTCTATTATTGTACAATCAAGAACTTTCAGCATGTGTGAACTTTTACAAGTGGCCCACAGATTCACAAGTTTCACAATGCAAGCTTAATGAATCACAACATTGAAATTTTCATGTGCCGAAAGTTTTCGATTCCACAGTATTGAAAAATGAAGTCAAGATTAAATTCTTTGTAACTTGTAACTTTATATATATATATATGAATAGGATTTAGAACTAGGTTTTCAAAAATGTGTTCTAGAATCGTAAAATTGTCTTCCTAATGTATACCCACAAGTATGTGTGTGTGCATATGGTCTGTTTCAGTGTGTTTACCATCAACCATGTACTATTCAGACATGACCAGTATGAATAGTGTAAGTTTTGCTGTAGATGTGTGTGAGTAATGAAATACATGTAAATGTCTTAAGCATCTTATTGAGGTCAATTTGAATACGGGTAAGTTGTGGTTGTCCAAACTCTTTATTCAACTTTGGTATGAGTAGCAGTGTACCTGATTTGTGCTTTGATTATCAGTTTTAAAAACTTCCATGTGTACGTTTCTACCAATCATCAATTTCTACCAACATGTGGAACTGAATTTGACACTCTTTTGTCGCATAAAATTTGCATTTTTGCAGGATACATCAAGTGTTCAAGAAATGCTTTTTAATGATGAAGTGCCATATTTATTGTTTAATTTGTTAGTCAATTGAGTAGATAATCCATATCATTTATTATAGAAGTGTATATCTATACATAGCATTTACAAACGATAATGGACATGTCTAGCGATCCCCCCTACAGACTAACATAAAAATAGTCACTTAGCAACCATATTTGCACATATATATATTGATTTGTTTCATTTGGACATTACATGAAGCTGTTGTATGACATGCTTGCCGGTGGTGCTTGTGTATATCCGTCCATGAAATTGCAAAGGGTACGTCTTTATGTTGTTTGTTGATCATGAACTTCTATGTTCTCCAAACTGTGCCCTTTATTTCGACCACCATTTTAAAATAAATGTTTACCTATGCTTTTATTGACAAACTGTTTTATCATAGATGAGTTTTGCAGTATCATTTTTTAAGGAGAAAACAAAGCAAATTTGTTAATAGACAAATGCAAATCAGCAAAGTTTATTATATGCTTTCTTTTATTTATAAGCGCAGAGGCACATAGTGTTATCATGGAAGATAGACACACACAAAAAATGAATTCATCAAAATCATAAAAAACTGCAAAGTCAACTAAATATATTTTACATCACATTAATTTCATAATAAAAGCATATCAAATATACATACATGAATGTTACATCACATACTTTGTATTTACCAGGCATAAGTGAATTTGATAAACCATATATATAACAATATGTCTAAAATTGTCTATTCAATGTTAAAAAAATGTAATGTTAAAAAATAATGCAATGTTTGTTAAATGAAAATATGTATGGAAGAACTTTTGAATCAAATCAACTGGTGTACTGCAATTTCATGACATGCAATTTGAAATACTAGTATTTGATAGTACCATCCATAATTGCATTGTTTGAGAATTTTATGTCTTCTTGTTCGATTTTAGAATGTTGAGATGAAAATCAATGCAATAAATTTTGACTTTAGAAGACTATGACATGTTCAAATCATTTGTTTTGATTTCACTGGTTCTAGTCGTAAGGAGCTTTCCTCCTTAAAGGTACATGTAAACTTCATCTTGACTATAGGTTTCGGGAATGTTGGGGGAAAAAATGTTCAGAATCAGAATAAAATACAAGTACATGTACCAGGGTTCCTAATTATGAAAAGGTTTTAAACTGGAAATAGGATGATATTTCTAATAATGATAATGGAATTTGAAACTCTATCAAAGAAAGTAAAATTGTATTTAGTTCGCATGAAATGCTTGGAACCAAGAATTTACACTGATTATTAAGACCCACGATCAATTGCTTCAAACCAAACTATTTCATAAAAAATGCACCATCACCTTAGAAAATAGCAAAATAAACATCAAATTTGCTTGGTGTTAGAGATTTTCTTATAAATGGCATTGCATTCGTTCATCTATTGTCCCTCACGTTTATATTAGTGCATTTAAATTTAGTGCATGAATCCTTTCAGTTTTCCAAGTTGATTACATCTTGTTTACATTTCTATGTGTTACTATCGACCTTGTAATTAATGAGGATTCTTTATTTACTACTAGGCAACTATCATTCTCAACTGAAGACAGTTTCTTTTGCAATACATGCATGTTTCGATAATTCTATTCAGTGCATTCCATATGTTCATGTGAGCTTGTGAATTACACTTTGGAAAAAAAACAGACTAAGGAGAGAAAAAATGTCCTCCCCCGAAAAAAAATCATTCCTTTCTATTTTTTTTTCTTTCTCACAGTCACATTGAACATCAGTGCTGCCACATCATATTCAAGGGACACAATATGACACCCACGGTTAAATGCATATAACCAGGTGTTAAAAATGTATATTGCCACTTATTAGGCACAAAGAAAGGGAAAAGGGTAAAAATCCAGTGTTCTTGTGTCTATAATTTTTGTTAAAATTAGCAATCACTTGAGTCATCTCCAGACATAGCCCTCCTGAAGTGGTTTTTATCAATCTATTATAATTCCATCACTGATCTATATAATCTTAATTTGAATCCACCTAATTCAAAGATACAAATTCAATGCATGCACTCAGAAAATGTCTTACAATGTATTTTGAAGTATGGCTGCTTTTTACAAGCAAAGGCACTTTAATACAAATTGCATATTTGTTTTTTCTATTGCATTGCATGTTCATTTCATCACATTTCCATAAAAAGACTTATTCAAATTTTGAAAACTATATGTAAATTTAAGCTTTCATCTTCAACTTCATTTTACATCCTCTATCTTTTCAATTATATTCTTCAATACAACTTTCTTAGAACTTGCAACAGTTACTCTTTATATTTTGCTAATAGATTATCTATTATGCCAGCGCATTTTCTGTATTGACTTTGGTTATCCAAGCACATCACTCTTTGACATGAGTGATGGAATAATATTCACCATCATGGTATACAAACATTCGTCATATCTCATGCTGTATTTAAAATGATTTAAACTTCAAACTTGTTTTACTCAGACTTGTATTGTATGGAAGATATATAACTGGAGCATTCGCATGATGTGTATGCAGAGCTGCCAAGTCTCCCGGATCCTGCGGGAGACTCCCGGATTTTGACCCAATATCCCGTTTTCCCGACCCCATGCAAAAATCTCCCGGATTTCCAGATTTTAAGTTGTATTATTTTCACAAACGACTGTTTCACAAGACTAGCATGTTGAGTTCGTACGTACGTATACAAACAGGTCAACACATGGCAATTCTGTAATATGAATTTTCCTGTTATCCAGTCGTCGAATATAAATTTACCGTGATATCGTACTTTATTTAACAGCGTAATAAATGAGAGTTACGCCGAACGACTGGCGGGCTAGTCTAACAAACCATTGGGAACATGTGATAATGTGAGTGGTGTTTGTGTGATAGCAATTCGCCTGCTTGCTCTGCCGGGCGGCTTCCTCGCCGGCCCCCGTAGCGTCCCGGTACGTTGGTGCCGGTTTCCAATCGGTCGCGTCAGAGCAGCCAGAAGTTGCACTGATACAACAAGCAGACTTTGTCTGCTGCGATCGGCCCAAAAAACTGCACATTTGAACATCAGTTTTTGGATTGATTTGGGGACTTTTGCGATGTGATTTTTAAGTGGATTATCATTTGATACCAACATGGCAGTGTTACTGCAGAGTGGATTTTGAAGCCGACTTTTTTTTTCTGATCTCCTTTGCCGTTGGGAACGCATCGATATAACTTGCATCTTCCGAAGGCGTAAGTCAACTTTGTCCAAAACAAGGCTGTATTTTGTTTGACTATTAAAATATCATCCAGGACAATGTCGAAGTCGAAATATTATCAGAAATATAAAGATGACTACCACTTGGAATGGCCTTGTGTTGGGAAATCTACGAAAGGCGAATACTACGCATTTTGTACAGTTTGCGGCGCAGATATCTCCATCAAGAGTGGGGGAAGAAATGATGTATTTCGCCACATCACATCTGACAAACACAAGCAAACCGCGAAATCAAGGGGCAATACAAAAGGAATACAGAGCTTTTTCAGGTTAGTATGAACAGTTCTTAGATTTGTAAAATCGAGAAATAGTCTACCCCTCCATACCATAGACCTGCGTTCATTTCGTCAGTAGTTGGGGACCTCATTAATCTCCCTAAAAATTTGACTTACTCATAAACACGTGTGCGGGACTTGAAGGGTGGATTTTCTCACGATTTTATGTTTTTATTTGAAATACTAATCTGCACGTTGACTGTTTTATGCCAGTATCATGAACTTTAATAGTTTGTTAGGTTACACACATTGCAAGACAATAGCATCATTTTTATGAATTGCTTCGATCCTTAGTTTTGAAAATTCGAATTTGACCGTTAAATCGTATTTAGCGCCCTCTCTCGGTGACAATGATGTTTTGTTAATTATCTGGCATATGCAAGGTTATTTAAAAGATTTGACCACAGAATGATAAAAAAGATAAATTCTGAAATTTTCATCCAATTCTGTGCATGGGAAGGTGTTCTTTATCAAGGAAGAAGATTTTGATGTTTATGATGTGAAGTTCATATGTTATCAATTGTATGCAAATAAAATGTGCCATATCAAAGCCTTCCATTTTGAGAAATCATTGAAAAAATGTGTTCTAAAAGGGTTTCAAAGAGGCTTAAAACCAAGAGCTTTTGGGGGGCCTGCCCCCTGCCCCCCCCCCCCACCAGGGGCACTAAAAGGCCATTCTTGGTTCCCGCCAACATGAAGTCGTTCGATGCTGCTCTCTCAGAAATCTCCCTGATTACCCAAATCAAATGTTGGCAGCTCTGTATGACATGCCTAGGCCCTGTTTTACGAAACTTCTAATCACTGAAAGATGCTATACAATTATGACTTTGTACATAACCAATCAAATGCAATGACTTCAGTAGCTTATACAGTCAAACCCTCTTAATGGCCACCTCTCTATAAAGGCCACCTGCCTATATCCATCAGCTGTATTGTCTCCCTTAAAGAAGAAATACACATTGCAGAACCTGCCATAAAAGGCCATCTGACTACAGTGGCCACCTTTCCTGCTTCCTGTGTGTGGCCTTAACCAGATGACTACCGAATCATCTTCTTCCCATAGACTTAGGGCAGGAGACATCCAGTACCAGTAGACAATGAGTTAATAGACTGGTCTTACTATATCAATTTTCATAACGTTTTATTGATATTGGGCCCTGAGGGGTGTGTTTCACAAAAATCCTAAGTCTAACTTAACTCTAAGTTGGACTTAACTTTATGGAGAGCCATTTGTAGCCTTAAAATAAAATATATTCAAAAGCAAAAATTGAAGTATTTTAGACTTTTCATAAATTCCAAATCAAGAAAATGAAATCCCCTCGATAATAACAAATATGAATGATTTGAATCAGCATTTTATGCTTTTTAAAATAAATTTTACTACATATTTACAAAGATGCTAACGGCTTTCCATAATTGTTAAGTCCAACTTAGAGATAAATTCAACTTAGGATCTTTGTGAAACACCGCCCTGGTCAAATGCTTTTAATACCTAGGCATCAGGAGGAGAACAGAAAGAGAGAACAATGGGTGTTGCTCTCGGTATGGATTGAGAGCTAGATGTTGATAAGCTGACCGACGGATCCAGAAGGTGACGTTGCCGATGGTGATGGAGCGTATGGAGATGGGGGTAGGAGAATAGAGTCATCCTCGTCTGTAGAATAACAGAATTTGGAGAAGCAACGTTTAGTGATGACTCTCGCGGGACCGGGAAAAGCTTTAAAAACCATAGCCACAATTCAACTATTGATCAATTACAGGTCAATCTCAATATTCATATTATTTTTTAAAAACTTCTTATTCTACAGATTATCATGGATTTCTAATCATTGAATAACTAAAGGATTTTGTATAATGTGTATTCTCTTTTTGACTGTTTATTCTCCATAGATCAAGACCTAGACTTCCACGTTGTTTGTATTTGGCGGTCCCCTGCTTGTTCCATTGGTTATGCAAAACCAGTAAAGAGTTCAAGCTTTTAACTACATATTTGAAAATTCAAAACCATCATTTGGTGTACTATAACGGGAGAAGCCCCTTTTGTTTCCTTCATTTGAAATAGTACCTTAAAAACGATATATGGCAAATTACCCCTAGCAACTTAAGAAGTGCTATTTTATTAAAGATGTATTCTCTTACCTAAGATGCCAAAGTCAATGGTGGTTTTAGGAGTGGTCTGAAGCAATGGACTCTGGAATGAAGGCGAAGCCTTGTAGCTGCTCAAAGGTGTCTTTGTACCGGGGGTTTTCAGTCTTAAACTTGACATATCCCTCAGGAAAGATGCATCATTTGCAGAAAATGGGCTCTCGTCACCGAAAGAGAGACCAGAGATATTGGCTGGGAGTGAGTACCGTGAACTGTCATTCAAGTGAGGAGTCCGGTGGTACGTACCCTTGGCCGTTGAATTGGGTGCTGAGCCGAATGATGTGTCGGCCTGACGACTCAATCGACCCCTGTTCTTGGTTAGTTTAGGGGTCGCTGATGGTGATACTAAAGGTGATATATGGACCAGAAGATCTTCCAATCTATTTGAAGTGTCCAAGAAGAATGCCTCTTGTCCATTCTCAAAGGTATTGTCCAGCGCAAAGGGCCTGTCATTGGGGGTGAATCTACCGTTTGAATTACTGTGATCTGGTGAGGGACTCGGGTGAGTATCACTCGACGTGGTGCTACTCGGTGACAGGGAAAATTCAGTAGGTATTTGTTCATTTAATATTGGATGGCTCACTTCTGGCTCACACTGAAGTGCCGGGCTCAAGAGAATACCATTTGAGGCAAATGAATCTCCATTCAATGCTGAATCCTCCAAGTCATGTTGATATCTCAAGCGACTTCTATTCCCATTCAGCTTGGGGGTCACTGAAGGTGTCATTAACGGTGACACATGCACCAGAAGATCTTCCAACCGATCTGATGCATCTAGGAGAAAATCATCTTGTCCATTCTCCGAGGTGTCGTCCAGAGAAAAGAGCTTGTCAAGGGGGCTATTAAGTTCCATTCCACCATTCACTCTATGGTGTTCGGGGGAAGGACTGAGGTAACTCTCAGCTATCGCACCACCACCATTTCCTGGGAATGTTCTTTCCGGCGTTTGTCCATTGCGGTTAAGGTGGGTCAATTCTTGCCCAGACTGCAAAGCCGGATTGGAATCAAACACATCTCCGTTCATTGACGAGTCATTCAGGTCACTCCCAAAGCTATGCGTACTGATGTTACGCTCATCAACATGGTCAGAGAAAGTGACCGACTTCTGAGAACCGTTACTGGTCCGTTGTTTGACAGAAGACGATTGCTGCGATGACATGGTATCCAGACTTGCCACATCATCACTCTCAGGGCTCCTGGTGCTGCCAGCTGTGGAAGGCAGCACAAGGGGACTGGCTGGATGCTGTGTTCGTGTAGAGCTGGAATGATTATTAACTGGGGTAGTGACTGGAGAATGTCTCAGCTTATCTTTGGTCACAAATGCACTTTGATCTGAGGGAAGGAGACAAAATATGGTTGATCCAAGAACAAACATTGTAACAAATATTAAAGATAAAGTTGAGTTCTGGTCGTGCGATTGCATTGTGAAAGAAACGGTGTGGAATCGAACAGAAAAGGTTGATCATTTAGCATATAAGTATTGGTGTGTACTGCAAGGTTTTGGAATCATCAAAATTATAACAAATGTCTTGGTAAGTTACAAGCACTGTACACAGAAATATGTATATGGGACTACACAAACATGTGGCGTAAAACTCTGTCCTGATTTTTATGGTGTTACATGCCATATTTAGAATATTAAGGCATTTGAAGAGCCATGCTTTTCAGGGAATATTTGTTATCCGATGTTCTTCCACACTTGCATCATAACAATGATAACGCTCACAAATTATTTGTCACCTCTTCCCAGACCTCAACCTTCTCTTTAAGTTTTATCCCACACGGCAGTTAGTAAAAATACAAGATTTTCCTCTATAAATATCCTTACAATTTGCTTCAAACCAATAAGATACGGTGCACTTTACCAAGTCCTTTTTACATATGATGTAGAAAATCACAGCCCTTTCTTTCTATGCACACAATTTAACATCATTACACTACAGAATATTTGTTAATGTCATAATGAAGAATAGACTATCAAAGGTTTTATTCGCATACAATGAAACTTGCGTCATTTGTTTGAATACTCACTGATTGGGGGTTAATGGATTTTTATGACTGACCGACCTCAAAATTTACTGCATACTTCAATTTTACCCCTAATCAAAAACGATTGCACAAATCTTAATACAAGAATGTTACACATCAACATAAAGCTCAAAATGTGCATATTTTAGAAATATTGAAAATAGAAGTGGATATCTTGTGACCTTGTCTAGCTTTCAAATTGTCTTACCAAGGACAGAAAGAGGATCTTCAATGCCTAAAGGAAGAGGAGATTCAGAATGATCAGGCGACGAAGATAATGGAGATTCCATCAATCCTTTGAACTCTGGAGATCCACTCATAGCACCAACCACTGCATCAGCAATCTTTAAAATATATGAAGAAAAATGAAGAGAAAAAAAATGTTTAAAATAATTTCAGATATTAGTATTAGTACAGAAAAGATAGCCTGACATTTAAATAAGAAATAACCACAGATGCATTATTAAACCAACTTTGAAATGTCTTGGTCTTTGTGAGAGAGAGAGAGAAGATTACCACAGGCTTTTCTTACATAACAACATGAAATACATACAAGGTAGATTCCATGCATCTTTATGCTATTACCCAAAACAGAGTGTTCAATACATAGGTTATCATTTATATCAATTTTATTTTCATTTTCTTTTAATTACCTGATCAATAAGGTTTTGGTGGGCTCTAGTCACAGATGTGCTCATGAGGTCATCCTGTGGTCGACTGCTGACGGGTGTTTTTGTATGATGGGAAGGGGTGGAAGTTGACCTGTCATCCTGGGGTCGACTGCTGACAGGTGTTTTTGTATGATGGGAAGGGGTGGAAGTTGACCTGTCTCCACCTTTAGATGACCCAGGCTGTACAGGTCACAAAGCATGACCACAAAATGAAGAATGTTTGGTTGGATTAAAACAGTTGAACAAAATTAAGCTTCGAAACAACAGATGAGCAATAGGAGGCCTGTATCATTTAGACACACAACTTATCATTCATAGAGAAACATTCTATACCATCTACATTTTTTAATATCATCTGGGAAGCTCCATTGTTCATGAAAGGCCCTGTTTCATAAATTTGTTTAATCAATAACAAGTTTGCTCTTAGCCAATCGGAAGCAACAATATCAGTAGCTAATAACAGTTATTGCCTCTTGTCATTGATAACAAGTTTTATGAAACAGGACCCTGGGCCCCCGGCCCTGTTTCTCTTTCTTAAATATTAGAGAGGTTGGAAATCAAATACTAAAGTACATTGTTTTCATGACTTCTACTTCGAACCTCTGACACACTGAAAGGCTTGGTAGTGTGAACACTCCTACCTTTCGCGCTGTCTTTCTGGTTGATGGTGTTCTGACATTCTTGGTTTTCTGGAGTGCAGGTGTTCTGCTTTGTTTGGCGACCTTTCTAGACTGGGTCTTGACCTCTCTCTTTTCATGATGGGGGATGAACTTGGTGGTTGAATCTTCAAGCTAAAAGTCAAATGAAGTCAAGATAGAATAAAATCTAAGCCATAAGCACATGAAAACATGTGATTTGTACAAAAGCCATTTATTACTCACTGAAGAAAAAAAAGAGCAGTCAAAATCCTTCCATCTTACATGAATTGGGATATTCTATATTTAGATTTGATTAATTTTGTTCTCTTTATGATCATTTTCAAAATTTACTTTACAAACTGATTACAACATAATGAACAAATATGAAGGATGTATTAAAAAAGTAATTATGTTATATAATTAACACAAATGAATCATAGAGAATGACTGTCATATGAGCAGAATTTGATGACAATTCTTCTTTTACATTTTCTATCCTTCAATACCTCATCCCTCCTTTGATTGATAGACAAAATACTTTGCCAAAAATTAGTCACCTGTAAATTTCTCGCAGAAGTTGAATTACTTACTTTAAACTTGTATCCAACACCAAACAAAACTGTTTTAATCTAATCCTAACCTAAAATGGAAGCATAAAAATGCAATACAACACTAACACCAAACATAACCCTTTGAACCTAACCCTCACCTAAAACTGAAGGGTAAAAATCCAATACATCACCAACACTAAACATAACTGTTTTAACATAACGCTAACCTAAAACTGAGCGTAAACATGCAACACCAACACCAAACATAACAATTTTAACATAACCCTAACCTAAAACTGAAGCGTAAACATGCAACACCAACACCAAACATAACCGTTTTAACATAACCCGGACCTAAAACTGAAGCGTAAAAATGCAACACCAACACCAAACATAACCGTTTTAACCCATTCCTAACATAAAACTAAATCGTAAAAATGCAATACACACCCTAACCCTATAGTTGATGAAATAGAACCCCAGGGAAAATGTTGAATCACCCTTCTTTACCTTGAGTGTGGATTCTTCTTCACTCTGTGATTGTTCTTGTGTTCTAGCAGGTGCCGACTGCACTCTCCGTCTGTCTAGTTTCTGCTGGGCTGTTTTGACAGCGGCAGGCTTGGGCAACTTAGAGGGCCTGAAAGGGTACGACATATTTCTGAAAACTGAGCATTGCGATCTTTTGAGAAGCAATATTTATAATGCATTCACAAATATGATTCCTTCTCTGAATATTCTAATGAAAGGACATTTCTTTCAACTATTTTGAACAATTAATTTTTTTCTTGTTGGTCAACACTTTGTATGCATCAATGGTCAATTGGTTTTCAAACATTTAAAATAACAGTAATAATAATAATACTGATAGTTATTTCCTACACAGCACATATTTTATGTAACCCTTGCACGTAAAAGTCCCTAGGCACTAAACATTGGTGCATACTACTGATAAATAACTTTACAACTGTACAACATTACAACACGTTATGTATGACATTCACATTCTGACTATTGAAATACAATTATTTGTAACAGGTGGATTAAATAGTTTGTAATGAGGATACTTAACAAGGATTTGTGCATTAAACTTGACTACATTACGCAATTGGTCTATCATAAGATCCTACCTATTGATCTGCTCTCTAAGAAGTCTGAGTGAACTGGTGGGAGTCCCTTGAGTAAGGTTGCTCTGTTTATACACTGCTTGGTTCACGTTATTCACTAGCGATGATACAGCTTCAGGGGTATTCACTTCAAGAAGATATAATGAATTCAACAATCAACAAAATGATGGAGATGAAATGTATTTTTAAGCCGTATCCCCTCCCAAGAAATTCACATCGATGTAAATCAACCATTTGAGTAGCTGATGTGGCCAGATGATGAAAGTTATAATATAAAAGCTTTATTACCTACTAAATGATAATAAGGAGTAATGGAAAAACAAAGAAAGCAGAAGATGAGTTACGACTGTTTTATAGGGTTAAAGCTGGGATTGGAGGGGGAGGAGGGGTGGGAGTTGATAATAAGAAGGGGTGCTCCTACCTGTAGGTGATGATTAAGAGAAGGCTTTATTTGTTGTTCCAGTAGGGGTGTCATATTTACTACTTCCACGTTCTCTTTATTCCCTACTATATGACCAACAGATGTAAAGGGAAATATACAGAGACATGAAAATGGATTATGATGAGCAGGTTAGGGAGGAGGAAGGGTGCTAAGGGGAGGAGAAGGGATGGAAAGGGAGGGGGTAAATGTGCCTGTAGTTGAGCCTTTCCAGAATGCTGTGATTGGACTAGTAGGTGTGTCATTACTGTCCTGGGCCCCGTCTTACAAAGAGTTGATATCAATCGGAACTTATTTGCGCTTGATATCGATCGCAACTATTTACATAAGAGATAGGAGACTGCAAACTTGCGATTGATTGGAGGACTTACGATTGATTTGGATCAATCGTTACTCTTTAGAAGACGGGCCCTGGGCTGTGCTATCAGGCTCAAAGGACATGAAATGAGGAGGAGAAGATGAGGGCCAAGGAGGGGTGAATGTGGGGAGAGGGGATGACACCGAGGCCGATGGTAAGAAAGGGGGGGGGGAGGGAGGGTATTCCTACCTGTAGGTGATGCTTTCCAGAAGGCTTTATTCATTGGTCTAGTAGGGGTGTCATCACTAGCCTGTGCTGCACTAACAGGCTCAAAGGATACAGGAGGGGTCGATGGTAACAACCCTAGACCATCACCTAAAAACTGGAGGGACAAATAAACAACAACATATAACAGATACACAAGCAACTATCTCAAAAAAGTTGTGAATGGCAAGACACAAGTAGGGGGAAATTTTCTTTGAGGTTGGCTGTATCTATTTGTGCCTTGAGTGAGTCGCCAGTGGGAGGATCTCTGTATCAAAATTATCTCAACAAGCACATACAACTTCCTTATTCTTTCTATGATTTGTCACAAAATTTCAAAAAATTGTTTCTCTTATTTTACTGCTTCCACTCTGGAAAAGTTTTAACAACTTAAATTCTTCTTTAATGACACTAAGTCATATTCTTAAAGTGTATGTCATATTTATGTTTCTGTATAGGGGATATTTTATCATATGTGTATCTTTCCACTAGACAATTACCTTTAAACTTGAAGTTAGAAATGATATTAAATTTGAATTATGCAACATTATACAAGGGAAACTAGGAAAGCTCAATGCATAAAGTTACTTACATGACTGGTATGTGTGTTTGCAGCTCTCTGCCTAGTGGGTGCTTCATAGCCTAGACGTAGGTGTCTCTTTAGTGATCCAATGGAAGACTTGACAGAAGGAAGCACTTCTTGACTCATGGAAGACCTATCGTTCAAAGACACAACTTACTGTTTAGGAGCGATGCAGAGATTTTCAAGGAGATAGACCAATGGTAACTGATGAAAAAACATGACTCAAAGCTGCACCCTCTTGACATGTATAGAAGACCCATCATTCAATAATGAACTGCATGGATTTGAAGGGACTGGTCTAACGATCATGCAAAATGGTTAACAAATATCTCAACTTTCAAACGGTTGATGGATGGGTGGATGTGACTTCAGAGCCAAGGCTTCCACATCTTTTGGTACCAACTTAAAACAACAATATAATTATACCATGGGTCACTCACTGTGCAGTGTCAAGAAGGTTGTGTTTCAGAGTGTACAGCCAAAAGAAGGGATTTTCTGATATATTGTGCAAAATACAGTGCAGCCATACATCAATGTTTGTTAAACTGATAAGCAATAATACCTAAATATGTTTAACTGACTTGGGATGAACACATATACAGTACAATAGTCAGACTGTGTCTTGAAACTTTAATATTGATTGATCTCTGGATGAGAATATAGAAATTGCTGACGTCTTAAAGCCCGTCTGCACTAGTTTGGCCAGGAGGGTTTAGACCTCCCAGCGTGGTCACTGACAGGTGTTTATCTCATCATATCACCTCTCAATCAACATAAGAAAGAGGGGATCATGGGAGACCGCGTCTCACCGATTAGGCATTGACTGCTATATAGAGGGCGCAAGCAGCTATAAGTAGTGCAGTGGGGCTTTAAGATTGGAAGCTTGCTGACCTTAACGCTTGGAGGTTGGTGAGATGAGCATGATGGGTGTGCACCTGAGTAACGATCTCAGGCTGGAGGCCTTCATAGTCTGCCATCGGAGCTGAGGAGGCATAGGGGAAAACAGGCACAGTGAGTATGTGAGAGAGAGAGAGAGAGGGGAAGAGAGATGGGGATGGGGAAGGGAAAGGAGAGAGTGGAGAGAGAGAGAGAGAGAGAGAGAGAGAGAGAGAGGGAGAGAGAGGAAGAGAGAGAGTTAGATGGAGGGAGAGAGATGGGGTGGGACAAGAGAGAGAGAGAGAGAGAGAGAGAGAGAGAGAGAGAGAGAGAGAGGAAGAGAGAGAGTTAGATGGAGGGAGAGAGATGGGGTGGGACAAGAGAGAGAGAGAGAGAGAGAGAGGAGGAAGATACAAAATCATGACAGAGGAGAGGAGAAAGAATTCATGTTAACCTTGTCTTTTCAGGGTGGGGGGGGGGGGTCGTTATAAGTTTTTTTTTTTTTTTAAGCACAGTTTTGTATAATGTAATGTTTAATCTACAAGTTTAGTTGTTTTTATTGTTTAAATTTACTTTATGTGTGTATTTTCTTTATAACCTTCAACTTGTGGCATACTAATGTCCATATAATAAATTGGACTGTTTTGACATCATATAATTGTTATATTCATATAGACCTTTAAATAAATCATAACACCAATCTATTACCTTGATGCATTTTCTCTAGGTAGAGTCTGAGTGAGAGATTCCACAGTTGGATGAGAGAAAGCAAGTTGAGCTTCCCGCCTTCATAAGTGTTGTCAATATTACGCTATAATACAAGGCAAAGGTACATCGAAAAAGAGAGAAAAAGGTTTCAATTTAAATGAATTGGGCAATTACTTAGTGACTGATGGCACAAAAATTGAAATTATGACAAATTATTGGTTAATGACTATGTAAGGCTGGTTGCTTTTGCATAGAGTTAATTGTCAAAACTAACTTAAATTTGCACAGAAGTAAAGATTATGTTGATGTTTACCAATGTTTCTATTTAACTTAAATTTGCACAAAAGTAAAGATTATGTTGATTTTTACCAATGTTCTATTTAATGTTGTTTCCGCTATTTATTTTTCTGAATACGGTCCTAGAGCTTTTGGATCTCACCTTCTCCAGTTCTTTATGGCATTCTCTGAGGAGCATCTCAGGCACCTGGACCCTGAGTTCAGCACCATCCACCCTGTATCGGTTGGCTGCTCCTTCCAAGATGGACTCTACCACCTCAAGCTCCTGGCGCTGAGAGGCATGACAGGTAGCCACCGTCTTCCACATCTCCCTCACCTGATGTAAGAAAGAAAGAAGAGATTATTGTCATGGAATCATGAATCACAAGAGATTTTCTTTTTTACATAAGGCTTAAAAAAAGAAAGATGTTGTATTGCCCTTTGCGACCGACCCAAAAATCTTGAAATCTACGGTCAGCTTAAAAAAACATGGGTCGGTCGGAAATATATATTCTTAAACTATTTTTTTGGAAAAAGAATGATTAGTGAATAGACGAATATGTATTAAAGCATTTAAAACTAAGAAATATCAGCCCAAAGAGGGAGAAAAGTTTTTTTTAAAGTTAAACTAGATGGAACTTCGACTGCGTGCAGTCGAAAATGATGCCTCCGTCATAGAGCAAGTTTACAAACCGAATCAGAAGAAATTTTTCAAATTCAAGTTCAATTGTAATCCATTAACAGGTTCTCAGAATATCGTGATTACAAGCGATTTCTCATATACATATATGACCCTTTGACCTCATGACCCTAAAATCTACTCAGTTCATTGGCTCTGCAAGATATAGTAATCCATCTGTCAGTTCTATTTTTGCATACATAATGAGCCCATGACATTTGACCTTTGACCTCATGACCCAAGAATCTACTCGGTTCATTGGCTCTGCAAGTAAAATACATGACCAAAGTTTGGCAGGAATCCATCAATCGGTTCTTCAGATAACGCGATCACGAGCTGTTTTTGCATACATAATGAGCCATGTGACCTTTGACCTTTGACCTTGTGACCCCAAAATCTAATCAGTTCATCGGCTCTGCAAGTATCATACATGACCTAAGTTTGGCAGGAATCTATCAATCGGTTCTTGAGATAACGCGATCACGAGCTGTTTTTGCATACATAATGAGCCCTGTGACCTTTGACCTTTGACCTCGTGACCCAAAAATCTATTCAGTTCATTGGCTCTGCAAGATACATACATGACCAAAGTTTGGCAGGAATCCATTAATCGGTTCTTCAGATAACGCGATCACGAGAACGGGACGTACGGACGGACGGACGTACGTACGGACGTACGTACAGACGTACGTACAGACGTACGGACGGACGGACAACCAGAAAACATAATGCCTCCGGCTACTTCGTAACGGAGGCATAAAAAAGATTTCCGACCGACCGACCCATGTTTTGGCACCTAAAGGTCAATACAACATCTTTTTTTTTTAGGCCTAAGGTCCTCTTGCAAGAAATGTAACCCCCAAATCAAACACAACTCGATCTTCAACCAATATGTATCTCACTTCAAGCGCTTGCTTGTGTTTGAACTTGATAGTGGTGGCTATTTTACCTAACAGCTAAGAAAGCAATACATGCTTGTTAGTAAGCAACAAGAAGACCAACGGCTTTAGGTCCTGTCCGAGAGATGTGGTAATGAGGATTAATGCCTTACCAAAGGGCACTAGCGCATCGCCTTGATTTCGAACCCGGGATTTTTCATGCAAGTCTGCAAGAGGTCCAGTATACATATTTCATGATTATTTCTCAAGCAACAGTTGATCTCCATGAACTGGAAGATTGCCATCAGTTTAGCCACCGTAGCAACATGATTTTTATGTTAGACAGCTTCCATCCATTGACTTGAAAGTTCATGTGAAATTTCTTTCAATATTTCTTTTTAAAGAGTACTCATTCCTATTCTATTTTTATTTTCCCGCTATTATGCTGTCATTTACAAGTGAAGGAATACTTGAATGTCAAAATCCAAAGCACTACTCCTTGTAGAAATTTTATTTTTTAATCTCTGTTCAAAAGAACTTCTCCTCATTACGAAAACTGATTATACATAGAGGCCAGTTTGACTGCATAAAAAACTAGATGGATCTTTGATTGTGTTCAGTCAAAAAATCATATACATATACATGTATGAATACCCTTTGACCTTGTGACCCTACAATCTAATTAGTTCATTGGCTCTGCAAGATACTTACATGTTAATAGATTGATGGTAGCCTTTCTATCAGTTCTAATGATGCGATCACAAGCTATATTTGCAGACATAATGAGCCCTGTGACCTTTGACATTTGACTTCGTGACCCAAAAATCTAATCAGTTCATTGGCTTTGCAAGATACACACATGACCCAAGTTTGGCAGGAATCCATCATTCGGTTCGCGATCACGAGAACGGGACGTACAGACGGACGGACAATCCAAAAACATAATGCCTCAGGCTATGTCGTTGCAGAGGCATAAAATCAATACCATTTTAGAACCTGAATAGAAAATACAATCATGAAAACTGCAAAGGAGAGAAAGAGAAAAACAACAAACATAACCTGCCTTTTGAACTTTCTGTGTTCTTGTCACTGCCATCGTGTCCCATTCCGCATCAAGCAGAGCTCCCGATCTACGACGTCTGGTGATTGAAGGGCTCCCTCTAGTCTTCGCCTGTGCCATCAGACGCGCTTCCTCCTGTTTGATTTGAGCTTCTAATTCACGGGTCTCCTTTCCTACACGTCTGTACTCCCCCACAAGCTCACTGGGGAAACAAAGTGAAAATTAGTGTTACATTTCGGCTATGTATCCTATCGGTTCCAAATTATCTTCCAAAACAGTAACAGTTTTGAGGGAAAAAAATATTTAAAAATTGGGGGGGGGGGGGGGCTACTTTTCAAGCTTGCTTACACAAAAAATAACACTCTTTAATTTGTTTTGCACATTTTTGGGGATCTTTTATGACTTTCGGGGGTTCTTTTGGGCATTTTGGGGGCTAATTCGCCCTGAGCCCCCGTGTATTTTTTATCCCTGACAGTTTTATATTCTGACAATGTTCTGTATATGAAACTGGCTAAAGCATGTAAACAATGATGCATCAATCCCTCAAAAAATCCCAATATGTAACTGTGCAAAGCGCCTGATCATGGAGTACACCATGAATACATAAGCAATATCAGATACCAAATAGCAAATCCAAGGATAAGATCCTTTAATATTGCAAATTCAATGTTTCATGATTTGTTTGACATCTATGAAACAGGCTAACCTGCAAAAAAATAACATGAAAACCATACAAGCAAAATTCAGGTACACAACTAAACTTACACAAAATATGCAAATTACCTCTTCAAAAATGAACATCCGAAAGAAAGAGATGCAAATCACTTTTTTATACCTATTGGGTTTGCTTTTCTTTCTAAGCGCGTAGGGACATACTTTGTAATGTGTTTTGCGCTATACAAAAATGGATTATTATTATTATTATTATTATTATTATATCAATTCAACTGACATTACAATTTTATGTTGTATTTTGTTTGTTTGTTTGTTTATTTACCTTGCATAGGAACTCCATTGTTCCTGAAGGAGAAGATCTTTCTGTAGATGGGAGAGAAAGGATCTCCTGTGCCTCACACAGCAAGCCTCTAAGGCACGGCCGATCTGCTCACCAAACTCCGCATCCTTGGAGGGTAGTTGAGGGTAGAGGACGAGGTCCCTTTCTTTCACACCTGAAGAATAAAATAGGCATGCAAGTTGAAAGGTAAAACAGGTGATGACACAAACATTATTTATTCCCATTTTACTGTAATGTAAATGTAGATTTATGTTTTGCCACAGTGGGACTTGAACCATGAGCCATGTAATAATAATAATAATAATAATAATAATCTTTTAAAGTCCACTCCAAATGTTATTAATTTAATTTTATTTATTATTTATTTGCCCAATTGATTGTGAGCCCGGCAGCCACTGAGCAGCGCCAGATCGACGTTGCTCCATCCCTTATTGTTGAACGCCAAACAAGGTAGCAGCAACTCCCGTCTTTTAATGTCTTTTGGTATGACGCGGCCAGGGTTCGAACCCACGACCTCCCGGTTGTGAGGCGGACGCTCTACTGACTGAGTCAACACTCCGGTCATGTGATTCAAAATCAGACGACGTATCCACTAGACCACACAACACCACTGCAGTAAACACAGGCAACTCCAAATTGTCTTTGTCCGCTACATTGGTTTTATGTAATAGTTTACTTTAAAGCCCCACTGCACTACTTATAGCTACTTGCGCCCTCTATATAGCAAACAATGCCTAATCGGTGCCTGTTGGTCCCACATGATCTCATTTTTCTTATTTTAATTGAGAGCTGATTTGATGAGATAACAACCTGTCAGTGACCTTGCAGGGAGGTCTAATCTCCCCTGGCCAAACACGTACAGACGCAAAAATATATAAGATCATACCTATCTCCTTCAGGATAACCTTGTGAACAACATAACGACTGAAATGCAGCAGGAACGTGTAGAACTTGTCTCCCCCAGGGGACAGAAATAGAGAAGGCACAATCCTTGGCAGGTTACAATCTTCCTCGTCCTGTAAGGAAAGAAAAAAAATGATAAGCGATTGCATTGTGAACGAAACAGAGTGGAATCGATCAGAAAAAGTTAATCATCTAGCATATAAGTATTGATGTGTACTGCAAGGTTCTTGAATCATCAAATGATAAGAAATTTTGCACAGTCTTGGTAAAGTTACAAGCACTGTACACAGAAATATGTATATGGGACTACACAAACATGTAGCATTAAAATCCGTCCTGATTTTTATGCTGTTACATGCCATATCTAGAATATTAAGGCATTTGAAGAGCCATGCTTTTTAGGGAACATTTTTTATCTGATGTTCTTTCACACTTGCATAATAACAATGATAACGCTCACAAATTATGTTGCACCTCTTCCTAGAACTGAACCTTCTCTTTAATCAAGGGAGCTATAGCTTATACCTTGCATGATTTCATTGACTCACTTCAGTTGCTTTACAACTTTCTGAAATAATGTTCATCTATATCTCAGCTACACATTAGACATCAAAGCATCACTTCCTTACATGGGTACATTTTATACTGATAGACAGTTAAATACACAGATGCCAACTTTTGGAAATCAGAAATAGGGAGGATTTGTAATCGACACCAATTAATGTGCGCGTAGCGCACATCTCGAGCGCGTAGCGCCCGACACATGCGGCCGGGGTCCAGGGCCCGCCTTAGGGCCCTGGAAGCTCTGGGGTTCTAGATGCTCTCTGGTGCAATCTGAGCCTTATTTTGGAGCATTTTACATGTGTATTTAGTTAAATAATTCCCCCTTTTTTTTTAAATAACATAAAAATTGTACAAAATGCATGATGAATTACTTTCAGACTTCCGATTACACAGGTACTTGATACTGTATTCGGTCTTATACTTCCGAGACCATTTCCTGGTCTTATTTTGCTGATTTTCCGCCATTTGGATTCTGTGGCAATATCCACGCATTGGTTACGGCGATCCATATGCTGAAACAATCTTTCGCTACTCTTAATTTGTCTTTTAACATAGTGGAATTATTACATGCTTAAGTTAGCAGATGATATTTCTCTTTCAATTCACAGATATATATACTGATAAGCGCCCTCCAAAAAAAATCATAATAAAAAAAAAAAAAAAAAAAAAAAAAAAAAAATCTTTTTTTTTTTTTTTTTTTTTTTTAATAAATCGGGAGGATAAGGATGGTGATCGTAAGGTCGGGAGTTGGGGTGAATTATCGGGAGGGTTGGCATCTCTGTAAATATGTGGGGAAAATTGAGATTGAGACTGCTAAAAGAAAGAAAGATACATTACCTTGATCTCTGTCAGCCAATTATTAACTACTTTACGATAAGCCTGTTCCTGCTTCTTATCAGTGATGGGCCAGCAGTACCTAAGAGCAAAAGTAAAAGAAAGAAATTAAATACAATTAAAATCAAGAACATTAATAATGATAATAATATTATCATAATAATGATCATTTAGGAGCATGAAAAGCAAAAAGTTACAAAATAATAGAATGTGAAAGAAAACATAAGAAGAAACACATAACAATTACCTGTACATGTGAATAGCACATTTCATACTCAAGAGAAAACAAGACCTGCATATTCAACTTTAGTTAATAAACAGGGTTGGCATTGCCGTATTCACATTGCCTCGTTTTGTATCTCGTTATCACAAAGCTGAAGTGTTTTGACATCTCTGTATTGAAACAAGAACTGTTTGCTGTAGGATTTGTCATTTCTGAAATGGAATTGAGGAGACGTGGAAAAGTATTCGTGTACAGAGTTGTTAAGAGAACTCACCGGAAGCGATCCTGGGCCATTGGCAGATTCAGCTTTTCAAAGAGAAAGTGCATCACTACTTCAAAGCACTTCTTGTTGGGCACAGCAAACATATCCCTGAAGTGAAAAAAAGGACAAAAATGTCATGAAGTACATCCTGAATTTTACAAAGAAACATAAGATTATATACCATTTTGCAAATATCAATCTCAATTATTGAAGTTAATAATATAAAGTTAAGATCTACAATGACATCATTGTTTTACCGTATACCTGACTGATGATATGGGTGATGCCGTGGCCTAATCATGAAGTGAATTTGTTCTTTATACCCATCGGCACAAATATAAATGGAAATGCCAAAATAACAAGGGAAAGTTGAGTATCCACTATAACATTTAGAAAGATCAATCTAAGTAAAAACACATTCAAACATCAGAACAAGAATCAATGTTACATTCATTTTGAAATATATATACAGAAAATAGAAAAGAGCATTTGGCCTGAATACATGTATATTCATCTATGAATACGGCATTATGTTTTGTTACTTTTTTTAAAACTTTTTTTTAATTATTATTTTTTATAAATTTATTTAAATTTAATTCATCTTACTTTGAGAATGGCACATTGAACCTTCCTTCCATCTCACTCCTCTCAAAACCAAGCAAGAGGAGGTTGGTGAAGATCGCATCCCTCCGGTCCAGCGGCCCTTGAGGCCCTTGAGGGTGCGCCTCTCGAGGTCGACTACTCTTCTTCTTAACACTCATGACTAGACTTCTTCTAAGAGATCATCATAAGGAAACCTAAAAAAAGAGACAATAGTTAGGTTCACATGAGATTTTGTTAACTTTAAGTTTAGATCGTGGTTTTAAATTTTGAAGTTAAATGTATCTTTGTAGTTGGGGACCATGCAGATCGATGCACTTACAAAAACTTAAGCCACAAGCAATCTTAAAGGTACTATGTCCCATTTGCAGGCCAAAAAAATGAAAAAGTTAAATCCCAACTGCATTTGAAAGATAATACTAATTTAGAACTTCCCTAAAAAAGGTGGGGCTTGAAAACGTCTTCAAGTGGGAAAATAATGACTATTAGTTGTCAAATCGACTTTAGGGCTATAGAGCCCAAAAGTAATAGTCTTGATTTTCAGACAATTGTACAGAATGGTCATACGTTTTATGCTGCGCAAAGATTCAATCAGTTTAATCTTGGCAATCACAAGAAGTGGGTTATTGATGTAGACAAATGCTCATGTACCCTTTACAACTCTTTTCATGTATGTTATTACCAAAGAAGAAAAAAAGCCAGTCAGTCACTCAATAGTGTCTGACAGTGAAGTCTAGCAAGTAAACGGATTTCCTTGCATAATTTGAATATGAGGACACTGCTAACGTTTACATTTCACATATAGGACATACATGACATAATTCCTGTAATTGTGGGTAAATTGTGCTGCTTCCGTATAATGCGCTGTATGAGTGTTATTCAGCGCATTATACGGAAGCAGCACATTTACGAGGTGCCAGTCAGAGGTCATCACCATTGTGTAGAGATCGTGAATTCACACGGTACACGTGAAAAGGGAGCTAAGCTGTATTGGTCTGGTAAGAAAATTGCTTTTATTTCGTGATTTTTACCTCTGATTATGATATTCTGGGTGTAATTACTAGTGCTGTAGTCAAACGTTTAACCGTCCGGTATCCGACCGCCCATGGCGGATTCCGTTTTCAATTGGACGGTTTCGTTTACCCGTTTTTTTTTTTTTTTTTTTTAATTTTTTTTTTTTTTTTTTTTTTTTTTTTTTAATATATTTTTTTTTTTAAGTTCCGATTTATGCCCCTACACCTGCCACTATGCCTGGCAATGTCTCCCAGCTCAGTAATCTGTGTGTTGACTCACCACTCTGAAACTAGAACAACACTCCAATTTGTCTGTCATCTTGGTTTGAAAGTAATCTTTGTAATAGATCTCAATATGTAATTTATAATAATAATTCATCCAACTTGAACACATGGCCTACCACAAGGTTCTATCCTAGGTCCTCTACTGTTTTTACTTTACATTAATGATCTTACACATTCCTCTAAAATCGACATTGTTACTATTATTTATGACAAGTTCACAAGCACAAATGAAATTCCTTCCCGCTTTTTCACACGGACCTGGCTTGCTGCCGACAGAGTCGGTGAAGAAAAAAAAAAGTTTTAAAAAAAGTTTAAAAAAAAAAAAAAAAAAAAAAAAAAAAAAAAAAAAAAATCGTTTTTTTTTTTTTTTTTTTTTTATAAATAAATCGTTTAACCGAAAACCGTCCGGTTTTGACTGGCGGTTAAACGGAATTGGAGATATCCGTGATGTTACAGCACTAGTAATTACGATCACAATTCCCATACAATTTATCAAAGCCACTGTCCAATATTGGTCTGGTGCGGGAAAGTGTGATTTTGGACACATTTGAGATGTTGTTTACATGCCTCTCCATGCAGTGGTATGGGAGCCGGACTTAAGGCTCTCTCGAATAATATCATAAAAAACATTTCGAGAGAGCCCTTATCCCTTAAGGCTAATCTAAACTAGCTAAAGATAAAGTAAAGTCGACATCTAGCGTGCACAGCACCACGGCAGCGTGGCACTAATAATCAGTAGGGGCGCTGGTCTGAGAATGAGGATCGTCCTCATAAACAAGGATATCCTCATAAACGAGGACAAAATGCGTCCTCAAAAATAAGGGTCGTCTGCATTTTTCGAGGACGTTTTTTTTCATTGGCGCTCTGGGGGTTTCATGTTACAGAACGGCCTGCTGGCGATGCCAAAAATGGATTCCCCGGGGGAAAATAACCCTAGTTCACCGTCTACTTTTATGGGTTGTCAGTCTTCCCAGGGATTTATTGCTCATAATGTGAAGGTCTCTGTACAAAGTCAATGTAAAATGCATCAAGAAAATCATTGCAGAATCCGTTTTTTGCATCGCTAATGCGCCGATCAAAAATATGAAACGTCTGCGAAAATGCAGACGGTCCTTATTTTTTAGGACGCATCTGTCCGTGTTAAAGAAGACGATCCTCGTTTATGAAGATGATCCTTAATATTCTCGGACCAGCGCCCCTACTGATAATGGCGTAATAATGCAGGCTGCACCTGCCGAAATTAGCCTTAAGGGCTCTCTCGAAATGTTTTTTTAATGATATTGTTCGAGAGAGCCTTAACTTGCTCCCATACCCCTGCACGGAGAGGTAGGTAAACAACATAAAAAATGTGTCCAAAATCACACTTTCCGGGACCCGACCAATATTGGACAGTGGCTTTGATAAATTTTGTCGTAGTTTTGGTCTTAATTACCGCCTTAATTTCAAAATCGGATCTGAAAATAACAAAATAAGAGCAATTTTCTTACCAGACCGAGACAGCTCAGCTCCCTTTTCTGAGTTTTCACGTGTACCGTGTGAATTTCACGATGTCTACACAATGGTGATGACCTCTGACTGGCACTTCCGTAATTGAGGGTAAATTGTGCTGCTTCCGTATAATGCGCTGTATGAGTGTTATTCAGCGCATTATACGGAAGCAGCACATTTACGAAGTGCCAGTCAGAGGTCATCACCATTGTGTAGACATCGTGAAATTCACACGGTACACGTGAAAACTCAGAAAAGGGTGCTGAGCTGTCTCGGTCTGGTAAGAAAATTGCTCTTATTTTGTTATTTTCAGATCCGATTTTGAAATTAAGGCGGTAATTAAGACCAAAACTACGACAAAATTTATCAAAGCCACTGTCCAATATTGGTCGGGTCCCGGAAAGTGTGATTTTGGACACATTTTTTATGTTGTTTACCTACCTCTCCGTGCAGGGGTATGGGAGCAAGTTAAGGCTCTCTCGAACAATATCATTAAAAAAACATTTCGAGAGAGCCCTTAAGCCAGGCTAGCCGAAATGACTAGGGCTGGCCTACCTTTCTATTATTTTCTAATCACCTGCTGTCACAACACACCCCATCCCAGTATAAAGTATCTCTGTTGTTGTTGTTGTTGTTTGGTATTATCGGCGTTTCATTCTTTTTTTAGAATATTTACGCCTTTCACTTTATTTATTTTTTTCTTCTATTTTTTTTTGGTATTATTTGTAAATTCATACTCTTCTCTTTTTTTGTTTGATAATATAATATCAGATCTACTCTCGCACAGCTAGTCACATAAATCATAATCAGGTTACATCAGCCGGGGCCCGGGCCCAAAGCTAAAGCCATAGCCAGAGGCAGAGCTCGCGCTCCCGGAATGCTCCGGGGCCAGTTCGGCCGCATTCAGGCACACGCACGTCTGCTCGTTGGTAGACACCCATTTCTTTTCATCATGTTCATGTCAAACATTTTTACACACGACCAATTCACAGCAACACAATAATTTTAATTTGATAAATAGATACTTATATGATCAAACAAACAAAAATCATATGTATAACTTACTTAAATATTTTGGTAAGGCTGGAATAAAAGGGTAAACATTCCAAGTTTTCACCGACCGATTCCGTTTATCGCTCCCGCCGTTTCCCTGTTTTTGTTTTTGGGCGATCATTGAAGCTAAAAACACGCCCAAACGTTGTTATCATAAGCCACTTCTGACAACGATAAAGCTTTGTGCATGGAAGTGCAGAGAAATATTCGAAAAAAAGTATATTGTCCGTTGAACTTTTGTATGCATTTCATCTTCTACAAAACTACCAGTATATCATCTTATCTTTCTCTCTCTTTCCCTCTCTCTCTCTATCTCTCTCTCTCTCTCTCCCTCTCTCTCTCTCTCTCTCTCTCTCTCTAATTACATATATTTTCATATCTCTCTCTCTCTCCCCCCCCCTCTCTCTCTCTCTCTCTCTATATTATCTCTCTCTACATCTCTCTCTCTCACTTTATCTATCCTCTCTCTCTCTCTGTATCTCTCCAGTCTCTCTCTCTCTCTCTCTCTCTCCGTCTCTCTCTCTCTTTCTCTCTTTCTCTCTCATTCTTTTGCCTCTCTTCCTCTCGTTTCCCTATCCATCTCCCTCCAGTTTCTTTCTTCACCCTCGATCCTAATCTCAATTGCCCGAACCTTCATATTGGATTATTAAAACACCAATTTAATAATTTATCCACGCCATATATATTGCAATTACATAAGCCCCTAATACAATTACAATACCATGTAAAACAATAAACAAATTAATTGATGGTAAATATTACAACACATGACAAAACAAAACGATCAAAAATATAGATTGGTAAATGTAAACAAATATTAGGCTTTTGATCACTATACACAATGAAGCTAAAACATATTTTTTTATTTTTACCAGATAAAATATCCCAAAGGGTCCGTAAGGCGTGATCCGTTTCCATTCCCCATTGCCTTCCCCATATGTATTTCAGCATATCATGTATATACACAGGCGCGTACGCCGGATTTTTTTTCGAAGAAGGGGGGGGGGGGGAGTTAAATATGAAAATCGCGCCGAAAATTTTGCAACGACTCAGCCAGTCGCTGAATAAGCGGGGGGGGGGGGGGGTCACCTTTTTGGGGTTACCCATTATAGCTATACTCCGAATTTGAAACCATATAGATATGTTTTTTTTAGATGCCCGCAAAAGGGCGCACTTTGTTAGCTACAGAGGAAGAAAGATGTAAAAGGGGCACTTAAGTTATTAAAAGGCAAGACTATGTAAGAAACAAAAAGGGGCACATATCAAAAGTGACAAGAAAATAGGCACTAATTCTTAATGTCATGTGAGGCCTGAAAGTGGAGGGGTTCTTCTTGGTTGGTTGTTTCTCCTAAATGAGTTTTAAGTGGAGGTGCGGGTAGGGTGTATTAATTTGTAGATGGGGGGGGACGTCAGTGGCGGATCCATGGGGGGCCGGGGGCCCGCCCCCCCCCCCTGGCAAAAAAAGAAGGGAAAAAAGGGAGGGAAAAAAAAGAAGGAAAAAAAAAAGGAAATAAAAGGGAAAAGATATCAAAGGTATCAAAATATGCTCATCTGACCGTAATTAAATGCCTAAAACCCCTTGATTTCCTGTGGCTCTGCCCCCTGGACACCACCTAGGGCCCTAAGGCGGACGGCTGGATGCTAATCTGACGGTAATTTAATGCTTAAAACCTCTGGACTTCTGGGGCTCGCCCCCTGGACCCCACGCCAATTAGTTACCTGCCAGTGTCACAAATAAGGTATAATTATGCTCATCTGACGTAATTTATTCCCCGAAACCTCTGAGCTTTCGGGTCCCGGCCAGTGGCGGATCCAGGGGGGGGGGGCAGGGGGCTCGGACCCCCCCCCCCCCCCCTTGAGAAAAAAATCATGTAAAATCACGTGATTTTTACCTTTTTGGGGGGTTGGGCCCCCCCCCCCCCTGGCGCTCAAGGGGGGGGGGTGCAAATGAAGACAAAAAAATCAAAGAACAAAAAAAAATAGTGCTTGCTACCCCCCCCCCCCCCCTCCCCCCCCCCCCCCCCCCCCACTGAGCGACTTTTCGGCAGGCGCGATTTTCAAATTTTCGGGAGCAAAACAAAAAAAGTTGGGCCCCCTCCCCTAAGAAATCCTGGATCCGCGCCTGGTCCCGGCCCCCCACTCCGAGAACGGACGGACCCCATGCGTGTTACCAAAATGTCCGGTAAAGGGGTACTTTTCGTGCGACAAAGTCCGGCCCGAGAATTGTAAAAAAAAGGCATGTATTAACTTTTCACCTGGAGATTTCTTTAAAAAGGGGGTGTTTTTTCTTTTTTTCTCTCATCTCTTTGGAGTCCTGAAAAATTATGCCGAATTTAGGGGGTGCATTGAGCATTTTTCATGATTTAGGGGGTCTCCAAGGCAGGAAAAGCCCGCGAAAAAGAACTGTTGGCAGTCCTCAGATAGGGGGTGTTTTTAAAAAGAGGGAACAGCATTATGCGTACCCTCAATAACACTGAGTGGGGGGCCGGGTTCCGGGAGCTCTGCCCCCTGGACCCAACACCAATTTGTGTCCCGCCAGTGTAACAAATAAGGTATCGAAGTATGCTCATCTGACCGTAATTTATTGCCCAAAACCCCTGAGCTTCTTGGGGCTCTGCCCCCTGGACCCAACGACAATTCGTGACCTGCCAGTGTCACAAATAAGGTATCAAATTATGTTCATCTGACGATAAATTGATGTATAAACCTCTGAGCTTCTGAGGGCTCCGCCCCCTGGACCCAACACCAATTTGTGTCCTGCCAGTGTCACAAATAGGGTATCAAAATATGCTCATCTGAAGGTAATTTATTGCCCCAAACCCCTGAGCTTCCGGGGGCTCCGCCCTCTGGACCCCACGCCAATTCGTGACCTGCCAGTGTCACAAATAAAGTATAAAATATGCTCATCTGAAGATAATTTGAATGTATAAAACCCCTGAGCTTCTTGGGGCTCCGCCCCCTGGACCCCATGCCAATTCGTGACCTGCCAGTGCCGTATACAATATGCTCATTTGAAGATAATTTTAATGTTTAAAACCCCTGAGCTTCTTGGGGCTCCGCTCCCTGGACCCAACACCAATTTGTGTCCTGCCAGTGTCACAAATAAGGTATAAAAATATGCTCATCTGACCGTTATTTATTGCTCAAAACCCCTTAACTTCAGGGGGCTCCACCCCTGGACCCCATGCCAATTCGTGACCTGCCAGTGTCACAAATAAGGTATACAATATGCTCATCTCACCGTTATTAATTTCCCAAATCCCCTGAGCTTCTGAGGGCTCGGCCCCCTGGACCCAGTGACGGATTTAGGGGGGGGGGGGGGGGGGACGTGTAAAAACATGTTAATTTCATCTCTTTTTTTTAGATGGCCCCTCCCCCCTGGCGCTAAAGGGGGGGGGTGCGATTTTTCAAATTTTCGAGGGCTCAAAAAAAAACATTAGTGCTCACTACCACTACCATTTCTACTTTATGATATTTTGACACTTAAATTAAATTTCGGGGCCTACAATTACTTAGCTATGCTTTCCTAGGTTTCCTCCACAATGTATAGCCGCAAGCAATTATCCCCGCAATTATCTTAGTCTCAATCGTATACTTTTACTGCAATGTTTGTACCATATTTTGTATATTTCTCGTTTGTCAATATTTTAATTAGAATGACTAGTCTTTGTAAAACAAAAAGATTTGTAAATGCAATATGCTGATATTGTGGAAAAATGAGTGAAAAAGGTCAGCCAAGCCAAGTTGGCGATTTATAAGCAGCACTTTGACAGCCTACTGATTTTGAAGATTAAAAATGATTGATTTATGTTACATCAATGATAATTTTTTACTCCATTTAATGTAATAAAATAATACTTGATTATTCTAAATTGGTTTTATTGTATTAAAAAATATCAAATTTGGTAATAATAAATAAATATTTGTATAGATTTTTTAAACCTACAAGTGTAGAGGCTGTTTTGTAATCATTTCATAATCAAGATGGCAGCCTCCAGAGCATCCAACTTTTGTCTCCAAGTCGTCAAAATTAGTCAATTAAAACCATTTACTCAATGCAGTGGTAAGCCTATCCTACTTTTTAAAGTGCATTATTTCGTTAATTTATCGCGATTAACTTTTGAGAGGAGTATATTCCGAAAATACTAAGTTAAAAGTCGGCTAGGGCGGCTTGCCGCTCTAACTCTAAGGTGGTGCCCGCATGTACATTTCTGTGTAGGGTTTATAAAGCTGGAGCTGGAAGCCCAGCCCAGCACACGCCGCGCGATAGTGCAGTGCAGGCAGATTGCGTTATAAAGTTGAATTGTTTACGGCTTTTGTCTTATAATAAGTTCCTTATTTACATGAAATGATTTTTAAATTATAATAATGGCATCTATTTATTTGTGAGTGAACTTATGGTCTATGACTATGACACAAAAGAGACTATCTAGATGATGTAGATCTAGACTCTAACTTTAGGCCTAGAGTCTACTTCTGATTTGTTTTGATTTTGGAGAATGTTGAAAAGTGCAAACAATTTGGAGAATTTCTAAAAGGGCAAACAATCTGAAGAGAAAGAAAACGCTCAGGATTACTTCTTAGAACTAGAAGCTTGAAACACAGAGAGCTAAGCAGTCACTTACTTAGTTACTGTGACTTAGGAAGGGAATTTATAATCTACATGACTATCAATTTACTTTACAAAAAGATAAATCATTTATATTAATTTTTTCCATCTCTAATATTATCTTATTAGTAACTGCTGCAAGACAAATTATAATCACCTCACCAATCAGATGTGCATCAGCATCATCAACCGGTAACCAAGGAAACGGAGACCAATCTCCAGGGCCTGCCCCACTCAAGAAGCCATTCACTCCAGTGGGTAAACACGACGACCATATGCCGGAGAAGCACAGGGACGCCGAGAAGCAAGCTTTAAAAGCATTCCCAGACGATGTGAATCCAGAGACGGGCGAGAAGGGAGGACCCAGGGGACCGGAACCAACTAGGTATGGGGACTGGGAGAGGAAAGGCAGATGCATTGATTTCTGATGATGGAACAATGAAAGATACAAGAACCGTCTAGATTGGGAGGGGAAAAGGCAGTTTTGATAAGGGAAGAGGATACAAGCTCCTGATGGGAAGCAACCACACACGACCTGAAAAACCAGACTGAAGCATCTATTTATAATTATGATTATGAAGGGAAAAAATTGAAGGGACAGAATAAACCAGATACAAGGACTGCAAGAGGAAATGCAGATTTCTTGAATATAATCAATAGAGCATGATGGAGGGAATGAAATCCAACTGGATACAAAGTGAGAGGGATATTGATTGATGAACATACCTTTTTCTTCTTCCCTTCTTTGACCTCCCATCTCATAATTCCATGTTTGGCCGAACATCAAATGCATGACGACGACTTATTTTGTTCACTCTGTTCATTACATTTAATTTGATTTAAATGCTCTTCCTTACATTTAAATGCGAGTCCTTAAATTTGAATGTGATTCCTATATATTGTACATGTATATTTATGTTTAGTATGTATGTATAAAGCCAGTGTTATTCATAGATAATCTAGTTTTTGATGAAAAGGAGGAGGCAGGGGCTTTGTGTCTTTCAATATTATTTGAACTTTACATTTACAAGGGCTCCAAACTAACATTTTTTTGTTTGGGGGTCTGGACTTAAATTTGTGGGTCTACATGCAATGAGCCTTATGTAGAAAAGTGTAACAATTTTATCTGAAACAAAATCAATGATTATAAAAAAAAAAAATCTTACCAATCGACCTTATCCTTGGAATTAGTCTGTGACTCTGTGGACTGTGTTATGTTGACAAAAAGAATTCTTCATATTAGTTTTGTTATAGAATAACTGATTTAAAAAATGATAACTTATATCTTAAAGGAAATTTCACCCCAAGAATAGGTGCAGGTATTCTGAAAAATAAGATGTATTCCTGCCCTTTGATGTAAAATATTCCTCACGAAAGTGTGCAAGAGATATAAAAATGGAAGATATATTCTTGGCATGATGTAATACCTTATAGCCATTTTCTTGAAAATGTGACGTACCAGGCAAACTTGAACACATATCATGAACAAAGCTTTGGTTGAAAACCCTTTTCAATTCAACAACAAAGCCCATTACTTTTCAATTAGGGAAAATCATAGCTGAGAAGGTAAAAATTACATTTGGTAAAAAATATATAACAGGAACAATTGTTCATTTTTGTTATGGTACAATGCAAATTCATCCCAAATTTCATGTATGAAAAACTTGCAAAAGGTATGCCGGTACACTTACCACCCTTTTCAACTAAGGCAGTTAAACTTGTGAAATGTTATTGAATGTGATTATTTGTTTTGTACAGAATATATATATAAATGCTCATGTTATTATACAGAATCTATCTCTGCATGAGCTTCATTTTTGATTTGGTAACTATTGCAGTGAGGATGTTGTCTACATTATCTCTCAAAGTGTGCTAGAGGTAGGCTAGAAATGGCTAGATTGCATTTGAACTGTACAAGGAAATAGTGATACATGTCTAAATGAATATTACAGGACAAAAGTCTTATTGGAGTCTATAAATGGACAATGAAAATATCGTAAAATCAAAAGGAATGAAGATTTTGTTTTTATTGATCATAGTAATATATATATTCATATAATATTTATTATATAGTAATGAATTATCAATAGATTTGTACAGTAATGACAAACAATTACATAATGATAACAATAGTATAACAATGAAACATTATATAAATTACAGTTGAAACCGACTGGAAATTTTCTTTCAAAACAGTTTAACAAGTTAAAGTAACCAAAAAAGTTAGAAATAGTGGAATATTGCTCTGAAGGAAACGAATCGTGACAAGATCTGAATATATGCAGTGTACATTACTGATTCACTAAATTCATATCAAATTCAAATTGAGAATTTCAATGTGAAAAGTTACAAAACTGGCTATATCTACATGTGAATTTACAAAAATTTGACTGTATATTCGTAATTTTCTTCTTTTCTTCATTATTTCAAAAGGAATTCAAATGAATGGAAACAAATTTGAAATTCATAAATGGGATAATGGAAAATGTGTGATTGTAAATCTTCACAGAATACAAGTTTTGATGACAAAATGTTTGATATTCCCTAATTACAAGTGATTGCATTAATGCAGTCCATTAATTTAATGTGACCAAATAAACAAATGCGGGAACATCATTTTATATTGAGTTTACACTCCTAAGTACAAAAAGACCCTAGTAGGATTACAAAATTTCTGAAGGCATAGAAATATAAAACAAATGTATGGGTATTGCAGTAACTATCATTAATCTCTGAGCAACAATGTGCAAATGGTCATCAATTTGAGTCTTCTAAACTCTTTAAAACATGGGCCTTGCATACTAAATCCCAGTACTTTTAATGGTTTTAGATGTTTGGGGATTGTTTTTCAATTTAATGTAAACATTGATCAAAATGTCTTCACCTAGCATAGCAGAGGGAAGCAAGGTACATAGATGCCATGTACATGTACATCCTTTTAACTCTTTATAAGCCAAACAAATAATATCCCTGTGCACATCATAGTTAAAATGGAATAGATATACCAAAAGCTTTAAGATTATTTATCAATTCCAATGAATGATTAATCTATCCAGTCATGGGTTGTCATGGAGCTAAACAAGACCAGAAATGGGTAAATTAAAAAAAAAAATGTTTTGCACAAAGAACCCTCGGTCAATACGTGCCCATTGTTTTGTGCAAAATTGCACATGTGGTAAACAGGCCACTGTCCGGAGAGGAAAAGAAAGCAACTAATTGTTAAAATCCATGACATTACTATTTTGTGTCGATTGGTTTACCAAAGCCTTTCCATTTTCCTGGGTAAGAAATAGAATGCATTATTAAATGTTTAAAAATTATTCATCGTATTTCTAATGAGGAAAGAATGGTACATGTTTGGAGTTACTTTATTTTTTCTCTTGCTTCCTTGTGCTTTGATTCGATAGACGATTATTTTTGCCTCTGTACAGACTCTGATATCAAGTTACATGTACTTTAATTCGTCTGAGACGTAAATTTAGACAATTTGAGCCAAAACAGACAATGGATTTTGAAACGTAGTAAACTACAAAGTACACATAAAAAATATAAGCTGTGTTCTTGGGATTCATCAAGTACATCTCAGTACCATGGCAAGCTTATTATGCAAAGAAATTGTATCGTTTGATAAGTAACAAAGCAACATTTTTTCCTCTATCCTGCCTATTTTGAAGTTACATTATATGCCGTCTTGTCATATGGCAAACATTAAACAGATGTTCATAGCATTATCTACTGACATATATCTGACATTTCTTTCCAAGTGGATAACAAAAAATTACCTATTAAAATAATGAGCATACAGCTATGCCTATGTTTACATCAATTCATGTTCTTGTAAGATTTAAAAAGAAAAGAAAGAAATACCCTTTCCGAAAAAGACTCACTGACAACTAAATAAAGTTTAGCACTAGAATGTTTCATGACTGGTACAGTAACTTATTGCATAGGACTCACTTATAGAAATCATTCATATTGTATTATTATCCTGACTTTTCTTATACTTATGTGCAATAGTTCAAATCATTTTTTGTTTGGTCTTCATTTGTTACAAAGATGCCTGCATTGCGACTAAGAACACTTTAGGGGCAATTATCAAATTTATTGAAAAATCATGTTTGCACTTATCAGTTCATCATTTGTTGATTTCATTCATTTTCTAAAATTAAATTTTCAGTAATCTATCATATTATACAACAAAAATAATTGGCAAGTTTCATATAAAATGTCATTTACTGTGAAAAACATTATTTTGCTTCATTTGTTTTCTTCAAGTTGGAGGTGTTTTTGTCAAAGATTTAAAAAAAAAAACATATTAGCTCCAAAAAGTCATTTGAGGAATCATAATTTGCTTTCTTGCTGCTCATGATAGTCAGGTTTGTTTTTGCTTTAGTCTAAGGAAATTTTAAACTGTACCCTTAGTGGTTAACAATTATTCTTTGTCATTAAAGAGGATGGGACTTCATAAGTCCAAGTTGATATCCTTGAAAGTTGTGAAGAATAACAACCATTTGCAAACACACGAAGGATAGTGATAATCCAAGCAATTCTGAAACATAGTTTCTCATTAAAAAAAAAATTCAAATTCGGTGTTTAGATTTCAAAGTGAAATTAAACAATAATTTTCTGCGAAGATGCCCTATGGCTATTAAAGTGAAAAATCTGTCTGCGGAAAGTGATTAAAAAGACATTTCAAATCAATTTAACATGCGTTCCCCAGTCTAAACCTTGTGCACATGAAAAATTGAAGACATATTACTATGCTGAATTTTGTGTCTGTATTGACTTTACTTTGCAAGCAGTCACACCTACTTGCATGTATAATGTACTATTTTATCCCATGTTTAAAGAGAGCCTAAAATGATTGGATCAAAGCATACAGAAACACTGAAAGACATTTTCCTAAGAATATAAATATAGAGGAATACAAATTTTCTTCACTGCTCACTTTTTAGGGGTTTGCAAATGGTTGTCATGACTACCCTCAAACATAACAATTACGTTGGTTGTTTATACCCTTGTGCTAAGTGTCCTTGGATTGTTCAATGGGAAATAATTATGAAAGTCAGTGATTTATACAATAGCACCTAAATATTCCAAATGAGTGGATTAATATTGCAACATGATATAGATATATACACATACATATTTACATATCAATAAATTTTGTCATTTGTGAAATGTAATATAGCTCTTTCTGGCATACACTTTCTTTTTGTCAAATACATGCTAACAGCACACAAAAAAGGCAAGTTATCTGTAACCCCCTAAAAATAGGGCATTTTCCTCACAAACAAGTACACATGTATACAAAAACTGTACAAAAATTGCCAACAAAGCTTCTTGTCAAGTTACGTCAACATTATGCCTAATCTGTCTTACATAAAAATGCAGTACTTTCTTATAAAGATCTGAATAGCTACATAGGTATATCTGCGTTAAAATACTGCTATACTTACACAAAAACAAATAAAAACTTGTCTATATTTCTCTTCTTTGGGATAAGAATTTGTTTCTTCTGTTACTACAATATAATATAACCATAAGCTTTATATAGTGAAATCTAGAAAATAAAATCTATAATTTTTTTAATTGGAATACAATGAATACAAGCAAAAGCCAACACCTTCTGACGACACAGACACAAACCATCCAAATATTTAAGAGAAAATTGTTATTTTCAATTGCTACAAAAACAAGGAATGCTGAAATTGGAAAATATCACTTTTTAATATCTAAATCTGAAAAAATATGTACATACAACATGCCAAACAATAGATCAAACAAAAAACAACAAAAGTTACATTTCAAATCAAACATAGCACAATTTATCAATAACAATAATTTTTGCATTAATTCTAGATAGAAAGTTTGTACAAATGGAGTCACAATATAATGACATTTACAAGCTAGTACAAATGAGGGAAATTATTGTTTATTTACTGAAGTACAAATTATTACATGGTGAATTAATACTCTTTGATTGTGAATACAAACAAGTACTGAGTTGGAAAAGGAACAAGAAGTGTGTGAGAAAAGCCCATTGTTTGGTCATCTAATGGGTACTAAGTAGCCAGTGTTGCATTACCCATTAACTCATGAGCAGAAAAGTGGGAAAATTATTTCATCTTTTGAGTTAAGTTAAAAACTGTGTCTGGTCTAGAATCGTGTCAAATATTCTTATACGTGAACAATTAAATAGTCAATAAAGTGTTAAAAATAACATGCACAAATTGCACATTCAATTGAACACACTCAGGCACTTAGATTTAAAAGAGGAATGCAAAACCCCTTCAAAGGAAAAAAAAACACAATAGAGAAATGAGGTACTCTTTCAAAATATAACAATAGATCCCTTATACAGTCCCATCAGCTTCTCCCCTGATCGCCACCCTCCGATCTCCTCTCTGACTTGAGTCGAACGAACTCCCGTGCCACCTCGTCGTTCGTTCGCTGGGATAGGATGCGTAAGATGGTCCCACCCGTGTCGTTGACGTGCAGCTTGCGTCCTAGCGTACACACGCAGGCACAGCTGCCGCATTCCACGATGGTGTGGAGCTGAAGTACGCCGATCCCGATGAGATGGTCCTCCCTGGCGAAGCAGTAGTCCTTCACGCAGAAGTGGAGCTCATAAGAGATGGGTTCATCCTCGTTACCTAGGATGCTACAAGTTACAAAAAGGTCAAAGGTTAAAGGTCATTCCTCAATTTGATCCATGCAACATTCTAATCACAGACAAAATTCTTTCAACTTGAACCACATGATATACTAGCATCTTTAATTTCCAAATAACATTCTGTTAATACAACTCGATTTTAGTTGAGCCAGTGGGCAAGCGGCTCAAATCCAGACACAGCTTTCTGCACACTGTAGAGCCACTTAATACCAGCCCTCACAACCAAAGAATGACTCTGTGGTCTAACCATCTCCAGACCCCTCCACTTAAACTCTCCCTCAGCCCGAAGGAATCCCTCGCATCCGGCTCCAGCGAGACTTGGCCTTCCTGGCTAAGCCTCAACCGCCTAAGAACTGGCTACGGACGATGCAGAGTCCTAATGCAGAGGTGGGGTCTTTGAGACGGACAGACAGATGCAGCCAGGAACAGACAATGGAACACCTGCTAGTCTGCCCATGCACTCCTGCCAGAGCCATGCACCCAAGATGACCTGGAAGCCGTGAATTGCCATGCCAAAGCTGTGTGAACCACTGGACGGGACTTGTGTAGTGACTCAATAAGAAGAAGAAGAAGAACTAGATTTTATATAGATTGGTGAAATGTGACGTCATCAAAAATCTATTTTTAGAATTTCTCAATGTTGTCTTCATTTTCCGAAAAAGCATACAAAATAATGTCCCAATGTCGAAAACCAATTGAATATAATAAGTATTGACTGAGATATGACCATCTGAATAAATAAATGTCTGATGGGAACACATGTTATAGTGCTCGGGTTCATAACATTAGGAACCAGAGCAATATATCACATTATTTTTGATGATCTTTTGGAAAATGAAGAAAAAATTGAGAAATTCTAAAAATAGATTTTTATGATGTCACAGCTTCGGTACTCTATTCCTTTTTACCATATATGGCACCCTACTACAATTACAGAAGAATTCTGTAAAACAAACTATGTCATCGTTTTTAATTTCAGTACTAACATATAAAGATGCTTTCACTGTTCTATCTTGTACTAAAAGATTTGGCCACAAAATTAATTACAACTAACTGAAGTTACATGAACGTAAACAATTTTTCGAAAATTTCCTTGCTTTCTTTCCCCTATTACACTTTGAAATAAGAAAGACAATATTCTATTAACATGAATATTGGTATTGATAGATACAAAACTGATTGGGCTTGTTTGTATAGGAGATAAAATGGCAGAGTCAACTGTATATTTGACTTTTCAGGACATTAGAAGAAAATGTTTGAGAAAACAGAAGGTGGACTATGTTTTTCTTTTGAGATATCTTGCTCTGATGAAGATGTAGTAACACAAATTTCCTGTTTAATGAATGCTTATCATTAAAGGGGGTGTAGCATGGCAAATAATGGTTAATGCCATCTACGACTTTTTGGACAACTGCGCATAAACAAATGGACTTGATTAACGGTCAGAGCATGCTAGCGTTTCGCGAAACAAACCAAAGTCCTCCTCACGCTTCGGTTTCTCGTATGTTGCACGCACATGAGTACTTTGGCCGCGTCGTCCGTAGTCGCATTATACCTGATTGGCCCCCGAGTCAGGCCACGGGAAAGACACATAGTCTCTTCATGCTACACCCCCTACCTGTTATAAATCTTTTATTTTCAGATAAACAGTTTCGACAATTAAATTTATTTTTTACGGAAATCATAACTTACAACTGGAAGGTCTCGTTGTACTTTGGCGCCCAGTTGTTGGACTTGGATTTGGAGGAATGTTTGCGTCTTTTATCGCTGAGATGTGGTCCAATCATGTAGACTTCTACAAACGGTCGGAACATACTTGTCGTGTTCCATTTTAATCCATTGCAGGCAACCACTGAAAAACAGAAGTAAATACGCAATCAATAAATTGATATACATCGCACCAAGTATGCTAGATGATGATTAGGTAATTTATTTTTAACTTTCTTCCATTTAATCATAATACCCCCACTTTTGAACTTCAAACAAAATTGAGAACATTACAATTCAATCTTTCTATTGTTTCAAGTAATAAGGCACACTATCAATCCAAATTTGAACTCCATACCGAGTTGCTTTGACTTTTAACTATCAAAATGTGAAAAAAATAATATTCTGTGGTTTCAGAAAATGATTAATAAAGTACATTTCAGCAGAGGAGACAGAGGAGAAAGAAAATAGTACATTGACCTTTATAGAGTACTGACCTTTGACATTGACCTTGTGTTCCCCTGTGCCAGGATGGGTGAAGAGGTCGACCTGAATGGAGAGCTCACCAAACGACTGGTTGCCACTTGGTTGATCTGTAATCATAGAAGAAAAAAATATTAATTAATTAAAGTGTGTTATGTATCAATACCTGCTTTTCTTACCACTGCTTTTAAAAACATGTATTTGTTAAATCAATTATCCTTTTTGTTAATCATTTTCATTTTACATTTTATTTCATTCATTATTATTGTTGTTATCATTATTATCATCATTATTGTACCTATTATAATTATTATTATACTTAATTTGATTGTATATATTCTATTATTTGGGGGTAGTGTTTAAAAATTCTCTCATTTAGGGGTTCCATACGCCTATTGATAGAATACCTGAGAATTCGAGAATTATAGTTCATATAAGAGACAAAGAGAGAAGAGGGGGAGGGAGGGAAGGAGAGAGAGAGAGGGAGAGGATGAGAGGGAGAGAGAGAGAGAGGAAGAGAGAGAGAGAGAGAGAGAGAGAAAGATAAAAAAAAGAAACCAAAAAAACACAGAATTAGATCTCACACTAGAATAAACACACAAACACATGACATATAAAAATATCCCCAAATTTAAACATTACCTTGTTGATTCTGCGTCTGGACAAAGGTCTTGATAAGCATGTCGGTGGTCTGAGTGTAGAGAGAGAGGGCGTACCGCAACGACTGAAGCTCCGGACTCTTCTCCAGAAAGTTGCGCTTGAGGCCATTGCCGGAGCCATGGAAGTATTGCTGTGGATGGGCGAAAGAACCCTGTTGCATGCGGAGGAGGAAGCAATGTTAAATGGCTCGTAATGAAATTTCAAATAAAATTGTTCACAAAAACCTTCAAAAATCCTTCAAAATCAAAGTCTAGGATTGTTTTAAGGCAATTTCCAAGTACATGTAAATACCATTGTAGAAATCCTTGTATCTTGATTTCATTTTTTCAACTGTTTTTTTAATACTTATTAAGTAGTATAAAGAGTAGTAACTTGTATTTATGCTCATATGCACAGCATTTACTGAAATCTACCTTAATTCTTTACATTATACAAAACAATATTATCATTATAATTATTTTACTTCATGCACTTTACTGTGATAGCTACAAAATAATAATTTACATTTGAATGAAAAGGGGGCTTCCTTGCAGAGTTTTACCATTAACAAAATGTTAAGAATCAGATTAATACTTTTAAATGAAATCTTCATCGACTCTTTTATTGCTTACGTGTATCTATAAGATCGTGTATGTAGTGGTCTATGTAATTTAAATTTGTGATTCAGATTTAGAATATGCACTGTATAAATTAAGATTAAGTATTAAATATATAATTAGTCTCTTTATGCTTAGAAATTGATTGCAATCAAAGGTAAACATTTAAAAAGAATATTCTAGTGGACAGTATAGTAAGCCTAACTATATTATCATAACAGTATAAATGCAAACGCATGCTTTTTATTTCTGTATGTTCTTAAAGCCCCCATCACACCAAACTAATTCTCATTACGTTCTGGAAAATGTTGCCAAACGGGCTCCTACTTTGTGCAAACAGAGGGAACATAGTAGCAACTGTTTAGGATCTGTTTAAAAACTTCATGGACAGGCTCAGACTGGCTTGGACGGGAAGGGTGCTCTACAACTTTTAGCCTGTTCAAAACTTTGAACAGGGTGGTCAGGTTACAAACTAGTTAGAACAATTAAGTTGCATACTAGTTAGAATGGGTTTGGACTTATTGGGAACGAGGTAGAACTAGTTAATAATGGTTTTAAACTGACTACGGACTGGCTTGGACTGCTTGGAAATGGCAAATTTACCCGATCTGAACTTAATATGAACTGACTAATTGGTATTACCTAATTGGTAATATCGATATTGCCAATATCGATTATGAAGTATTAATCAGTTTATCACTGGTTCTTAAAACTTAAAACTGGAACTTAAATCTTATCATTTTTATATGAAAAAATACAATTTGCATTGTCTGTTAAAATTTCATTACCCTCTTATTTCATTTTCTCTTTAAAATAATACAAACTACACAGAATTAAGATGTTACTGATGCGACATCAAAAGCAAATAATAATTTCACTTCACATGTTAGTCACTTTTAAACCAAACATCTTAGAGAGAACAATTAAGCACACTGAACAAAATATCACAACTGCTTCTATAGCAGAACTACACATCTTAAGCAGTGTTTACAAACTAGTAAAAGCTGTGCAAAGACCAAAAACACAAATTCTACTCAGTTAGCTAAAAGAGCCATCTAACAATGCTGCCACAAATGGTTAGAAAACTGACAACAACAAAAAGTACATACACAGTAAACATAAAACAAATATACCAAACAATACAAATGCAGATAAAGAAAACAATGATAGATTAGTAAGCAATTCATGACATGAAACACATCAAGGGGATCTGGTACTAATAGCACAACAAAAATCAAACTTAAAAAACATCAAGAATAAAATTGAATTCAGTATTTTTGTTTAGGTGTGCTTGATTTTATTTTAAAATACAAAATAAGTTTGAAAAAACTGAGATGAGTAATTTTGTCATATTCAAATAATTATCATTTTAGAGTGCCAATATACACCTGACAAACAATAAGTACCAACAGAATGTATTTGAGAATTTAATCTATATCAAAGTATCTATGATCCAAAGGCCTCAGATGTGGAGATGATTTTATTTTATTAATAATATTAAGAAATTACCTTTTCATACTATTTTAATTCTTCAAAACCATTTTACATTTCTTTGAATGTTTACTGAATATTCATTTACTTATTTTGCATTCAACATTTTTTACATAGGGATTGACTTACTTGAGTAGCTTTTTAAATCTATCCATGCTATGTTAACTAAGAGCTGGAACAGAAATGCACAACAAACATATTCAAAACTGATCATATTCAAAACTTGAGTAGCATTTTGAATTTATCCATGCCATCTTAAAGGTACTATGTCCCATTTGCAGGTCTCCCAAAATAAAAAGTTAAATTCCAACCGCAAATGGGATACACTACCTTTAACTAAGAGCTGGAACAAAAGTGAACAACAAACAAACATATTCAATACTGATCATACATACAACAACACCACAAATTCAAAAGTGTACCAATCACTAAAACATGTTTTTCTCCTGGTGTAAGGGGTTCCATGTCGCGATACTGTATCAAAAATATGAGCTTCAAATTTCACTTCTACAAAGAGATATTTCTATTTGAGTACACCCTATGTGAACAGTATAATGACTTAGGAGTGGATTAGTTTAATACTGCAGGCATACAAACTCACATGGAACGCAAGTCCAACTTTGGTTCCGTGCATGCCCCATACGCAGGATTTCATGTTATCCTTTGCTTTTCTTCCTACTTCTTATCCGTTTACCTATAGAATGCCAGGTAAATTTTCTTTGAGGTTCATTTTATACATTGAAGTATATTAAACAAGTTAGTTTTTTAGAGGACTGGTACACTTTAAATCATAAAAGAAAGGGTCACAATATATAAAACATCAAAACATTAAAGTGCAAATGTGCAAAAGCAGCTGGTTGCTGTGATAGCATCACTGTTTCCATAGCAACAAAGATGGATACCTTGATGTGATCAAGAGCAACTTCTAAAACGGCACATTGTTTGGGGGACAGGTTCTTGTTTTCTTCCTTGTTCACGTCCTGTATTAAAAAAGATCAGAAAATTGGTTACTCTCTCATCTGAACATATATAATATATATGCAAAATATAAATATATCATGAGTTTCCATTCTTCACAACCGTGTTCATAATTGCCTTTTTATGTTTTTAAATAAGTGTAATATTATCACTGAATGCCAATATGTTCTTAGGAATCATTCACAATTTCAAGTACTCTAAAAAGTATAATTAAGCATGAAATCAATGCGATAGGCTGAATTCCTATTTTAACAGAAAAATTAAGTACACTCATGGGAAACTCTATCACTTACATGTAAAACAACTTTGTACAGGTTTGAAACTTTCAAGGAACTAAATAATTTCAATAGGAAATATATGATGAACATCTATTAATATCTTTCAGAGTGTACTGTGAAATGGAGATTATTATTGAAAAGTTGTTTATACCTTGGTTTCTCCACCATGCCCTTGCAGCTTGGCTAATGCTGGATTGAGTGTGGCAAGAATTGAACTCATCTGAAAAAGAACATCAAAAAAAGGATTATGATCATTATCAATTTCATTTATGTTGTCTTCTCCTTCTTCTTCTTCCTCTTCTTCCTCTTCTCCTTCCTCTTACTTCCCTTCTTCTCCTTATTCCTCTTCTCCTTCTCCTTCATCTTCTTCCCCTTCTTCTCCTTCTCATTCTTCTCCTTCCGATTCTTCTTCTTCTTCTCCACCACCTTCTCAATATACATACATGTAAACATTAGCATATCTTTCCTAATTACATTTACTCTAACCACCATTCCCATGACAACCATCATTATGGTGGCCACTACCATGACAACTGACATTATCAGTGTTACCCCAATCATCATCCCCATCATCATCATCATCATCATAGTAATCTCCATCATCATGACCACCATCGTCATCAAGGAGCCTCTCCACCATCATCAAAACCATCATCATTATCATCATCATTATCATTACCATCACCACCATCATCATCATCATCATCATCATCATCATCATCATCACCATCATCATCCACCTTCTTCTTACCGAGACATCACTCATGGGCGGTAAGACGACAACCTTCTCCACAGTACTGATGACGATCTTCCACATCTCCTTGAGGAGTCTCTTCCATACTGTCTTCTCACAGTTCTGAGCCAACACTGACAGACTGATGAGAGAGGGAGAGAGAGAGAGAGGGGAAAAAACAAGCAAAGTTATTTCAGTTCTCTCACGATCCTTCACAAAATCTCTTACCTATGTGAATATTCATTTCCCTACAATAAACTCACGGAAATAACACTGATGGTTTGAATTGTCAACATGTTTATGTCTATTGTATATGCAAGATATTGGCATTTAGAGTCCATGGAAAATGTATTAAGTTTATGCTAATATTACTCAAGATGATACTTAAATAAACTGTGAGTCTACTCACCAATAACTTTTAGGTTTATGTAGAGGGCAATTCAGTATTAAAAATTTGAACTCCTCTTTACAGAACTAATATTGGAAGCTAATATTTTTAATAAAGGATATAAGTATGGAACCCCCATACACGGAGCTGTTTTGGTCATTAGTCTTCTAAATATATGGATATCAAAGAGTTGTTGTTCTTACTTTCCATCCAGGATCTCCATGAGTGGTCTGAGTACCATGACAGCATCAGATTCATTGTTGCTTCTCTGGTTGGGTTGACCTTGACCTCTGATCTCACCCAGTTGGGCGCTCAGCCCCTCTATACCCTCATGAAGACGTGGTACAAAGCTAAAATAAAAAATTACATGATTATGATTCAATCCATTTTTTAACATGTCGACTACTGAATTTTCATATTTCCCATTTCCCAGAAAAAACTTGATTCGAGCTAGTAGGCTATTTGTTAAAAGATAGTGGGATCTTAGCTGCTCTATGCTATTATGAAGACGAGGGATAAAGCTGAAGAAGAAAAAATGGAAAAAACAGGATAATAGTCCCGTTATACCATCATCATTATTATCATGAACAACAATATCACCATCACCATTATTATCTGACACAAGATCCTAAGTTGAACTTATCTCTAAGTTGAACTTATCTCTAAGTTGGACTTAACTACTATGGAAAGTCGTTAGTATCTATGAAAATATTTTGTAAAAATTATTTATAAAGGCATAAAATGTTGATTCAAATCCTTTTTTTTTCTTTCTATTATCAAGGAGATTTCATGTTCTTGATGTGGAATTTATAAAAAGTCTAAAATACTTCAATTTTCGCTATTGAATATCCTTTATTTGAAGGCTACAAATGGCTCTCCATAATTTGTAAGTCCAACTTAAGAGTTAAGTTCGACTAAGGATCTTTGTGAAACACTCCCAGGTGTTATCTAGAGCTGATATGAAACTATCCTGTGATAGGAAGCGGAAGAGATTAGTTTTAAGGAAACACAATAAAAGCAGGATGAAGTTATGCAAACAAAAGGGAAGAGAGTGATTTCTTTTAAAGAGAGAGAATGCTGGTAGCAGGTAGAAAGTGAAAGAGGGGGGAAAATAGGGCACAGACGAGGTGCAAACAGGAAATAAAGGAGGGACATAAATATATGCAAAATGAGAAATTTACAAGAAAGAGGTAAATAAATGAAATGATTGCGCTCTAATAATTTTTTCCCTTATAAATTTTAACTATCCCAGATTAATAAAGAGAGGAAAAGAAGCATTTTACACACTAAAATGCCACCACACCTAATCATCCTGAGGACATTGTGTTTGGACACACTACAACATATCAGATACTGACTTTCTTTTCCCAGTTTTCCTCAATTTCCAAGAAAGCTGAAAACCCCCAAAGAAGAGAAGCGGGAGATAATTTACCTCTTGGCGAAAACTTTGCTGAGTTGGTCTAAGACTTCGTTGAGACTGCCCTGGAGCTTCTTCAAAGTGTCCGCAGCCTCTGCGTCTAGCTTCTCTCCTCCCATCGACTCAAATACCTTCTCCAGGTATACCCTGAGCTGCTGGATGTTGTTCATGAGGATGCACGCTTGGAGGGACTGTAGAAGATGACGAAAACGACCAAGTATTATTTGAAGTATACTTACACATAATATCATTCCACTGTGCAGTTTTTAGGTTGATTATTATTTGTAAAGAATTAATATCTATTGACAAAGGAACTTACTATTTCTTCCTTGTTGCAGTAGCGGGCAAACTTCTCAGTGACAATGTCTGCATAGGCAAGTAGTACTCTGTTGACAGTCTGTAAAGGAAATCACACACACCGATTAACACATTTTTAGCTGTTGCTATAATTATTCATGAATACAACCATTACAAACAAAACATATAAACAATTGCATGAGATCAAATTGTAATTATTTTTATTTACCCTATTGTCATAATGGATGTAAAATTGAACAAAATGGTGAAAAAACTAGTTCAAAGACAATTTGACACTGGAAAAGGAGGTGGTGGTTCTTGTAATGACAATTTGGGGAGTCTGTGGACAAGGCCCATTAGGCATTTTCTACTCTGGTTCTGAATGGCTATGTATTTATCTTTTTTTTTTAATCAGATAATTTTGTTTGATAACTCACATTAGCAAATTTCCTCATGTATCTATTGACGATCTCTGGGTCCGGGCACTCAAGACGACGAATGATATCAAAGCTCTGGTTGATCTGGGTGAAGACATCCACCACGGAGCAAGAGAATCGAGCATGCTCGGAGCTCTTCTGAAAGTTCTCCTTGGCGTCCCTCTCGAGGGCGCCGTGCAGGAACTCCATGGACAGCTCCTCGTTCTCACGCAGCCACTGCATGACGAACGGCTCAAACCAGCTATAAAACAATGTACATAGGATACAATTAAAATGAGTTATAACATCCGTAAACTATTTGCCATGAAGCTAATACAACATACATGCATCTACATATCTGTAGAACTCCCGGGGGGGGGGGGGGGGCGTACTTTTTAACTTGACGATCTTACGAGGAATATACTACACAAATTATTAAGGGTTGTATAATCGTTCGGGTACACACAATAATAGGCCGCGATGCATTGTTGCTCTTTTATTCTCAATAAAACCATTATCTATCTATAATCAAATGTCTCTGAAGGGAAGAACTCCCTCAGACGGCAAATAATTAACATAAAAATAAAACGGAATCGTCTCGAGGGAACACCCCGAAGGTTAATCTCCGCCACGTTCACAAATCAAGACAACAAATATAATCAATCATCAAAAAAAAAAATTTTTAGTCATCAAAAATCTAGTACAAGAAGGATCGTTAATTAGTTCAACAAAGCGTTCAATAAGAAATCATATTAATCAAACCAAAACACCATTGACGAAGTCAGACGATGAAGATGCTGATGATGGCGACGAAGATGTAGACAGCGATGACGGCGATGATGACGAAGACGGCAATGATGACGAGGACAGTGGCGATGACGGATACGAAGATTATGACGACGTGAGACGATGAAGACAATGACAATAGTCTTGTTGATGAAGGTGATGAGACAATCAAGCAATGAAATGCGATGGTCATGAAGATAATGTCAATGATGTGGTGATGACGATGACGATGATCAGCGAGTCAGCACGGCACAACGGATGATGGCGAGGTGATGACAAAGACGATAATCAGCGTGTCAACACAACACAATGGATGAAGGCGATCGAAAAGACAGTGGTCGATAAAAGATGAGTCAATGATGATGAGGTGAGGTGATGACGAAGACGACAATCAACGTGTCAACACAACAGATGAAGGCGAGGTGACGATGATGACGATCGAAAAGACAGTGGTCGATAAAAGATAATGAGTCGATGATGATGAGGTGAGGTGATGACGAAGACGACAATCAAAGTGTCAACACAACACAATGGATGAAGGCGAGGTGATGACGATGGCGATCGAAAAGACAGTGGTCGATAAAAGATAATGAGTCGATGATGAGGTAAGGTGATGACGAAGACGACAATCAACATGTCAACACAACAGATGAAGGCGAGGTGATGATGATGACGATCAAAAAGACAGTGGTCGATAAAAGATAATGAGTCGATGATGATGAGGTGAGGTGATGACGAAGACGACAATCAACGTGTCAACACAACACATAAGATGATGGCGAGGTGATGACGATGACGATAATCAGCGTGTCAACACAACAAAGAATGTCGGTGGAAAAGACAGATCCTAGAATATGCTGGTAAAAGCGATAAACAGTCTCTCCATAAAACATTATAATAAGAGTTGTATGATGAGCATGCAAGTCCACCGGGAGAGGTCTGGGGACAAAGTCGTGGAGTCCATGTTGGATGAAAATTTGTCAGGCACAGTAAACAAAAACACAGTATCGACATGTGTGTGCCGATAAATATAATCCCTCAGATTTCCACATGGAAAAATCAAAACAAAGCCCCAATCGCTGGTGTAGCGTGATTGGTTGAAACATGCGCACAAAATTAATATGCACGTAAATGCGCTGTACACAAAAATGAAATATCTACATGACAATAGAATATATTAACGAACCAGACAGACCGGTTGGGACATGTCTGAAAAGCCAGACAGCGGACCGCACAAGTGAAGTTAATTCTCCCTAGCTGCCATTTTTACAATAGAAAAGCAGTACGTATTAAACATGTACAAATCAATGCATAAAACGTTATTATACATATAAAAAAAACCTACCACTAAATCTAACCCTACCCCTAACCCCTAAGTCTAACCATACCCCGAACAGGCAAAATAAAAACTAAAGCAAATGTACAGATCCAAATCAATTTCTCGATCTACTAACCTGGCATACTCTGGTGTCCTGTTCTCGTATTCAGTGACTCCTTCCACATACTTGTTGAACATCCACTTGACCTTGAAATGAAGGTTCATGTATTCTGCACTCGTACATAGCCTCTGCTGGTCATGCTCTGTTTATAAGGGTCAAAAGGTTACAGATAGTGAGCCCTTACTGAAACTCAATGCATTATAAAATAGTAAATGTAGTCCTTAAATGGTAACAACTGTTTACAGGCCTCTTTATAAAAATTTAATATTATTATTATTATTTATTTTTTAACAACAAAAAACAAGTCGGTATGCCAGTCAGTAGCCATACGATGACAATACAACAGACTGTGGCCTGTATTGGACAAGAATAAGATAACTGAGAAAGATAAAAAGGGAAATATTCAATGGCAAAATTTTATTGCAGCAGGTTTTATACATTATGGGTTTATAAAGTGGACATACAAGACATAGAGAAAAAATCTGGAAATTTACTGGATAATGAAGGACCTGCTTTTTTCTATTTAAATACATTTAGAGCAGATAAATAAATGTACCCCTATATAAAAGGGTCTCAAAATGTAAGCAATTTTAATACAGGGTTCTTGTACTGAAGACATCCTAGTTTTGTGAGTGGTCTTCAAAGAGAAGGTACAGTCCTTGGTCCTAGGTACCTACCCACCCACGAACCCATGCACACACACACACCATTCACACACACACACACACGCACACACACACACACACACACACACAATAATATATTTAGAGTCCATATTTCAGGACTCCTCAATCCTCTCTCTCTCTCTCTCACATGGTGCACCCGCAAGCCTACTGTATAATAATATATTTATACCTTCAAGAGCAGACTTCATATCTTTGGCAAAGCCACACCACATCATGGAGGCTGAGAGTACACCCACGTTCAGCTCGTTAGGAAACCTGATCAGAAAGAGAGAGAGAAGCAGAGAGGGAGGGAGAGGCACAGAGATAGAGAGAGAGGGAGAGAGAGAGAGAGAGAGAGAGAGAGGTGGGAGAGAGATAGAGAGAGTCGAGACAGAGAGTCGAGACAGAGAGAGAGAGAGGGAGAGAGAGAGAGATAGGGGAAAGGGAGAGAGAAAGAAAGAGAGAGAGAGGGAGAGGGAGGGAGAGGCAGAGAGAGAGATACAATAATTAGGATTTTTCTTACTTGAGGCTTGTTCACACATCTATTTATCGTGGAGGTTTTTTTAAACATGAATTGCAAGTGTGGATGATACCAGAAGCTACATGCAGCAAAGGATCTATTCCTACTCTCTTATCTTCTTCTTAGAAGATACAGAAATTCAATTTGTATTACGCTGACGTCATGATAAAAGAAACTATCGTGGTTAACTGCGTCATATGGGAACGAGCCTTTGCAGATATTCTCATCAAACACTAATTAGATTGTTCTTACGTCATTATAGTCTGGGCGCACTAAATTATCAGTTAACTAGATGGAATTCGACTGCGCGCAGTCGAAAATGATGCCTCCGTCATAGAGCAATTTTACAAACCAAAACAAAAGAAATTTTTTGAATTCAAGTTCAATTGTAATCCATTGACAGGTTCTCAGAATATCATGATTACAAGCAATTTCTCATATACATATATGACCCTTTGATCTTTGACCTCATGACCCTAAAATCTACTCAGTTCATTGGCTCTGCAAGATGTCCTGAGTTAAATAGTAATCCATCTGTCAGTTCTAATGAGAATACGTTCACAAGCTATTTTTGCATACATAATGAGCCCATGACCTTTGACCTTTGACCTTATGAACCAAGAATCTACTCAGTTCATTGGCTCTGCAAGTAACATACATGACCTAGTTTTGGCAGGAATCCATCAATCGGTTCTTGAGATAACGCGATCACAAGCTGTTTTTGCATACATAATGTGTGCTGTGGCCTTTGACCTTTGACCTCGTGACCCCTAAATCTAATCAGTTCATCGGCTCTGCAAGTAACATACATGACCTAAGTTTGGCAGGAATCCATCAATCGGTTCTTGAGATAACGTGATCACGGGCTGTTTTGCATACATAATGAGCCCTGTGGCCTTTGACCTTTGACCTCGTGACCCCAAAATCTAATCAGTTCATTGGCTTTGCAAGTAACATACATGACCTAAGTTTGGCAGCAATCCATCAATCGGTTCTTGAGATAACGCGATCACAAGCTGTTTTTGCATACATAATGAGCCCTGGGACCTTTGACCTTTAACCTCGTGACCCCAAAATCTAATCATTTCATTGGCTCTGCAAGATACATACATGACCAAAGTTTGGCAGGAATCCATCAATCGGTTCTTCAGATAACGCGATCACGAGCTGTTTTTGCATACCTAATGAGCCCTGAGACCTTTGACCTTTGACCTCGTGACCCCAAAATCTAATCAGTTCATCGGCTTTGCAAGATACATACATGACCAAAGTTTGGCAGGAATCCATCAATCGGTTCTTCAGATAACGCGATCACAAGAACGGGACGTACGTACAGACGTACGTACGGACGGACGGACAACCCGAAAACATAATGCCTCCGGCTACTTCGTAACGGAGGCATAAAAAATAGCCCGCCTTTTTTACAACAGATAGGACAATAACAGGTAGCCAATTTATCAAGAGAAGTCATATATAAACCCTACTTTCATTTGCTTATTATATAAGTAGGTGTTTTTACTCTATACAAGTTTTATACCTGTTTCATTGAACTTGTTATCAATAACACATGCTAAGATTCTATTATGACAAATTAGCTCTCAGCTTATCAGAGGCCACACTATCAGTAGCTTATAACAGGTTTTGTAACTTGTTATTGATAACAATTTTTATGAAACAGGGCACTTTTCTAGTAAGAGATATGTAGAGAAATCTGTACATAAAGACTATTTACAGGAAAAGAGGACGCAGGTTCGAAACTGTGTCACGTCTTTCAGATAGTGATGTTAAAGATCAGTCCCCAGCATAAATAATCATATCTGATTGATACACATTTGTAAAAACACAATTCCACACACAACTTACTGGTTGAGCACTGAAGTGTAGGTAGTCTTGTCTTCCTCGATGACGGATACGATGAGGGATATCATCTTGGTCCAGAAGTCGAGGCTGCGCGGTCCGTTGGGGTCTTCCGGGTCGGGTTGCTTGACGGGTTGATCCGGTTGGAACTCTCGTTGGTACAGCTCAAAGCAGTTATCCCTGATGTAGTCGTAGGTGGATTGTAGACAGGCCTTGACACACCCTAGGACTACTGAGGCTGCTCTAGGTGGACTGGCTTGCTCTTGCACCTGTTGGAGTTGGAACAATAGGAGCAATTAAAATAACTTGAAGAAGGTGCGATAGCTCAGTTGGTAAAGCAGTGGTCTTGTAATCCGCCAACGCGGGTACGAAACCAAGTCAATGCGCTAGTGCCATTTGGTATTAGGCATTAATCTTAATTAAAAGGACCTAAAGCCATCTGTCCTCTGGTTGCTTACTAACAAGCATTTATGCTTTCTTAGCAGTCAGGTAAAATAACCACCATTAAAAACATAGGTCCTGGTACAACGGTTGCAAGGTATAATTTTTTTTAATAAACAAAAAATGTACAAAAATGGCATGCATTCTATCCCTGACTATCAGTATACAGTGCAAGTAGTCTGTTATCATTTGCTTGTCAACTGAAGACTTTTCATGTGACTTACCTTCATTCTGAAGAATGTAATACTGGTTAAGAGGTCCACCATGGATTTGAGATCAGCTAGTCTGTCTACAGTATCAGCGGGGAAGTTATTCTGCCAAGCAAAGAAGGAGACAAAGTAACAATAAGAGCCTGTGTCTTTTTTAAAGGTAAAGACCAGTATTGGAAACGCCCCAATTTCAAAAAATGAAATGGAAGTTCTTATTACCAATCATGTGAAAGAATATGTTTTGACTAATTTTGCCGGGAAACCGCCTACTAATTGATATATTTGGTAAATTAGTTTATCTATTGGTATGTGAGAGATAAACGCACTTGTCGCGCACATGTGCATAGTCCCATAAACATCTTTCTGTGTACAGTGCTTGTAACTTTATGAAGACTGGGCCAAATTTCTTATCATTTTGATGATTCCAGAACCTTGCAGTACACACCAATACATATATGCTAGATGATCAACCTTTTCTGATCGATTCCACAACGTTTCTTTCACAATGCAATCGCATGACCATAACTGGTCTTTATCTTTAAATAACTAAAATGTGTTAGAAGCCATATTAGAATATGTATACAGGATTATAAAAGATCTTCTGAACTAATTGAATATGCATATGTAAAAACTGTTACATAGAGGGCAATGTGTAGATTGTGTGTAATTACATGTGCATCTAAATGAAAGGAGAAATCTTTTTAACATTTATTATAATATATTCAGGCATTTATAAACAGATCATCTTGCCTTTTTCTCTTCTGCTTTCAATTATTCTGAAGTAAATATGAATAAAATGTGATTGCCGAGATCATCCAATTGATGATAGTAGTACCAGTTTCTTATGTAGCACTTTTTACCAATAACCAAAGTGCTTAGAGTATTATAATATTTCTTCTCTTTCTGAACTATCACACACACTTACTCTGTATGAATTGAGATCTATCCGGACTGAATTGTGAAGTTGATCGAGAAGGCGTACAAACTTCTCTTTCTGCAAATGAATTAACAAGATAGAGGAATATTAAATCTAAGTGAAAATTTAATAAAAATGGTAACAACAGGATGAAAACAGAATTTGTTGAAAAATGACTCTGGTGTGAAGCAGTCAAAAGAGGAGATATAGAAGGCTCATCATCTATGTCAAATATCATGCTCACATTTACTCATAATAGTTAAATTATGCACATTTACATATAATATAAAATAAGGTAAAGTTAATGTTCACACATATATTAGTGATACCGGTAATCATAAATAGTGTGTTTCTCTGAAGATGAATTCAGTTTGCCTACTTTCATATCTATCTAAGTTCTTCACAGTATCTCTGATTTAAGAATCATATATTCATTTTGTTTGTTTATTTATTTATTTGTCTGTTAAATAATTAATCAATCAACTCATTCATGTATTTATTCATTTATTTTTTACACTTGGCATTCCATACTTAGTCTGAGGATTAAACCATGGATTAAAGTTGGTCTATTTTCAAGAATTCTACTCACCCCGAAGTTGGAGGCTGCGAATCTGTCACTGGCAGAGACCGCAGAGGATGCTGTGGTGTGTGCGTAGAAGGCATTGATATTGGCTAGTAATGTACTCATAACGGCTGGTACGCCTGAGCACATGTACTTAGATGAAAGACAGGAAAAGTGTCTGGAAGAAAGAAGGAAAGTGGTACATGTTTATCAAAATCAAACAAAAATAACATTTCTTACATTTTCCTTGTTCATCGACTTGAAGAGACAAAACAATAAGAAAAAAAGAAGAAAAATTGTCTAAAAGTGTGTAAAGGCACTTCATACATCGTGCGGTTGTAATTGTCTATTTGGCATTCCATAATTTTATCGTCTGCGAAGATTGTAATTTTTGGCCCAAAACTGGGGCACGTTATGGCGATGGAAAAGGAATTGCATCGTTAATCGGCATATTATTTATGCCTGCCTGAGACTTTGGTAACAAGTGGCACAGTGGTAAGCATAAATAGAACTTTTAGGTTTAATTTCAAGAGAACTCGCTCAGTATGCATACAGCAATCAGTGTTATTCTACTGTAGAACTTCAATAGCTCGTGTATCAGATTGATGCATTGTATGCATAGTGTGCAGGTCTTTGTGTAGTACTATAATTATGAATATCTGTTTGTATGGAAATATACAGAAACTCTTAATCAGTATCGAATTTATTGTGTAATGATAACTCAACTAGATTAAACTCAAACCTCAGTCCTGAGGAAATAAGCACTCAAATACGCCAAAACTTGATATAAGATGGTTGACATTATATTTATTGCTCACATAACATTTCTGCAATTATATTGTCTATTTAAGCTGTTTTCGACACCCATTGTATACAGTTAAATACGTTTACAAATATTCCTTATTTGTAGGATATCAGTTTAGAGTTTACTTCTAATTTTCACAACACTTAGTGTATTAAATACTGGACAGTATTGCTATTATGATAATTTAAGTCCAATTACTTTAAATTGAAGTTAATTGTTATTCATCTTAGTATAATGTTTAGACTCATGATACAGTGGAACCTTATTATTAAAGGCACTGATGTGGCAGACTTTACCTATAACAATGTATCTTCTCTCGTCCCAAGTGCCTCGTTATAATGCAGTTGCACTGTAACATGCTTTGATATGATGATATACTTATGTTGGATTTTGTTCATTTGTTTGTTTGTTTATAGTTTTTACGGGAATCTAAGGAACAAAGTGAATCAGCAAGCCAAAGAGTCAGCTTTGACCATGATGAAGAGACTAGATTCAATAAAGCTGTTTTGACTATTGTTTACCCAGTATGAGAACACGTGCGAGCTTTCGTTTGTTTGTCGTCGTAGTCCGGGCAGGCACAAAGTGCCCCCTTCATTACAATTTCTCTGTTGTTCTTTTCTCTTTCTTTGACTCTTTGTCCAATAACTATACCAGCCTTTCACATCAATACTGTAGCAAATATTGTATATCCAAAGTCATCTCAATGACAAACATCTTGCAAAAAAGAGCTGACATTTTGTGTCCTTAACCCGTACGTTGCCACCAAATTTACATGCACCATAGAAGGCATTTCATTACAACAGTGTTTAATCAAGGTTATCAATTCATTGTTAGTTTTAGTATTAGCAATGATATCAAAATTTGCAGTTCAAAGAAGAAAGACTAGCTTAATTGTCTTCATCCAAACCTGCAAAATTCAAAATATGAACTATGACGGTCAAATAGTAAAAGCCAATTTTTGTGTTTCGACTTACGTCATGGCTTGGTAGATGGACTCGATGCCGTATCTCATGGCAAATTCATCCACCACTTCCTGGGCAGTCTCGTCAAAGTAAATCTTCCAGGCATCATCGCCCTTGGCCGATGGAAGCTTTACCTGGCCCCCTTCCTTCATACTCAAGAAGTGGAAGAGATTCTGAATTCAAGAACAAATTATGGTATGATACTAGTTAATTTATCTTGTCCTGCAGAATAATGGATGGTTATGGGTGGAGGGAGGTTTGTAGAGGATGAGAAAGATTTTGAGTGGGTGTACAGGAGAAGATTTAGGTAAATGCATACAAATAAAACATTCTGACAGGCATTATTTTCCTCAAAAATATACTTTTTAAAGGATATATACAGACTGCTCATTTGTTGGGTAATAATCATATCTATAGTCCCTTGGTGATCTTGAAACAGAGAAATAACCCTCTGAAGGCACAGTACTTTTTTTAGATCAACTCCAGTCAATAGTTTTAATGATAAGATGGTGACGTGGATCCTAATCAAATGATTGGTTGAAAGTGTACACGTGACTGGGCATTTATTTTGCCTAACGCGTAATTGCGCGTAATTGCGCGTAATTTGGGTAATGACCGGTCATTATCAAAATCATGTTAGAAAACACCATTTTATAAAACAAAATAAAACATAATCTTATAAAACAAATAAAACACATCATTTTGTTCAGGCATTAGTAAAATTACCCACACTTGGTACCTTCAAAACAGTCCAAACGACCGAGGCGATATTTTAGACCGTTCCAAAGGTACCTCGTGTGGGTAATTCTTACTAATGCCCTCACCGATGTGTGTTATTTGTATACTTTTAACTCAAATACCATTAAATATTTGTATAATATTGGGTCGGTGGCAGCGGTGGGATATGTCCCAAATCTATCAAAATGACCGGTGACCCACAACTGTCTAAACCTTACCTCATGAAGACAGGTGTATTGTACATGGTATGGGGCCACTGCTTTCTCCTCTCCCTTTATCTCCACTGATATATGCAACCTGATGGCACCCGAGACTGCTGATTTGTCTGTTCTTTTCTCTGCAATTCAAAGTTAATAAGAAAGCTCATAAGATCACACTCATATATCTGTCTATGTATGGATACTATCATGAGCAAAATATAATTTTAACAAATCTAATATCATACCAAGTATCTTGTCAACCAAGGAAACCAATGAATTATCAAGACTATGTTGGATTGTTAATCAGAGTCACCTACATATATTTAAGGTTTAAGGATCAGTGACTTTTTATTCCAAGCTTTTACAGTATATAAACATGTAATTTCACCCTTTCACATACCCTATAAAGCAAAACCGTTTATTGATTTGGAAAAATAAAATAAAAGAGAAAGAAATAGGGAATAAATATTATACAAATAAATCAATAATAAGTGAAACTTTGATGTTCATAAGGACTCTAGTGAAACCCTGGAACAAATGACTTTGAAATCAGAAACATTATTCCCACAAGAGTTCCAAAGGACTCACTATTACCATGTATGTATTCTTGTTTTGCGCCACCATTTTATTGACAGTTCAATATGTTCTTGCAATTGTGGAACAACGGTATATAAAATGCAATTTGTAAAACTTAACACAAGTATTTTGCAAATATGAGTTCCTTGACATTCTGAGAGTATAATTCATGAAAGCCTCCATAAACTTACCTAGATTATACCAGACATCCATTTCACCGCTTAATGTCCTCACTTCAATGATTGTCTGGCCAAGAAAGTCATCGGACTCTCTCGTCAACTTCTGCATGAGTTTGGACTTCAGGTCATCATCTTCATCCCTGGTAATGGGATAAGATGGACAAGGACTCATTAGTCAAGAGATGATTAAAGGTCAAGAGATGATTAAAGGTAAAGACCAGTATTGGAAACGCCCCAATTTCAAAAAATGAAATGGAAGCTCTTATTACAAATCATGTGAAAGAGTATGTTTTGACTAATACATGATGATAACAATTTTGCCGGGAAACTACCTAATAATTGATATATTTGGTAAATTAGTTTATCTATTGGTGTGTGAGAGATAAACGCACGTGTGTGTAGTCCCATATACATCTTTCTGTGTACAGTGCTTGTATACTTTATCAAGACTGAGCCAAATTTCTTATCATTTTGATGATTCCCGAACCTTGCAGTACACACCAACACTTATATGCTAGATGATCAACCTTTTCTGATCCGATTCCACAACGTTTCTTTCACAATGCAATCGCATGACCATAACTGGTCTTTATCTTTAACTGATTAAAATGGATCACGTGTGTTTATTGTTCACATTTTGCTGATATATAGAATCTTACTGTAGATGAATAAACGTGACATAGAAGCCTTAAAATGATTAAAATAATATATGACATTAACTGCAATATCTCAATCAGAGAAAATTGAAATCCTACAAAACATCATGCATCGATCAGTCTCTAACCCTGAATGATGTAAATGTTAAACACGTATAACTCAAACGTAAACATCAATTACTCTGGATCAAGGAGAATGTTAAAGACCTTATCCAACCAAAATACAGCTTGATATAAAAGAATAACTGAATGAATGTAGAATACAATTCATCCATTTCATTTTTTTCTTCACTTTAAGCAAATATTTGATAAATGGGGATGTATCATCAAACATTGAATTTCAGTCAAGATGTCGAGGGTTCAAAACTCTGGCACACAATCTTCTTTTTGATCAGACGTGAATCTATAATTGCTATTCATCACCCAGGTGCAGAGGAGAACCGGATAGGCATATGACTCGACCAAATACACAAACGCATATCAAAATGAGGAATTCACTCGGCATGCTCTTCATGATGGTTTGTAATAAAATTTTAATATAATAACAATGATAATAGTTCATTCTTTTATAGCGCATTTCAGGACTGAAGGCCCTCTCAAAGCACTTTACAATTTATAAATGGTATATCAGACTTTGATGATATTTATGAAGCTGTTTTGAATCTCAAAAACAAAGATAGCCTCAATGGGACGTAAGTATGATGTACAAAACAAATATCAATCAGAGTAAAATTACATGCACATGTAATCAATATAGATATAGTTTAAAACCAAAATGTTCATATTAAAAATTCTGTGCAGTTTTTGACTCACCATACTCTGACCTTGATCCTGTCTGAGGAATTGTGGCACTCAAAGAAAAACTTTTCGTTCCACTCGGGGTTGAGGTTCTGCTGAACGGTGCGCGTCCGTTTCTTGACCTTGCCCACCTGAACAGTGACGTAGGGGTCGCTCGTCCCAGTCTTGTCCTTGGCAATGAGACCCTGAGCGCTGACCACAGTGATGGCAAGTTTGGCTGACCACTTGGACGTGCCGTCCAGCACCGACTGCTTGACCGCCTTCATATGCCCCGAGTGGGGCTGAGGCGGAGTGTTGAAAACCTCCCTGCAAGCCGCAACGAAAGAAGACAAGATTAGTATCGGTACATTAACTCTTTATCTGCAATGGATCGAATTAGCTCAGAACTGCCAGGTTGTTTGGGGTATATCACGCAAGTGATGAAAGTTGACTATGGCAGTCCTGTTTGTTCTCTTGGACGATCAAAGCTGGCGAAGAGTTAATCGCAAACTATAACATGCAGAGTGAATTTTAGATTCATGTGTTCTAATAAAACAAGCAGACATGAATCTCAAACCTGGAGGAGTGATGAGGTCTACGAGAGGAATGGTAAAGTAAGTCTGAGTAAGCTCTACCTTAACCCCTCTTTATCATCAGGAATTCCTACGCTAATCCTTCTTGATAATTATATGATTGGATGTAATTCTGATTAGAGTTAATTACTGAGGAGTGGACAAAGCTTTGATGTCCTTGTGTGTCTAGCTGTATGGCTTCATTACGTAGGCGAAACAATGATGTGCAGTAGGTAGCTTCCTGTATATTACATATTATGTAATATATTATGTATTAACACTGTCATGGTTCATAAATATTTTGCCTCTGATGTGGGCTATAATAGTCAGTCGTCACATGGAATCCCAAACGAGAATTTGTTAATGTAATCTATTATCTAATAATTCAAAGAACAGCACAATAAAAGAAAATTGGCCTGTAATCCCAAATGTGACTTTATTTGAAAACATCTCATCAAATATGGAATTCATGGAATATGGACTTCCTGACGACATTTTCAAGCCAAATACTAATACAAACACTTAATAAAAAAATTGGTGAAGGGTAGTCAGTAATTCTTTTCCATATATATCAATGGTCACTTGGAAGGATTCATAATTTTGGGTGAAATGAAAGAACATCTGGAATTTGTTGCATGGGTGTCGCAATCGTCCTTCATTTATAATAAGAATACTAAAAGAATAATAATTCTATTCCATCACAGACATCTTTTGATTTTTTGATTCACTATGGAACAAAACCCAAGACTACCGCAAGTATGTATGAAATGGTGTACCAAAAGACAACTGTGGCTGACCACTGTTCCTGCCCTTAGTCGACCAAAGTAGGAAATGGGTTAAAATGTGCATTTGTAATATCAAAGAATTCAATACCTTTGTAATAATCCATATAATATTGCATTCTATCACACTTTGGACCTATCTTTCAACATGCATTTAAATTCCCTTTTGCATATAACATGCTAAACTGCTTTTTAAAAAAATTGTGGAAAATAAAAATGACACTATAGTTTGGTTCATATCTCTGTATTATGTACATACAAGGTAAGTAAAGTAAGTATGTGTTTAAGGCATTTGTTGTATGCAAGTTCCTGTTTGGGCCCAACTTGCATTCTTTTATGAATAAAACTTTTCTTTTAGTCTGCTGCAATTTTTTCTTATTATAAAGGCAGTATAATGCGTCACGCGTGAGCAAAGGTTGGAAACAGATAAACTTTTAACTTACTAAATCATCTCAAATATTAGTCTGTTTACTTACCAAATCAATTTGAATCTTAAACTTTTCCTTTACTCATTCATTTAGAATCTTCAACTTTAGACTTACCGAATCATCTCAAATATTTCTGGTTTGTTCCTCTCCCGAATCTTCATCCTATCTTTCATAGCCATGATGATGTTCTGAGTCTTGTCCTCTGCGCCGTGCTTGGAGCTTTTCTCTGCCGCTCCTGTTTGTCCAATAGTATCAACAAAACATATCCACATAAAACAAGGAAAATGTTTTTTTATGCCAGACCCCTCCCGGGAATGAGAAGTTTCTGCACTAATGACCAAATTATAAACAGCCTTAATCCCTAGACTACTGGATGTTCTTATTCCCATAGGTTTAATACAAGGATTACCCTGTTCCCATAGCCAAAGGGCTAAGTACAGCACCCAAATACAAGGGTTATAACCAATACATTTCACTATTCAAGGAAATTTAAAAGATGAATAAGTGCTAAATACTAAGCACGTGCAGATAGGCTTAATTAAAACAGTTCATAATCAGGATTCAGTCCGAATATAAATTATAAATAGGCACTTTCCGAGACACAAAAATAAAGATACAAGAGAAATATATTAAGATTACATAAAAAACATCATATATATAGAATGGAAATAAAGAAATAAGGATCGAAGGGAATACTTCAAAACTAAAGACAGACAGAGAACAAGTACAATTTTTTTGTAAAGTTTGAATATAACAGGAAACATTAAAAAAAATAAAAAAATATAAATACAAATATTACAAGCACAGAGATTTATCGACACTATATCAATAGTATTCTCCTACAATAAGCATTAATCATCTACATTGTCCTTTAGTGCTATAAATTAGGTGACAAAATCTGTGGTAATATGCATTATATCCTGTTCTGTATCTATTTAAAATACTCTGCATCTTCACTATATCTGTTGGGGCAGAATACAGCAATTTCATGCAAAGCAAATGTCATATTAATAGAAAAATGATCTAACCTTCTTGTTGAAGAGAGAGGTGGACGAGATAAAACAAACTGATTGGAAAATGAAAGCTGGCGTTTTCTCACTATAAAGCCTCTTCTACAACAACTTTAGAAATACATGTATAGTTAATGAGTATTTAAAGAAGAATGGCAAAAATACAGCTTCAGCCTTGTTCCAGTTAATGCGATTGCATTGTGAAAGAAAAGGTGTGGAATGGATCAGAAAAAGTTGATCACGTAGCATGTTAGTATTGGTGGGCACTGCAAGGTTCTGGACTCATCAAAATCATAATAAATTTGGCCCAGTCTAGGTAAAGTAACAAGCACTGTACACAGAAAGATTTATATGGGACTACACAAATGGTGTCGGGGCTAGTACTACCTGATTTTCTTATCTTTCTATGCTCATTACTCGGCCAGTATACATTTTCTTCAAAAATTGTTTGGCTCATGACATTTATTTGTAATCTTGAACATTCAGTGTAAGTTTTGTTTGATTCTGTGAGAATTTTTTTAAATTTTCTTTTACCAGAACTCAAGTTTATCTTTAACTTCCATAAACCTTCATTGAGTAACTTAGCGAAATGTCACGGTGCAAGAAGACGCGTCCAGAATGCCAAAAGGGTGTAATAGTTAATGAAATAGGTGAATAAAAACTGGTAATTTGACATGTTTTGATGGTTTTTTAAACAGATATTTAGTATTTTAGTCTAATCAAGGAAGTAGAGATTATTACTACCTCAAAGGCATAAAAATATGATTTTTCCACAATTATGCATTTTACGTTCTAGAGGCATCTCTTGGTGGCATTTCATTTCGCTAAGCCATTGCAATCACTATATTATCAGAGGGGTGTTTCACAAAGATCCTAAGTTGAACTTATCTCTAAGTTGGACTTAACAATTATGGAAAGTTGTTAGCATCTATGAAAATATTTTGTAAAAGTTATTTTAAAAGGCATAAAATGTTGATTCAAATCAATCATCTTTTCGATTATCAAGGAGATTTCATGTTCTTGATGTGTAATGTATGAAAAGTCTAAATTACTTGAATTTTTACTGTTGAAAATATTTCATTTTAAGGCTACCCATGGCTCTCCATAATTTTTAAGTCCAACTTAGAGTTAAGTTCAACTTAGGATCTTTGTGAAACACCCCCCAGAAGCAGAAGGACCTGTGAACCCTCACACCAATCAACATTCTTTTGGCTCTCAAGGGGCTATATTCTCACAAGGAACTAAGGGCGCGTTCATGCTTGATTTTGAAGGTAGAATGAGCGATCTGAAACGCTCATCGTAAACGCTCATCGTGATCGCAGTTCCACGGTGTAGCTGTTCATGCTTACTTCTCTGGCTCATCCAGGCAATTCTCCTTGTGTGGCATTGTGTGACCTTCACTGTGCATGCTACATAGACCCACTAGAGGTCAGTGCGTTGACCCCATTTAAACGCGTTTACAATTGTAAACGCATCTTTTTGTGAGTTTACGATCGGCGTTCGTGATCGCCGTTTTTCGGTGATTCTACAAAAGTGAGCATGAACGCAAGCGTGTTTTAAACTAAACACGTAACAGATGCCTGATTCTGGCCGTCAAAATCAAGCATGAACGCGGCCTAAGACAGAGAGATTATGTCCCGGACACACATGAATACACGAGATGAATCATTCAACAGGAACCCTTGGTTCACCAGCCAATATGTCAAAGGAAAAGAGCCAAGCTGGAAGAAGAGAGATCTATGGAACAAAACAAAACCATCCTAGACCAATAACCTCAAGGGAAAGAGTACCAGGTTATCATGAAGCATTTTGGGGTGATTTCAAGTCGAGTGTCATATGGTTAACCTACACTTCAGAGATATTTTCAGTAGGTATAGATTGGGAGGGAGGGAGGGAGGGAGGGAGGGAGGTAAATATGAATACCGTAATATCATTAAAAAAAATAGGTTTAAAGGCAATGTTTAACAGTGTTTCCAGTTTTACAAATCTGAGATGCATGGCCTTAGGTGTCTGTGACATGGTTTAATATTGAAGCCCTACAAAAATTGTGCTTCAAAATAATCATGAAGTGCCTCAAAAAAATAAAAATCGTCATCATACTCATTTTCCCCAATACACTGTAGTGGTATAAAAAACATTGGGAAAGTGGTATAAAAAACATTGGGAAAATGGTTTATGAAATTTTGAATTCCAATCATTAATATCTTGATAATGAAACAGGCGATCAGCTTGTAAAAGCCATGGGATTCCTGACTGACCTAGAGGTTTATAATGATGATTGGAGCATGAGCTAATTCCAGGATTTGGTTTAGAATCTGAGGCAAAGATACCCAATCCCTTTAAGAGATTTTGGCTGCATGAGCAACCATACTATAATACCGACAACTCGATTTGAAATCCCCCATTCATAAAAGCAGCCAAATTTCTTCTTTCCCTGATTAATGAACAGGAAATACCTGTGTAACTGCATAGTGATCGATGACTGATGGACAATAAAGATGGAGAAAAAAATATGTTTCTGAAGTGAGCACAATGCCAAAGAAAGCAACAATGAAGGACAATTTCTTGTGGTGATGATGGTGGTTGTGATGATGGTAGTAGTGGTGATGATGACGATGATGACGATGATGGTAGTGATGAAGATAGTGGGGATGATGATGATGGTGATGACAATGATAAGGATGGTACTCATAATGTTGATGATGAGAGTAATTGAGGATAAAGAACTAATGATTTTGATTTATTTTTTGCACATTTAAATCAAGTTGATTAGGTCTGAACTCTGAACCCCTTGTAAGTGTAGGGTACGCACATGAGGATTAAACGATCATGATCATAACCTTCAGAATGATTACGATAGCGATGATTTTACATGAAACATAGGACATGAAAATTTAAATTCTTTGGAAAAAAACAACACATGTTTGGGTGCAAATGGCCCTTATCCCTATAGATAATAGATAAGGATAATAAAGACATATTTGTATTTTCATGCTTGAAGGCAAAAACATTTTTGGTTTAAAAAAATACAATTAATGGTTTTTCTTCGTTTTTGATTGAAAGGTGGAAATCAAGGCCTCTGTCACAGATCATGCTGTAAACTGCCTAAAAATGCCATGAAAAAAATATAATGACAGTAGCATAGTGAACTTCACAACAATGCATGAGCTTAAAACTGAAAAAATGTGTGTATGAGAAGGACCCTTTGATGTGCAGGAGCATTTTTTCCTCAATTTACCAAATGTTTATAGGATTCTTTTTATTTTGCTTTTGATGTTTTCTTAGGCAGTTAACCGTGACAGGTGGGAGTGAGGCTTAAAGATACACTTTATGCAAGAAAATTGAGTCAAAACATGGGATGAGGCAGATAAATGGATGGACTGGAGAGAAACTACTATTTTAGAGGGCGCTCGATGATCTCACTTGTCTTTCAAAACTATTTAAGTTTAGCAAGCCGCTCAAAATGTCTGTCCAGGAAAGAAAGACCTGTGTGCAGACTTCCTGTAACATGGTATATTAATGAATGGATTGTGAAAAAAAACAGGAAGATGTGAAAGTAAGAAGATTGGACTATCAAAAATAAAAGACCTACAAAAGGAAGACCAATAGTGAAGACCAAAAGAACCTAATGACCATTTAAAACTGGAAACATTTGAAAGAAGAGACTACGGTATTTGAAAAATAACCGAAAGAAGAAGACCTTTAGAAAGAGACATCATTGTAGCATGAAGATTTTTTGTTTTTTTCTACAATGAAGGAACCTGCAAAGCCAACCATGAAGGCAACAGCCAAATGCAAGATTTAGAAGCCATTCCCGCCACCAACATCCTGTAACTTTACCATCGTCGACACAATTCTCCGCATCTTCAAATTCCTCTTCCATTGTCTCCATGACAACCACATCCTCCTCCTCCTCATCTTCCTCGTCATTAATGACCATGACTATGTCACAACGATCTTCTTCTTTCTCGGCTAAGTCGCCCTTCCCGAAGAGTATGGCGGGAAGCATAGCGAGGTGGTGAATAGCACGGACTAACCAACATGGCTGCGATTCGTCAATCGTCTCGCAAGCTCATAGGATAGACAGTAAAAACATGCATGATTATCATTGCTGTTCATCAAAGCCTTCATCGCCATCGATAGCAGTGGAGGTTACCAAGGGCCCACACTTTTTTTCCTAGGGCTCCTGATCGAAATATTGGGAAACAATCTGGTCCAGGCCCCTGACAACATTTTAAGGATCCACAGGGACGTTTTTTTATATTTTTTAATGGGAGGGGGTTGGGGGGAGCTTTGTTGAGTTAAGCCCTCAATAACCATTGTCCCCATGTGAGACAAATTAGTTTTGCTTCATACTGGATGAAAAAAACCCAACACTGCAATGCGTGATGCAATCTTAAAAGAAAACGAACCCCAAGAAATGAATTTACTTATTCTGAGAGATCTTTTATATTATTGCCCATTAGTATACAAGATTCCCCACTGAAATGTATGAGAGAGGTATAATGCAAGAATAATGTAGTTTCTCAGCACGACATGGGCATTGCCACTTTCTTGATAACATGACGTACTATGCAAAGTCGTTTATCAAGTAAATGTATTCAAATTTATGGATGCTTCTTTCCCAGTCGTGTGTGCTGATGAAAAATTTCATTCACCTGCTATTATGCTTTGTACTATGATTGTCAGAACTCAAAGTGCATAAATAAGTTGGTGCTCTTCTGGGGTTAAGGTTTCTTATTAATGAAATAGATTTGTCAACTACTATACTATAGTATTTATCAATGAATTTAGTTACATTTGTTCCCCTGTTATTTATTTCACCACATATAATTTCTACCTTCTCGGTTGTGATTTTTCCTCGTTGAAAAGTAAAGGTTTTGTTATTTCCAACTAAAGCTTGGTGCATGATACATGTACAACTTAACTGGTATGTCACATTTTCAAGAAAATGGCTGCGCCCATGTCATGCTAAAAGGCATCACACCATGCCAGGAATATCTTCATTTATATATCTCTTGTACATTTTCGTAAGGAATATTGTAAATCACAGGGCAGGAATATATCTTGTTTTTGAGAATAAATACACTTATTCTTTGGGGTTAGGTGTCCTTTAACTCATTGACTACCAAATAGTTTTATTCCCATAGGCTTAATACCGCAAATACCCGGTTCCAATAGGCAATAGATGCTATACATGAACGAAGGTCAGAAAAGAAGCATCCATATTCACTTAACAATTTGTACAATACCGGTAATATAAAACGTGATCACTACTCAAGCTTTGGGAGACAATAACATAAATTAAAGCCTTGCAAATAGCTCTAAATGGAATTCAGGGATATTTCTTTTTAGATGGACAATAACATATACGGTAAAGGAAATATTGACCTTTACAAAGTTCAAAATAAATATTTTTTTCTAGAAAGAGATAGAAAAGAAGTGTAAGCAGGAAATGAATTTTACATATAAAGAAAACAATTTCCTCTCTTCCGTCAAAGCTACTTTCTCTATAAATTAAATCTGAAATTGTCTACCAAATATTTGACGAAACATCAAGACTAAAAAAAAATCATTGAAATGAAACCGGAACGGGTGTTTTCCATGAATCTTTGACATTGGGCATTCTAGAAAGACTTTCAAAAGCAATGTTTATCCAACAAAAACTAAAAGAGCAACAATCACAACATTAACAAAGCAAAACTGGCACAGTATAAAATAACATCTGAAAATATAAATAAAAAGGTTTAAAATGCAAAAAATACTTTTTTAACTTGAACATAAATAAAGAGAAGGAAAGGTTGGTATAGACATGAAAATGACAGCAGAAATTAGTACTTTCAAGCTTAAGAATCACATAAAGACAAGAGCATTCTCTACATATTCATAGTTCCTCAGAGACAGGCAAATCAGACAAAGTATTTTAGTGAAATAAGGAAAAAACATCACTGGAGACATGATTAATCTATTAAAGAAAAAGATACAGGTCTATTAAAACATGTCTAAAAGGAGACAATGACAAGAAAGCAAAATTATACAACTTACACAAAAAAATCATACTAGAAACTGTGTAGTAATCAAAGCTATAAAAACTTCTCCTAATTATTAAAGGTATTTTTGGTATAGAATTTATCAAAATATTGATTTGCAATCACATCAATTAGAAACCAGTTTCATACTGAGAAATCTGTTTCATCATTTCACATATAATTTGTAATGTCAAAATGCAATAAAACAATAGTAAGGGTATTTTGATGTCACTAAAAAAATTGTTAACATGCATACATGTACTATGACAATTTTTCATGTAAGTGTGAATCTCAAGTCTATCCTCAACTCAATAATTCTATCACATAAATGAAATTGATGAAAGATATTTCAACTCATATGAACATATTCTTTGATTTAATGTAAGGGTTAAACTAAATTTGAAAATAAAGAAAGGCATATAGATTTCTACTGCATTACGAAGAGGAAAGCATTTTATTTTCTTTGGGTAAAGGGGTGTGGCCAGGGTGCAAAGGAGGCATGTGTTTGGGAAAGGAGGAGGGGCATGGTAAAGCTAATGAACCAATCAGGTTTGTTGTCTACCTTCCATCATCATAGCAGATGCACACCTAGCTCTGTCTGTATAATCAAGGGACACACATGATAGATAGATAGATGAAATTTCAGTTATAAAATTGCTTGTCAAAAATATTTTCTTTAATAATTCTCAACTGCTGTCTGTCATCACAATTGTTTTCCATTTGAAGCATAGATACAACCTACATAATTTACAAGGTTTGTCCCAATTATGTGTACCAGGTTCAGATGTAACAAGCAACTATGATCAAAACAACAACTGTGATAAATTGACTTTCCAAAAATTACAATTGATTTAGAAAATGTGGTTTAAAGGACAGAAAGTTTGCCACTGTATACCCAAAAATATTGGGATAATAAAAATTAAAAAAAGGAAAATTTAAAATCATGATCATCAAATTGGTGGGAAAAGATGAAGGTGCGTGGTTGTAAATAAAACTGAAGAGATCGTAAAAAAATCATAGAAACGATGATGATATGGAAGGTCAAAGACATAGAACGTGATTGGTCGATTAAGGTGAGGTCAAGGGTTACAGACTTTTTCAGAGAGGGAAGAGAACACTGTAGCGCAAGCAGAGAGAAAAAAACAAGACTCTAGAGATATTTAGATCAAACACAGGTTTTTTAAAACTTACTGCTCTTCTTTGTCATGAAAACTGTAAAATGACAGACACATACAGAAAGGGGTGGGGACGTTATTGTTAGTATTAGGAATTTACCTTTCTACAAAATACTTTTCATCTACTCTAGTTTATGATTTATTTTGATATTATAATTTATGATATAGTTTCAGTAAGAAGAAATTATAGGAAACTTTTGCAAAGCAGATTGAATAATAAGTTATTTTTTCATCTGTTCAAAAAAATGCTTTTAGGATTATTTTTCCCAATGGTTTAAGAAATTGGTGATTAATGATGTCTTTTTTTCTTTATTTCAACATCATTTTAATTCAGTATGTTTAGATGAAGATAGATCCAGCTGTTCAGGAACAGTGAACAAAATCTCTTAAAATTGGATCCAAAAGAGATTGCATGTTTTTTGTTTAAATTTATTTTTACAGATAATGCCAACAAATAATTAAAATTTAATAAAAATAATAATAAAAAAGAGCTTCCAGGACAGTTTCTTATTTATTTTGTCTTTACATTGGGCAAATTAACACTCTTAAGAACAAATATTTGTCAGAAACCATGAAATCAGACTTTTTCTGAATGCTTAATCAAGGGACAGTGTGCAACATCATGAGTTTACAATGATATCTTAAAATGAACACAAATCACAAACACAAACACAAACAAACTCAGAAAAAAGCTTCAGCAACCACTGAAGAAACCTAACACAATTCAGACTGTATGTCCCATAATTTTACAATGGTTGGTCAAACTCCAAAAATTATGATTTGAATTTAAGGTAATGATCACAATAACCTGAATGGCAAACGTTACGTTAGTAAATAATTTTCATTATCAACGTATATGTGTCATAGAAGGGGCATTCTTCTATGACAATTTTTCTCTTCTTCAGAATAAACCAGGAATGGGAGCTCCTCCGAAAGGCATAACCTGCTACTTAATGCTCCTATTAGGGCAGTATTAACTTCTTCTGTTATCTTCAACTAACAACAAACCAATATCTAATATTTTCTTATATCAATGGATTCAATATTCTATCTGATGATTAAACTTTGATTCCCCTTTCCCTTAATCTCCTGATACGATATATAACAAAAGAAAAGTTAACGCTGCCTTTGAAATGGGGTTCAAATTCGGAGCGATTGGGTAAGACATGCTACAAATTTCAAATGGTTGAAATGGATTACTCGGCGGCGGTGGGATAATGGATCAAAGGTCGAAGGTCAATCTCAGCCAATCAAACACAAATCATTGTGAATGGGGAGGATGCAAGGATGAAACAAAATAGGGGATGGGGAAAATTTTCAGGGGCACACTTTCCATCTTTTTCATTTTGTTTTGTTAAGCCTTTTTTTTTAAAGGTCGAAATTCTCCTTGGTTCAGGCGTTTTGTCCATTGTATCATTGGACCAAAGAGTACCCTATTTGATTTCTAAATGTATACATTTTTTATCAATCTCTTTTAGACATTTTCCATTCATCTCAGTTGATCTCTCATAAAAAGATGATTTTTAGGTCATGAACTATTAAAATTAAAGTCACTAGTACCTACCCGATCTGATACAACACCTTAATCAACAATTAAATAATCATATCTTGCCACATCCTTCTAAGCAATACTCACGCTGTAAGCAGTCAGCATTCAGAAGGTCTTTGCACTTCTCGTGACATTTGACCCCGCACTCTGAGCAGCGCACCCCCTGGCGGGCGATGCCCCAGAGCAGTCCCTCGCACTCGTAGCAGTAGGTGGGCGTGGTGGCGGTCCAGATCTCGAAGTTGTGGGGCGTGGTGCTGGAAATTGGATAAATCAGGGCTTGTAGGGTCTTCTTGTAGACGTGGCTTTTCTGAAGGGTCAACAAAAAAAGGGTCATTGTAATTACTATGAGGTCCCATTTGTACATCTTCTCTTTAAACATTTTTAGAAATATGAGATGCATGGCCCTACGTACAAGTTATTAGTGTCTGTGAAATGGTGTAATATTGAAGCCCTAAAAAATTGTGCTTCAAAATGATCATGAAGTGCTTCAAAAGAGTAAAAATGTTTGAGGGACCGGTTTCACCATACTCATTTTCCCCAATAAACTGTAGTGTTAAAAAAAAAATCAAATTCTAATCATGATAAAAATCTTGATAATCAAACACGCGATCGGCTTGTAAAAGTCATGGGATTCCTGACTTACCTAAAGGTTTGTAGTTATGTTTGCAGCATGAGCTAAATCCAGGATTTTTTAAGAATCTGAGACAAAGATACCTAATTCCTTTAATTATCTCTTGTGGAGTCTTTCTCTTAAGTTTTAAAAGAAAAGGAAGCTTTTCTTGTTTCATCATCTTTTTTAAATGATTGTAAACTCAGAGAAGTCTAAACTGTCAATCTGTTCAATAATGTAAGTCACATATATCATGTGTGAGTGTATCATACATAAGTAATAGGCGGAGAGAAAGAGAGAGAGAGATGAACATTAAATAAAATAAAATCAAATGATATCAAAACAAGTGCAATCTTACCAATTCTTCGTCATTCAATGACTGCCTGTTGACCATTGTCGAAGGCATTTGTTGCCGCTTCATAACAGCTAACGACTATATCAAGGAAAGAAAAGAGGTACAAAGAATTAACTAAATGCTCAAGATTTTGTGAAACTGCAATTCAAAATAAACCTTCTACCCTAAAGGAAGTTAACAAAATTGTGAATTCTGATCTCTTTGACTCTGGATGGCTGTGCTGATATTTATATACCTGTGCCTGTTGCACAAAATTTACCATGGATGGTAACTTTGCCATCAATGGTAACTACCATAGAAACCTTGATTTTGATTGGCTGTTGAGCCCTGTTACCATGGTAGTTGCCATTAATGGCAAAGTTACAATCAATGGTAAGTTTAATGCATAGGGCCAGGACTAAATCAAAGACCAAGACCTGGACTGCATGTGCAGTTTAGACCTGAACTTGGTTCTGAATCTAATGAAGATGTGAAACTAGCAAAGAAACTTCACTAGTGTATGGCGGACATGACAAATTAAAAATGAATATCCGAAAATGTCTTCTTTTATTTGCATTGGTAGTCATATAAAATTCAGAAGGCAGAAGGCAGAGAGATTGAACAATGCAACTGTCTGTCACTGTATCAATCTTAATGTTACATACAACATTGCACTTTGATAAAGAGAGGAAATACAACTAAATACATTTCAGAATATGGCCTGAAGGTGTTACCTGCCACTGCGCTTCGCTATGTAGTAAGCAAAGGTTGACTTACCCATCCATTGTAACTAAGTATCCAGTTTGCATATCTAGCTCCATCTTTTTCTTCAACCACTACCACTATTTTGTACATCCCTCCCATAGTCCATTCCCAATAGCCTAAATCCATGTCCGATGCCAAAGACAATCTAATACAGCTCTAACACCTATCTTTCCGTAGGAAAGGGCAGAGTATCTTTTATAACTTGTCAAAATACTTGTTACTCCCCCGTGTAATGAAAGCCACAGAGGCATTATCTCATATGATTTGACATTGACTTCACGCAAGTCTGGCTCTCGTCAGACAATGTATAACTACATATACACATGTTCAGTCTCACATCTCAACTTCAAGTCGTGTTCCATTTTCCATGACCGCTGACGTGTTCGAAAAAAATTATATCATTAAAGCCTTTTGTCATAAATACCACGCCTACTCTAAGAGTAATTTAACAATTTTTTGACTAAAATCCATTGTTCCAAAGAGTGCTCAAGTGGTAGCGAATGTATTTATCATTCAGTAAGAGAGTTGAGCATACTTTGCAATCACAATTCAATCTTGCATAACAAGGCCAGAGCTAGGGGGCATCAACGTTAAGTAAAGTGCTATAACGTCATACCCTTTTCGGCTCTCGACAAAAATGATGAAATAGTATGAAACAGTGAACTAAAGAGAAGGTTGAGTTCTGGGAAGAGGTGAAGAATAATTTGTGAGCGTTATTATTGTATTATGCAAGTGTGGAAGAACTTTTTCAGATGAAAAACGTTTCCTGAAAAGCATGGCCCTTCAAATGCCTGAATATTCTAAATTTGGCATGTAACATCATAAAAATCGGGACAGATTTATATGCCACATGTTCTTGTAGTCCCATATACATCTTTTTGTGTACAGTGCTTGTAACTTTACCAAGACTGGGCCAATTTTTTATTTTTTATTTTGATGATTCCAGAACCTTGCAGTACACACCAATACTTATATGCTAGACGATCAACCTTTTCTGATCGATTCCACAACGTTTCTTTCCGACGCAAGCAAGACCAGAACTCAACTTTATCTTTAATTGATAAATAAAAAAGCATCCCTTACCCAACACAAGCTCTTGACCCCAATCTCCTATGTAAGCATGTCATGGATATAAAGATAATGATCGATAAGTGAAAATAAGAATGAGTTAGAATGAAATTGGAACAAATAATGAGAAATGGGTTACATTTAATACAAGACTGGTGAAAACATAGAGCAACATTTAGAATGAGAATTCCAGGAGGTTATGTTGCATGAATAGAGCAGCCACCACAAAACAAAATGTGCAAAACATGTTTTCAAATATGAAATGATAAGGATTGTGTGTGTTGTAAAGAACATCTTTTTTTGTAAAGGGAATGTATTGTTTGGTGTAGTATATCTACTAAAAATAACATCATACATGTATATTACAATCCTGGTTTTAAAAATGCTCTTGAACTGAAAATATGGACATTATAATGCAAAATTAAACTCATTAATGAAGACATAAATACTGAATCTGGTATTATTGTTTGTAATCTATTTCTCAAATATACATTTTTCACAAAAATTACTAGATAAATTGATGTTCAATATTTATAAACTGCTACACATGATTATATCCAACCGGACAATTTCACATAGTCACAAAATGAAAGACATTGACAGACGTTAAGCAGAAAATGTGATAATTGTCGACAAATAAACAGAAATATGACAAAATACCATTAACTGGTACACTCACAAAAACTCACTAAAGAGGATTAAATACAAGCTTCAATAACATGCACTACATCCTTTTGATACTAGCAGCCAAAAATGGTTCCAATAAAAGGTCGCAAAATGGGAAACGTGAGTGCAAATATCATAATTAGAAATTTGAATAAGCCAGAAATTTCATGAATATATCCTTTAATTTTTCCCCACTATACAAAGTCTGTCTAATTTAGTTTCACAACTCATTGAATATTCACAATATAAGGAATATGATTTGGGCGTTCTCTGTGTAACAGATGTTTGGGACAATATTTGTAAATGTACAATTAATACAGAGCAATTTTTTATGTTCCAAAACAATGTATGTTCCTTTTTTAACACCATATCGTTCCTATACACTCTTACGAATGTCCCTTACCAATGTCCCGTAATATAAAGATTTACCCTGTCACAGTAATATAATAATGACAGAAAAGGAGAGAATGAAGGTTTTAGTTCATTTATACAATTTTCTACTCTTTTTTTTGGTCTCACAGTGCTAGGAAAGATGGACGCATGGCATAAGAGAAGTTAAAGGGAAACAGGCAGAGAGTGGATTTAGAAAACCAGGTCACAACTATAGGATACAAGTTTTACGACGTATCAATAACATGAAAAACCAACCAGGTGTTTTGTAGCCTGGGGTATTGATAGATTGCAAACATGTAATTAGAGAGTGATTGAGGTAGGAGAGAGAGTCAGAGACACTCGGGGCATACATGTGGGTTAGGGTAAGAGAGAGAGAGAGGGAGAGAGAGGGAGGGAGAGAGAGGGAGGGGGAGAGAGGGGGAGAGAGGGGGAGAGAGGGAGGGAGGGAGGGAGGAGGGAGGAAGGAGGGAGGGAGGGAGGGAGGGGGGAGGGAGGGAGGGAGGGAGGGAGGGAGGGAGGGAGGGAGGGAGGGAGGGAGAGAGAGAGGGAGGGAGGGAGGGAGGGAGGGAGGGAGGGAGAGAGAGAAAAAGAGAGGATAGGGGCACAGATAGATGGGAATAATAGATGGAGGAGGGTAGAGGGGAAGCAAGGAGACAGGGAAAGAAAGAATGAAATAAAAATAACAAATGTTAAAGTGAGGAAGAGAGAGAGAGAGAGAGAAAGAGAAAGAGAAAGAGAAAAATAAAGAGAGAGGGAGAGAGAGAGAGAGAGAGAGAGAGAGGGGTTAGGGGGAGAGAGAGAGAGAGTATGGGACTAGTAGAGGATAGGGGATTAGTAGGGAATATTAGGTAGAGACACAGAAAGTGGGGGTGTAGGAGAAAATTACACCGGTATATTGTCCAAAGAAAAATATAAGGCATCTACGGTCAATACAAAATCTAAGATTTTCAATTAAAATACAGCCAAAGTATGTATGTTCTTGATAATATATATTTGACAAAGCATTTAGGAAAAAAGAAAGAAAAAATGTACAAAACTGTACAGGAAAAACGTACTCTAAAAATGATATATCAAAGGCTATGACACGTTGTCTGACACGTCTGAGTCACGTCTTTCGGATGGTGACGTTAAAGGTCGGTCCCCAGATGTAAATAATCATATCTGATTAATACATGTCTGTAAAAACCCAATTACACACACACATACAAACAAAAGACACATGGATAGCTGCCTTATGAATTCAAGCAACAAAGATGTAGCTTTAGTGCTCTATTGAAAACAATAGGGACAGAAATCCTTTTTAATCATACAGAAAGACGTAAAGAAACCATGCAAAAAATTAACTACAACCAGACAAACAAACATGCAGAGAGCAGAGACAAAGGAAAGTGAGATATTGAACAAAACAAATATTTCAACGCTTGCACAAAATAAATGATCAAAGATATCAACAGAATCTAATGAAGCTAAACAAAGTTATTATGAAGAGATGAGCATTGCACAAATGAAAAATTGTCTGTAGAAATGACAAAGAATATGTGAAAATCTACATACAAGTGTGCAGTAGTAATTTACAATGCCATTAACTATACTATTACGCTACATGTATGTAATCTGATCTATGCTGCTTTAGAGCCTCCCCCCCCCCCCCTCCCCCACTTTTCTTTCATTTTTAAATTGAACATGTGGATCAATTTTTGACCTACATTTAGGACGCTAAAAAGGTGCTCAAACTGGCAATGTGAGATGAATTTTCACACATCTCTAGCCCCCAGGGAAACGGTTGTGCGTGACTTCATCCTCTTTTCATTGAAGTATGCGGCGCTAGAAAACATGCTCATAAACATTCCTCTACATGCCGCCATTGCATTTGATACATACTCAAGCACTTAGTAATGCTGGTTTTCAGGAGAAGAAAAAAATCATTTAACTTGCTAAGCTTGAGCTTATTTGGACTGGAGCCTATGAAAATGCATGTTCTAGTATCAAAATCAAATCAAATCCAATGGCGTCAGAAACTGATCTTCTATTGCCCTTGGAATACACGAGGTTGTCTGAATAAAACAGCTCGCTTTCATCTATTTGAGAGATGGAAATGTCCGTCTCTACCCAACCTATATACCCTTATTATACAATGTATGTCAATTTGTACAAAAAATACCTTCTAGGTATATTTTATGTTTCATTGTAAATTCTTACCTCTTATGCCTTTTATTGTACATAAATATTTCATTATAGTCCCGTAATTTGTTTAAAGAAATAAGTAACCTGGACTAACTTATGTGTGTTGTTTTTGTTTGTTTTCACAAATAAAGATGATATAAGAAAGAAACATTTTTATTGCCTCATTTCTATTGATATACGAGTGAAAATCAGTTATCGAGAATGAACCTACTCTTTTAAGGGTATAACAAAATCATGTTTTTAATATATGTATCTATATATTATTTCCAATGTAATTTCATATTCCACTCCCCTTAAATACACTCAATACCCCCATTCCTGTATCCAATGATTAGTAATACACCAGAAGGCTCAATAACTACAGGATAGAGAGAGAGAGAGAGAGAGAGAGAGAGAGAGAGAGAGAGAGCGGATATAAATTTCATGACTGTCACATGACTAACGATGCCCTCTAATCAATAAGGCAATCTGTTCTACAGCCCTCACATAATTACATCCGTAAATAGGGCTGCTAAATGATTTCTAATGTGGCCCTGACTAAAGCACTGGATTTATAGCATCAAGCCGACTACTGCTTGTTTGGAATGCAATTACTATCCTTCCCATCATATTAACCTTGCTATATGAATAATGCATTTCCTATTCTGGAACAGGAATCAGTCTATACATTAGTATCAAACGTCTGCCAGAGCTAGCAGAATTAAAGAGAAGTTACGTTTTCAGATAAAGGAGAAAATAATTTGTGAGCTTTAATTATCTAGTCCTTTGTTGCCCTGTAGTTGCCATTCATTGATACATAAAAAAATCATGGCAGTTTTTTTTTGCAGCGGTTTACCGAACCATATCTGAACGCGCCTTTAACGCTCTAACAACTAATCTGAACTGTCGGATTTATTAATACATGAGTTAAGAAGAGAGTATGAACAAGATGATTTAAGCATGCAAAACTACTACCATCAGGACGACATCTATACAAAAAAAGTATAAGTACATGTTTGAGTGAACGAATATGTGTATGAAATGCATGCAGTGTCATTACATTACATCAATATATATTTACAAACAATAACGACAACACAGAATTCATCAATAAATCAAAACCTTTATCGACAACTCTCTTTCAGTATCTCTTCCCTTCTCTCTCTCTCTCTATATATATATATATACCTTTCTCTTTCTCCCTCTCTTTATATCTCTCTCTCTCTTCATTGCTCTCTCCCTCTCCTTCTCTCTCTCTCTCTCACTTTTCCATTGCTCTTTCTCCCCCTCTCCTTCTCTCTCTCTTGCCCTCCCTCCATCTAAATACATTTCTCCCTCCCCCATCATTCTCTTTCTATATATATATCTCTCTCTCTCTTCAATTGCTCTTTCTCTCCCTCTCCTCTTTCTCTCTCTTTTCCATTGCTCTTTCTCTCCCTCTCCTTCTCTCTCTCTCTCTCTCTCTCTCTCTCTTTTCCATTGCTCTTTCTGTCACCTCTTCTTCTCCATATTCCTCTCTCTCTCTCTCTCTTCCCTTTCTCCTTCTCTCTCTCTTTTTCTCTTTTGCTCTCACCAGCGGGATGGATTTTCTTCGAGGTAACATATCTGGCAGGAGGTCTAATCCTGGAGGGCTACGCCATGAGAAAACAAGTAAAATAAAAACAAGAATGAAGATGAAAAAGACATATCAATGAATGGACTATGCGGACTGAAGAATACATATAGTCATCGATATACTGTACATGTACTGTATGCTAAGATTCAGGAGGGTGCTGTGTAAAAAGAGAGGATTTGAGTTAGGCCCTTTTGGCTCTCTCCGCAGACAATACACAATGTACTGTATTAATACAAACGTATCGTCTGCTTAGAGCCACAAGGGCACTAACTCTGTGTCAGACAATATGACTGAAGTCCTTCTGACACTCCACAGATGATAGGTGATGATGGTAGTCAAGGTGAAAATTGTATACATTGTGATGTATATGTAATACATGGCCAATTTGTTTTGTCTATTGAGAGGAAGAAGGACGTTAACTCTGTGGTGAAGGATAAGAGTTAACCTCTTTTTTGCTCTCCACATATAATATGAGATGATGGGTAGGTAGTAAAAGCAGAAATTGTATATATATACACCATGATGTATGTGTAATACATAGTCAATATGATTTGTATGTTGAGAGGAAGAAGGACATTGAATCTGTTTTGTAAGGTACGAGTTGACACCGTTCTAGCTCTCTGTAGATGATTTGTGTTTAGTATTGCAGTGGTTTATGCACCATGATATATCCTTTTCTTTCAAGTTGTCATCTTGTATACTATCGCTAAATGCAACTATTCATGTGCTCTTGATAATTTTTTGTTAAGGGAGCCAAAATATGTTCATCAAAAGACAGAGTTACATTCTGAACAAGTCCCAGATTCATACTCAGCTTCATTTGCATGATTTTTTTAAAGTATTTATCCTATGGCGGATATACACGGTGGCCCAAATGTTATGTAACCTATTACTAAACCTGGGTCGAGAGAGGCAACTTCGGACAAATTACCCCAGATTGTGTAGGGAACTATGCACTGGGACAGGAATCAATGTTCTCTGATTATTATGCCCTCATTTGTGTCTCTTTCTAATTTCATGATATGAATGAAGACATTTGTATGATGCTAAATGTAATATTGATTAACAAGGTGAGGGGATGTTGTAAATGAATCTGGAAATATTGATGGCATGAAAAATCTAGTCTGACGCCTGCCTAATGTGCAATGGCTATATCTAAATTCGAAATATATCGAATCAATTGGGATCAAAGCTATGGTTGGATGTGTGGCGATGGTAATGCGTGATCTAAGTGTAACCGGGCATTAGTTGTTACTATACCGCTGATATCTTGCGGGAGGGGGTTAGTTCGGGAGCCATGTCAATCTCCAGAAGTTTATTCGCTGGGATGCGAAAGTTTTTACGTCTCCTCAAGGGTCTTGAGACTGAAATGTCTTGGTTGTTGTTGTTGTTTAAAGTGTCTGCAAATTTGCTGTGGAAAATAATCGTTATACCATTGACTGTAAGTATACCTCATGTCATGTTAATTCATGTAAATATTCTTCAGAAAATGGTTTCTTCTTTGACAAATAATTTTTTTCTTTTTTCACTCAAAATAGTTAAAACAGCAAAACCTTTGGTGTAATAAGAAATCACAAAGATGTAGATTAGCAATTCATGGAGGAAGTCAAGAAGAAAAAATACATCTATTTGAAAATTAACAGAAAATCAAAGAGATTAGATTGGTGTTAGTTACTCTTTTGTTGTTAGTGGTCGGTTAGTGAAAGCATTGTGTTGCATCAGAAAAATAAATCAAGGTAAAGGTTATATTTGATAAGTATCATTCACAATACAAATGTTAAACAGAATATCCTTTACAATATATACAGTATCAAATGTGACCTTTTGATAATAATATATATAGAGAATTCCAATTAGGTAATATTTGCAAAATTGTTATTAATCACCTTGGGCATATACCATATGGTTCTTAAAAAGGCATAATTTTACACATATCGTCCCTATTTTTTCACGAAGTGACAGTAGTGAATGAAAATCGCATACAATTTGAGTGCAGATTTTCCTCGCTACCGTCACTTCGTGAAAATAGGAACGATATTGCTCCATTTTTGAATACAAGACAAGCTTTTATTTCAAAAACAGATATGCAATGGTTTTCATTTAGTTAGATTTGGGTCAATACACTTCTAAAATGAGAGCATTCATTTAAATAAGAGATCTTCCATTTTGATCACCAAATTCTTAGTCTCACATGTTTTCAAGAATTGAAAGTCTATGCTCCAAAGGGTAATTTAAAAAAAGCATATTTTAGTTAATGTAAATATTCTTCAGAAAAAAATATTATGTCAAAATAGACATTATGGGCAATATATTGATACAACTTCATTAGTTTACTTACCCGCCATTTGCTAAGTTGGCCCACAGTCCGCCTACCCTTCCTGACCGCATACTACTGTCACCATCGTAATATCCCTGAGAAGATAATGAATTATACCATGCAGTCATAATGAAAATTTGAAATCATAATCAAAATTATACACTGACTTTTGACTAGCAATGCAGACTCTACCAGTACCAGCAGTTTCTTGTGATGAATATTAAATCTGAGGTTCTCACAATGTTTCTGCTACTAAAAACTGGAACATTTTTAATACATAATAATTTATTTAAATTCCAACTGCCATTTGTCATTTAGGTACACTATTTTGGAATATCTCAACAAGATGAAAAACATGGGCCATTTTGTATTGGATGACATAATATAAAGCACCGCACTCACTATATCTAAAGGAATCTAGATTGTATGACCACCTGTCTAAAAAGACCCCTTTATTTGTTTGCACTGTGTTTACTCTCCTCTTGAGGCATGGCTATATTCATTGTTGTTGGCACTGCGGCTTGTGGATAGCCATGCTTTAAATCCCCACTGTACTACTTATAGCTACTTGCGCCCTCTATAAAGCAAACAATGCCTTATCGGTGCCTGTTGGTCCCCCATGATCCCCTTTTTCTTACGTTAATTGAGAGCTTATTTGATGAGATAACCACCTGTCAGTTACCTTGCAGGGAGGTCTAATCCCCCCTGGCAGTGTTGTCTATTCTTTTATGGTGGCAGCGGTGGGATTTGGGCATGTATAAGTAAGGCATTTGGTGGTTTGGTGTCCCACATGTTAACCTAGTAATATGGTATCATGAACATAGATTGACACGAGTATCATTTTATCTGATATACCATTTTGAGGGGTCAGTGACACAAAGACGTAACTCCATTTTGAGAAAAATGTGTCACTGAGCACTTGGGCCTTAAGGAGTTAGGTCTATGTTTCACTAGCCATTGACTTTAATGGGGAGTTGGGTGGAGTTAAGTTTTTGTGTTTCCTGGAAAGCCCACATTTTTCTGAACATTTTGATATCAAATACTCATTTTGGCAAAATATGGAGTTATGTCTTTGTGTCACTGAACCTTTGATATGATCAATGCTCTAGTAGGGGCTTGCGGATTAATACAATCATCCGATATACTAAAATCGTACATGTGGTATGGCACAATATAGCTTGGGGTTGCCCATTGACAACTTAGATATCACAGGATTTTGTTTGATTGCTATGGATACCTCTTTGATTTGCTCGCGCACTCTATGGAATGCGTTGAGCCATCTCATGCGTGCGATGGTCATAGCAGGTACTAGGTCTCTTAACTCGTCCTCCTCTTCCAGCAGTTCCAGGTCCAGTTCCCGGTCCCGGTCCAAGAGCTCGTCCGACTGCTGCAAGCTCTCTGAGTACTGGTCGAGGGCCAGGTTGCTCCGGCTGACTCTCGGGGATGAGTAGCGGCTACTTCCAGCGCTGAGGATAAACCAATAACAATAACAATATTAATAATGGTCATTTGTTGTTTATAAAACCCAGGATAGCTGCATATATACTGCTCTTCCTGAGGGCTCTGCAATTTTTAAATTAAAATTGACAATGAATTTAGTGCATAAAATTAAGTAAGAATGGAATTTTTTTGATTTCATTACAAAGAGCATCAAATTGCCTACTTTCCTGGTTACAGCAGTTTGTTATACAGAACAGAGTTAGAGAGATGCAAGCATTTGTAAAGTGAGCATCTTGCACCATTGGCTTTATCCTTGAGACAAGTAAAACCCATCTGCATATAGTTATATGGATGATTGTGTATTCACAATCTTTGGACCAATAACAAAAATTTGAGCAATACCTTACCCAATCTCCAAACAGTTCAATGTCTCTTAAAGCTTCCAGTTTTACAAAATATTGTAGCAAACAAAAATTGGATGGACAATATGCAGTAATCGTTGCAAATGACTCTGGCTCGATTGTTAGAATGCATTCATTCCATATTTATAAGTGCAAAAGGCTATACCAGCATATTTAGCAAAACTGGATACGTGATTAAAATCAGCATTGACGTTGAATAAGATCAATAGCAAAACGAATGCTTACAAACCGTTAAAATACATAAAAAGGCAATGGTGAGAGGCCTTACATTGTGATCATGCCATAAATCTGTTGTCACGACAAATAAATGACTATAATATGAACTAATCAATTTAGGTTGATCTTATGACTGTCATAAAAGAAAGAAAAGAGGTATTTTACTGGGCCCTAAAGTACTGTCCCAAAACCCAGTTAATTATAAAGTACCCTCGTATTTATACCCTGACAAGATGCCCAGTTTGAGATGCGCTTAAAAGCCAAGTTTATATCTTTATAATCCTTCCCCACAGAAAGACCAAGTGCATTCATAATCCACTTCCCAGGAAAGACCACCTCTGTTATGTTTAAGCCCCATGCATAAAACTACCGGTACCAAGTAGTCCATTGTTTTGGCAGTTCTCATTCATGTATTCGTCCCTTGGACACAATATAAACCTACCCTCATATTACTTGTATCCTTCTGGATAAATATTACATGTTCTGGCTTTCTGAGGGGAGTTGAGTTTTGATCACCATGAGATCAAGACCTTCTTTCTAGCTGGCTCTCTGTTCTTTTTTTGTTTTAGTATGTGGAAGTTTATGATGTGACCGATTTGAGTCTCCAACATTTGGAGATAATAAATACTCTTGATATGACTCAGGAATTACAAGTCTATCCTTGCTTCTTCATATTTATGTACCTCTCCTACTGCCTATAACAAATACACCGATCCCAAACACGACATTAACATAAAAAATTATGATCAATGGTATTTCCCTCATACCTTTCCTATAAGTGGCTCTTTATGACTATGTTACAGAGAGATACAATGCATAGCAATACACCATTAATTGGAGAAAGATTTTTATGACTGATTGTAAGTTGACTTACAAATGTATATATAACAGGGCCCAGGACATATAACTGAAAAGTAGTTTACAATATAAAACATAATGAATGAAAATAGAGAAGAGATGCAATACCTTCCTGTATCCAGCGAGGGCCTACTCTCTCGTTCTAAACTATCTACATCTCTCTCGTCTCTGTGCAGATAGCTCTCACTCCCGTGAAGACTGTAGGGGTAGGGCTCCATCTGCTGGTGTGTACTAGGTATGGTATTGCTTGTTTCCGATTCCACCTCACTCTGTTCTGTCCTCGTCTCAAAACTCTCCCCCCTGTCCACATAGTTCCTGCCCTCGTCAAAGTTATACCCCTCAAAGTCGTCCGTCTGGCGGCCAAAGTTGGACCCCCTGTGGTCGTAGTCACTCTCCCGAAGGTTTCTGTACGGGTCCCGGCGGACCAGTTCAAACTCGCTGCTTCTGACATCAAGGTCGCTATCGCGAGTTTCAAGGTCGTCAACGGCGTCCGGCGGACAGTAAATGTTTTCGTGCAATTCAAAGTCCCTCTCCTGCTCGGGTTCAAAGTCTTCTTCCGGTCTCGGCTCTCGGTCAAACTCTCTACCCTGTCTTAGGTCAAAGTCACTGTCGTGTCGTAAATCAAACCCGCTGTTTCTTCGCGAATCAAATTTGCCTTCAAGTCCTAGATCAAAATCACCGTCTCTATGCATATCGTATTCAGTGTCCCTTGTTAGATCGTACTTGCTACCCTTTTTAGAATCTAGACCGCTAACAGGTACTAGGTTGCCTCTCCTGCTTTCATATTCACTCTCTGTCCTTAAATCGTAGTTGCTGCCTCTCAAAGGCTCAAGGTCTCCGTCCCTTCTTAAATCATAACTACTCCCTCTTCCCCCGGGTAAGGGTTCACGATCACCAATCCTTAGGGGTTCACGATCACCAATCCTTAGATCTTCACCTTTGCGCAAATCATAAGCTCCTTTATCCTTGTCGTATTCGATATCCTCACTACCCGGGTGTTCAAATTCACCGTCCGGCGGAACATACTCACGATCCGGCGCAACATACTCGCGATCCGGCGCAACATACTCGCGATCCGGCGCAACATACTCGCGATCGGGGTGAACGAACTCCCTTTCCCTCCCTTCATACTCATCACTGTAAACCTCGTGCGGAGAATCCTCCCGATGGTACTTCCTATCGTATTCCTCTTGTTCATATGACTCCATGCGTCTGTACCTCGACTGCTCGTCAGAGCTCTGTCCTTCTCGATATTCCTCCCGAAACTTATCGTAATCATCCAAGTAGCCCCGTTGGTTTGGGCCAAATTCTGAATCGTATTCTCCACTGTAATTGTCCTCGGGGTTTGTGAATTCACCTGTTGATCCATTGTACCTATGACACAACAAGACAAAGCATTAAAACATTGTACTTTGTTGCATGGTTGGTAGGGGGGTCTTAACACATTGCGCAGTTCTTCTGAATGCGGACAGGCACTATTGCTTAGAGTAATGTAATCATCGTAGCAAAGGACTGAGGATTCACAAAACATCTGAAGAATCTAGGATATCAGACTGTTTGATATATTTGAGTGTCTGCTTGTTCTATGCAACAAAACTTGAGATGGACGTTGCTCTCATAAAGTAAGGCCATAGAAGCAATCAGATTGGAAAGCATTTTGGCTAAAGAAATACAAGTATATGTGAAATTTGAGTTCTGAGATGACTCTCTCAACGTGTTGCCAACTTAAGGATCCAATTTCCTGGCAACTTATGCAAGATAGTCATGAAACAAAAATGAACGCAGCATGTGCAGAAATTCTTGCCCTTTCTACTCATGCTCTAGCATATTGTCTTAGGGCTCAATACTGAATCAAAAATTATTCAGCCGAAGAACAAAATGTGGAATGATTGGGTTAATTATTAAAGAAAGCGAGTAAGCCATGTGAATCTCTGAAGCTTCGTGAAAACCTCACCTGTGATCCATATTGCTACCTGGGTGATAGCCATTGTAGTATTCTCTCTCGGGGAAGTCCTGGTCTAAACGGTCGGCACTGCCGTCCGTGAAGTCGCCGCGGTCCTCGGGATAGAGTCGTCTTCTCTCGTCGTCCTCAATGAAGCGTCCTATCCGCTCTTCATCGGTGAGGTCATGGGGATAGTAAGGCTGGGAGGAAGGTTGAAAAATGGAGGGAAAAGGGAAGAATCAGCGTGACGTTGAATATTGAGGAGGGAGCTAAGAGCAAACTTATGTGAACTGTTATTTAATTCAATGCTCAACTTCTGTCTCCCAACATTTACATGAGCATGTCTGTCTATCAACCACACTCTTATTTGAGAACAGTACAACATGCTCCTGTGGAAATAGACTCAAAATTTGTGGTTCTTTAAGCTCATGTCAAGGGTTCAGTGACTCAAAGACGTAAGTCCATATTTTGCCAAAATGAGTATTTGATATCAAAATGTTCAGAAAAATGTGGGCTTTCCAGGAAACACAAAGACTTACCGGTAACTCCTTCAGGCCCAAGTGCTCAAATAGCCAAAATGGAGTTAGGTCTTTGTGTCACTGACCCCTAGATGTATAAACGAAGCATTCTGAAACAATACACTGCTATGGGTATTAAAAATGGAAATAAATTACAAATCTACAGAAAAAAAAAATTGCAGGAAATTTGCTCACCTGTTCCATGCCGGGGAAGCGGTCATCGTTGAAATCATGGAAGCGTGAAGGGGGCGAGCCGTGTGAGGGGGAGTCTAACCTATCAGAGGAATGGTGGGCTGTACCACCGCTGTGTCGAGGGCTGCTATTGCTGACTGTGGGGGCGTTGACATCACTGGTGTAATCACTGTCTTCGGACATCATACCAGCTACAAAATAAAATAAAATATATATATAATATAATCAGATAATCCAAAAGTACTGAATAATTGTAACCAAATATTTTTGTAAAATTAAAAAGAAATAATTGTTATTATTTTTGTATTAATTTAATTAAATTTTTTCATTTTATTTTTATTTATTTATTTATTTATTTATTTATTTATTTATTTATTTATTTATTTATTTATTTATTTATTTATTTATTTATTATTTATTTATTTAATTGATTGATTGATTGATTGATTGATTGATTGATTAATTAATTAATTAATTAATTAATTAATTAATTATTTATTTATTTATTTATTTATTTATTTATTACCTATTATTTTTTTTTAAATTATTATTATTATAATTTTTTTTTTTTTTTTTTTTTTTTGGGGGGGGGGGTAAAACTTGGTTAAAATTGGTTGAGACACCAAGGTAACCTAGAAGAATTTCCATCTCACTTGATGAAATCTACAGGAACTTTGGCAATCTTTTCTTGGGTGCATTTTAGAAATTTATTGACTGCACTTAAAACATGCACTAAGGAAACACAAATGCAAAAGAGAAAAATTGCAGTTTTATCACATTAAACAGTTAACTCAGAATTCAGAATTTGGCACATACTGTACCTTCATAGGGAAGATGATGATATGAAATGTAAATTAAAAAAGGAAAGCACAGAGAATTGTCCAAAAGTATGATGAAAGTGCTGATGAAAAATGTTGTTTTCTGACAAAATACATTGATGATAACTATGGTACATATATATAAAGAGCTGGAACAAAGAACATCTTTTTTGGCTTGTATCATTGAACTTGACAGGGAATTCAAGAACAAGATACAGTATTATGTAATTTATGTTGGCATACTAATATTTCAGCCCTATTCCAGAAATGCCATTGATGGCTGAGAATTGGTTTTACTTGCACTCTGTACATAATACGCCGATTGACTGCACTGCACATGAGCACCTTGCCAGACATTTCAACCTTGACGTTATATAACTTATATATCCTGACTGATGGATCCTGTCAAGTACTGACATAGAAGTTTTGAGATGATAATTTACATATCGACTCATCATCAGCATCAGTAGGCCCAACCTACCATCACTGATTTCCTTGCATAAATGCATGTACATTTAAACATATATTTAACCTATAGAGAGTACAGACTTCATACATTCATGTTTCAATGGTTTTGTTTCATCAGAAGTTACACGTTTCACTATCACATACCAAACCCTTTCAGAGTTATCTTCAAATGAATTTTAGAAAAAATCTTTCAAAACATTCCATACAAAATTAAAAATCCTGAAGCACTTGCACTCGCAAGAGGAATGACCACAAGGGAGGACACATGAGGCCCTATGTCAGATTGTTTATTTTCACTTTACACCAAGCGTCATCTGCATAAGATATGATCCACTTACCCCAAAAAGGATTAAAGACACTCAATACCCTTCCTTTTGTGGCATGACCTAAGCTACATGATATATCCAATTATATTTTCCATTTTCCATTTTCCCGGCAAAAGAATACAAATAATCCAGGAATTGGAATCAAGATGCAAACATTAATTCAAGTCCTGTTGCTCAGCATCACATCACACCCTCGAATGTCTGTATTGCATGTGATGCATGTTCAAGCAAACATTTTGAGTAGAACACCGCTTGCTTGTGCTGGTAATGGACAACGTTTATAATTGAAATGATCAATCATACATCAACTATGGATGGGAATCTAAAAGATTTACATGTCTTGAAGATTGAGGTGTGGATGCATCAATGCATGGCTCGATCCGAGCTGGATTGAAGCTTGGTTTCTGCATTTCAAAGAGCTAGTGGAATTTCATAAGCTGCTCCTTAGGAATTACTTGACTGGTGGTGATGGTTTAGCTGGTAGCTGGGTTTATTTATCCACAAGCATCCAGTGTCTGACTTTCCCAAGAAGTGAACATAAATGAATGTAATAATCTTGGTTGATAATCACTTTAGAGGCTCCAAGGAGATGTTTGTGTCCAGTTGAAGAGCAATTTTGTTTTCGGACGATTACAGTTGCTGTCATGACCAATTGCCGTCAATTCCAGATTGCTTTTCTCATAAAATGCGTTTATCCGTTATGAAACAGACACAGTTCATTCACATACTGAGTCTAGTTTGTGTACAATAGAGGTTGGATAATTCACTATCACATACTGAACTCTGTCAGAGTCAGCTCTGAAAAGTTCGAGAGACATCACAAAATTTGTTCCTGGGAAGTAAAAATCTAAGAAAAGAAGCATTTTCACTCCCAAGGAGAAGACGCCAGTTAGGATACCAGCCTCGTGAAACAGAAATAGGTCAATAAGATGAACTCACAAAAGGACAGGCGACATATTTCCAGCCAGACATCGTAAATGTCAGTTCAAATATATCCATTTCTCAACAGATATATTGGTTTCGAAAGCAGATGTAAGTACAGGCATTAATCCTCATCACCAGGTCTCTCGGAGAGGACCTAAAGCCATCGGTCCTCTGGTTGCTTACTAACAAGCATTTATGCTTTCTTAGCAGTCAGGTAAAATAACCAGCACTGCAATGTACACAGTTTTACTGGAAATCTTGCTATTCTCATTAAAACACCAATTCAACAATTGAATTGGACTGCAACGATCCTTAGTAGAAGAATCAAACGTTCCGATTCCAAGTCAATAAAACGTCATCTCCAATTAGTCCTTCCTGCTCTAGCAGTCTAATCTTCCTATATATCTTCATTAAGCTCTACACACAGGCCATGAGCTAGGCTATACATATATAGCAGCATGTGACGACCAGGCAATATAAAAGCATCCAATTTGTGTTCTACCCACTTGCTGCTTGCATTGGTGGAGTACTGAACTCTTGGCGTGTTATGGACGAGACTGCGTCATCCTCATTTACCTAAGAGCATCCAGTGAAAATAACGTCGGGCTAATTAACCCCCGTCTAAACCAAATGCTAAATATTCCAATCAATATATGTACCGCAGCTAGCTCAGGCAGACTATTCCCCCCACACCCTTTCACATGTGCGGGATTAAGGGCCGTGAAAACATTTGCCTGAAATATATCTGTATGGTATTAGTGAAAATAAAATGATGGATTATTGCTTTAGTAAACAACCTGGGGGGCGTTTCACGAGACTTGTCATCAGTGACAAATAACAGTTTTTGTTATAAGCTACCGAAATCCTTGCTTCTGATTGGTTATCGGCAGATTTTTCACTGATTTTTGTCATTGAAAAAAAACTTTGTGAAACGGGCCCCTGATGTTTCCTTCTCAAGTGCATATTCTCAGACCTGCCAACCTCTGGAGTTCAAAAACTGTATTCTTTAATCCCAAAATCTGTATTTTACTGACAAAAGTTGTATTCTTAAAAATAAACACGGACTGTTACGCGGATGAATGCCTCTTACAGTTCCTACATTACAGGAAGAAATTTTTGTATGGATCATTGGTTGAATATGCATGATTTTGTCACGACTGTTGTGTTCGATGAACCAATGAACATCCCAAACTGCAGATGTGAGATGCTTGTAGGATACTTAACATGATAGAATGGGCATTATGCCATTGAAAATGGAAGACAAAAAAATATATAAATAAATAAAAAAAATAAAAATAAAAAATCAACAACAACAACAAAAAAATGTTGTTTTTTTTTTTTTTTTGGGGGGGGGGAATCATATTTTGTTGAGGAAAATCGTACTGGTTGGCAGGTATGTATATTATGAGCTATTATGGCATATTAATGGAATCTATCTTTATGGTATCTTTGAAAAGAGAAATGCATTGTGGCTTAAGCAACTATTCCATTGCTGCCTCTACATGCACGGATCAAGGGTCATGGCAACATTTGCATGAAACTATCTGTATGGTATAAAAGAAAAATGAATTGTTGTTTTAATAAGCAACTTTATCTTCCCTGTTTACATGCATGGATTATAAAGCCATTATGGCATATGCATGAGATCTATCTTTATGGTATCTTTGAAAAGATAAATAAACTGTGGTCCACGCAACTATTCCATTGCCGCTTTCACATGCATGGATTGAGGACCATAATGATATTTGCATGAGATCTATCTATATAATATGATCGAAAGGAGAAATGGCCTGTTGCTTAAAGGGAATACAAAGTAAATTTTGAAAATTAGGTGGATAGTGATTCTTTACAATTTTGATATATTTGGATGCCCCTGTAGATGTATTATAAGCACTAGAAAATTTAGCCTCTAAAACACTTCTGCTTTTGAGAAAAATTGAATATAAAAATTTACCGGTGCTCCCGGTAAATTTTGATAAATTTCAAATAGTTCCTGCGGTCGTACAATGGTAGCTGCGACCATGAAATTCTCAAAATATGTTGTTGTGATATATATTTCCAAACGTGAATAGCTATTCGTTTGATTTTAGTCAAGAAACATAGTTTTATAGCTTAATAAATATCTTGCCCTTGAGAGGGAGCTATACAACATAAAGAGTTTATTATTTACAATTTCATAACTTTATACTCAATTTCAACGATCACTGAATATTGTAGGATCGCTTATGCTTCCAATATGTTAATTTGAACTAAATTCATGACCCCATACCAAAACTTTGTATTACCTTTAAACAACTTTATCTTCTTTGTCCACATGGAAAGATTATGAACCACTATTGCGCATCTGCATAAAATCTTTATGTCATTGTTATGAGAAATGTTAAGCGGCTTAAAGGCTTCAATCCTCAAATATTTCACTATGGTTTTTTTTTTGTAGGTGTTCCATGATGCTATTTAAAATATAAGCAACAGATTATTAATTTTATATGTGTGCATGAAACCCTTTGTTCAGGCCGGGTTTACTTTTTGAGGTTGATTTCTTCTTCTTCTGCTTGTAATCTTATACTGCTTTCAAACTGGTTTCTATCGGAGTTACACCGATGAAAATACTGATTGAATTTTCCTTATGTAAACAAAGGTGAAACCGCCGTTTTCCCCACTATCGCTTTCATACTGCAGGTGAAATTCACTCGCTGTGGCGACCCCTTGCCGGAAGTGAAGAATTATTACGTAATTATTAAGCCCGCGCCACATCTAGCTGGCATGCAGCATGTTCAACAAAAAGTCAATAAACACAGCTGGTTACAATAAAGCGCACAAACACTGCGACATTCGACCATTTTAATCAGTGTTTTAATCGCTGTTTTCTCTCAAATGCATTCATAGTGGCTGTTTCATCGGTGTCACACTGATAGAATGAGAATTTCTTCTGCTCTTGAGCAGGAGAATTTAATCGCCTATTTCTCTTTTTTTCATCGGCTATTTAATCAGCTTTTTCTCCTCTGTAGCATTCATAGTGGCAATTTCATCGGATGTGTCCGGATGCATCCGATGAAAATCAGGCAAGTTTGAAAGGGGTATTAAATGTGCCACACAGCCTATCCCAAAGATCTGTATGTACTGGTAGATAACCAGTTGTGAATGCAGGCACTAAACACCCAGTTTACACCCTAGTCCTTGTGAGAATTGTAGCATATTCACATGCATAGGTTGCGACTCTCTTACACACGGGCCACCCAGTTAACGTTCTCTCAGAGGAGCAGAGTGTTTTCAACGGGAGTCACACGACGTTCCGATTGCACCCCACACCACCTCCCCAAAACAAATTTTACATATTCTAGTTTTACCCAAACTACTTTGAGATGATTGGTACTCTATATGTAGTGCGTATAAGCCATGTTAAAGTATGCAACAACAAAAAAACTCTCTGTCGGATTTCTCTCCGTAAGAGAAATATTCTTAATTACTTTTAGTCAATAATCGAACATGGTCAATGCGAATGTGAAAATTTGTACAATCATATGTTGTCATCATGGCACTGACTGATACAATATGCTTTGCAAATCAATATAAACAAGGCTATGAAAAACCCTGCATGCAACTGCACCATAAAACTCCAATTTGTTGTTAATTTGATTGTATGTGAATGAGGTGCAGGAAAAGAACATCAAAGGTATTGGCTGAAGATTTTATCACCTGGAAAGATATTTGTTGCAGAAAGGGAATTGGGTCACTGTCATTGGGTAGATTACCATTCATGTTCATAATGATGAGTTAATTGTCAAGATTCAAGATTCAAGATTTTATTGTCCATAATTTAATACAGAAATTTGTTTTCCATTGGTATAACATGTAATACATAAAAAATTAAGACAAAAACATGGTGTCGTGTGCTGAAAGCCAGATATAGTGGTTCATTCATTGCCTCTCAACCCAAGGATTGGGGGTTCAAATCCCAGCCTGGCATTGTCTTAGTCAAGATATTTCCACCCACTTACCACCCAGGTATAGTGGATTCCCTGGCAATCGCTGAGGTAATAATAAATGCCGGTATTTCTATACTTTTCACCTTCTACGCATAGACGAGCATAAGCTTAAATTTTGCATGCGAAAGGTGGCTTAGATATACAACGTCATAATTCATGATGCTGTATTGATTTCCTAAAGATCCCAAACATACTGGGGTGGGGGGGGGGGGGGGGACTCCTAAGCGAAGGGAACTCTTATATCCGTACTGCTCTTAGTCTTTCATTCCAGGTCTACCAGCTCTCAAACAAGTACACACACACACACACACAAAGCTAATGCCAGCGTGGTGACGTAATCTAAAAGGGGTGAAGGAGGGGTTAAAAAGGGAAATTTCTATTATACCCTGGTCGATTATTTCTATCCGGGTATAGTTATACATTGCGTATTATAATCATTATTATTATTAATATAATTATGATTACTGTTATTACAATCATCATTATTATTATTATTACTACTACTGAACATTGGGACAAAGCCATTCCTTCCCATATAGCTGTAGTACAATTAGCTTCTTTAATCTAATAAAATTTAGTCATTTCCACTCTTAAAATAAGAATTGAATTTGAATCTAACTTTGGAGGCATCGTAATGAATACATATGCTTGCTGTGCTTGTCTTTATTAAAACAGAACTAGAACTGAAATCAATTCAACCAATAGTAGCAAAACTCTAATGATACTAAATCTGTACAATGTAAATCTGTACTATTCATAACCTTGCAATTAAAATAAAATGCAGGAGATTACCTCTTGTTTCTCCACCCCTCCCCTATTAAATAAATAAGCAATCAATTTCATTATAACTCTCTTCCTGGTGAATGTTGCAAATCGTCGACGGGAGAAAGTGCGTCTAATAGCTTTTCCTGACATTTCAATGTCCATTCAAGCGTAACAGACAAGATGTATGTACACTACAGCTCCCTGGTGTGCCCGTTATATACGGCAAACATGTACGTATGGAAGAAGACACTTCAGAGTGTACAAAGTACCCCCAAATATCCACAGATCTTATACACATGGAGACGTCCCACTTTGTGCATTTTAGAATAATCACTGTTAAAGTGATGGAGGTGCTTCATTAATACCTTTTGTCTGCCCTCTTGAAAAGAATACTTTCATCTGTGTATCTTAGACAATGTACCACTAGTGCATAAATGAATACTGATGACGCAACTTTCCTGAACACGTATCCGGCAATCGTCTTGATGGGTTTGTACAGTTTTGTACAAATGACCTTTATCTACCCATGCGCAGATTGTATCTCTCAAGTGGCTTATTGAGCTCGGTTAAGTGCCAAGTTGAGAACTTGAATTACAAAAAGGGAATGATTTAAATTTGCAATTAGTCATAAATTTGTGACATATTACCAGAGACTTTTTTTTCTTTTCTGAGTCCAATCTTCGGCTGAGAGCAATAAAAGCCGTGAACTAGAATTTTTTTCTCACCCTAATAGCTATCAGAAAGTAATATGTCAGATCACTATTACATCATACTATATAGCTATAATGGGGTTCAGCTTATCAATACCTCATACACATATTATGTTTGCATGAAAACTGACTGAATTTCATAAAAGACACTACGCTTTAGGGTAAATCTACCTTAGAGTAACTCTCTCTCTCTCTCTCTCTCACACACTCTCTTTTCTCTCTCTTACTCTCTCTCTCTCTCATCTTATTTCCATGAATGACAATGACACAAACATCTTACGCTACAAATCTTAAGACAGAGATTCACTTGAGAAGACCTTGAATAAAAAAATTAAAAAACTTACAGATAAAAACAAAACAAAATCTACAACATATAAAAATACAAAAGCTTAAGTACTCTACCAGCCGAAAGATGAAAACAGCATCGATACAATTTCATCATCATTTCCTTAACACTTAGCATGCCATCAGTATCAGCAACACCTGCCCATCTCTTGCTCAGTGTTTGGTTTTTACAAAAGACCACAAACTTTATAAAGTATATATAAGCCTGTCAAAAAGTGGGATTTTCCCTTGGAAACTCACTAAACTGCTAAGTATATTGATGGTGATGTACATATTCTTTTGTATAAATTTATGGTACAGTGATGATATTTGTGCAGATTTCAATGATTCACATTTAAAAAATGTTGTGTGGAAGTTGAAAATGATTTGTAGGAACACGGAACTGAAAAAATGATTGTGTGCAATACTATTCAAGAATTTAAAAAGGAATGGGTGAAAATGTATATTGTGCCAGTATTTATAGGTATGGTGAAACATAAGGGGAAAAAAGCATGTGTTCTGCAATTGGGCCAATGAGCCTGTTGGTATCTATTTATAGACAGAAAAGGGGAGTACAGAATGAGGGAGGGGGTGGGTGGGGGATCCTCAATTTCAGACATGTTTGCACACATCCTTTCTTGTGTATTAAGGTAGGGAGACACAGAAGGGGGCGTCCTTATATGTGAGTATATGTACTTGTGTAATCTATTCCATAGAGTGGCAGAGGGGTATGCATAGGGGGCAGAGAGGTACATAAGCGGGCAGAGGGGTATACAAGGGGGATCCTTATATGCAATCTGATAAAAAAGGATTTGTGTCATCCATTTTGTAGAGGGGAAGGGAGTTACATGTACAAAAGAGGGGATGGGGTACCCTAAATTTGAAACAAGTAGATGCCTGCGTCATCCATTTTGAAAAGGGGCAGGAGAGGGGGGGGGGGGGTGGAGGGCATCCTTACATGTGATTTGATACAAGTGTCATCCATTCCAAGGATCAGATGAATACAAAAAGGAGGAGGGGGAGGGTTCTACATTGCAAACAAGGTGCAAATGTCACCTGTTTTGTTGAGCGGCAGAAGGGGTGCAGAAAGAGGGTTGGGTCACCTTTCGTTCGAGACAAGGTGCATATGCATTTCTTAAATGGGAATAGGGACACAGAAAATAAGGGGTGGGGTGGGGTACCCATAATATGAGACAAAGGTGTCTGTGTCAACCAATTTCTCTCCTTCCGGAGAGGAGTAGAACAATGGAGGTACAAGGGTGTAGGTGGTGGCCGGGGGGGATGGGGGTTGGGGGGATGGGGGTGGGGGGGGAGGCAAAATGTTGGAGAACTTACACTGAGCCGGTATAAGCTGGGCAGGTGGCTGCTGTCCTGAGCCGCTGGCATCCTGTTGGATAATGTCATGGATCATCCGCAGCTTGCGTTCATAAGCCACTGATTCTTCTTGCTCTGTCGTGAGAAGAAAAACGAGAGGAATTGTTGAATGCTAGGACAGTATGCGAGAGATAAAGATAGCATTAAACAAGAAGTAAAATTGTTATCTTGACGACGGTTGAATATATTGAATGCCCCCATCTATGGTGGGATTATATGCAGCTAGCTTGTTCTCCTGTTAAAGTAGAAATGGAGAGAAAGAAGAGTGAGAAGAGTTCCTGGTATGGTAAATAAAGAGTACAATGATACACTGGTGATCACCAACCTGTATTATAAAGTTTAAGTTCTTGATTTTAAGAACGAAAATACTACTTTTGTTTGACACACAGCAACTGGTGCATGTAATAGCAGAAGCTATCTTTACTCTCCAGGTCCATAATAAACCAACTGTAATTATTTAGGATTTTTTTTCCTTCATAAGTTCAACTAAAGTCTCCTTAGTAGGTTCAGACAAATCTATACAAAAGGACCGACAATTCATAGCAATTCACATGAGTGTTCATGCACATTACATTTTAAATTACTCTCCAGAACTTTTGCAAACCTATTATTCACTTTTCTATGGTTGTTACAAACCAGCACTATTTTAGCTGTTAGAATATTTATGAGTAGTAGATGATGTATGATACATCAGATATCGGGATGCATGCAGCCGGCAGGTGCCGAAGAAGTCTAGATTTGGATCTCGGGCCAATGAGCAGTAAATGGAGACTTGCGACGTCACGGAAGGCAACCAACTGAGAAAGGAGAGCCGGGGTAATAATGAGGCCCTACGTACTCCACATGTACGTACAAATTATTGAGCCAGCACTGAATGAATGGATGGCATTGATATTAACGCAGAGGTTAATTGGCTGCAGCTCCGGAGTGCATGTGATATGCTACATAGCGTTTTGCGACCTTGACCTATATCACCTGTTCATGCAGAGCCAGAAGGGCGGTGACACTGTACGTTTTACAGGATACGAGTGTCAACGTCCTTTTGGCTTCTGCCTTCTGCTTGAGACACATGGCACATGCATTAAGTCCTCAAAAATGGCAGCCTATATCCTTACCGCAGACTGTATAATTTCCCACTTTTTTCTGCTGCAGACTGTTCCTGCGGCAAAGTTCTTTTTGCCGCATACTCCGGCATACTCTTTCTTTGCTGCAGACTAAAAGTCTGTGACGGATCTACGGCACACTTTTTACTTTCGTATAGGTGAACATGACCCCCCCCCCCCCCCACCCCTTCACCACTCTTGCAAAAAAGCTGATATCAAAACTAAGTTAGATGTCACAACCTAATAAGCTGATAAACTCTGTTCTATAACATATGCATTTGTAAAGTTTTCAATTATAGTGCCTTTTCTTTATCTGTTTATCTTAAAAGGATTGGGTATATTTGCTTCAGATTCTTAAAAAAATCCTGGATTTAGCTCATGCTGCAATCATAATTATCAACCTTTAGCTCAGTCAGGAATCTCATGACTTTTACAAGCCGATCGCATGTCTGATTATCAAGATATTTATGATTGGAATTTTGAATTTTCAAATAACACTACAGTCTGATGTGGAGAAAGAGTATGGTAAAAACCGGTCACTCAAATATTTTACTTTTTGAAGCACTTCATGATTATTTTGAAGCCAATTTATTCTTAGGATGATAAAAAGAATGATATATTTCTAATTCATGAATCCATAAGGAAATTCAAGGGGAAAAAAGGAATATCTTTTTGTCCTAGAATATGATATTTAACATTCAAATCCAGGTAGTTTATAAACCGCCTACAACAAACACGCCAATGCAACAAGTTGATTACCAAGGAAGCTTATGCAGATAACGATGTCACTAATAATCATTCTGATGAAGGATGGTGAATTACTAGACAAATGGAATCACAAAGAGCTGGAGAGCAATTAATTACATGGAGTTCACTTCAAGCTTGATACAATAGACTTCTCAAGTGGTTTTGACATTGTTGTCTGCAAAATAGATCTCAAGCAATTGTTTGAGTGACAGTAATTTCATCAATTACACTTAAAATGTGAATAGGCATTGTTGTTTGGCGTATGCAACTTCTGGGTGCCCTCTACTCATCAAGAGCCCATTATCAGCGTTGGAGTGCAATTATGGAAGGTTTACAAACACTGTTTAATACAACTAACCTCCATTGCTATATACTTCAAGAGCATCGCACACATAGCATATATGCATGATTGAGATGTTTTCCTCTAGTTGCTATTGCTTGGATGTAAGGGGAATTTGCAAGGGTTGCAACTAAGCACGGGTGAAATAAATGAATGCCTTAATGAAGCACTTCATGATTATTTTAAAGCACAATTTGTGTAGGGCTTCAATATTAGTACACCATATAACAGACACTGATAACAGGTAAGGCCATGCATCTCAGATGTGTAAAGCTGGAAGCAGTGTTAAACAATGCTTTTGATAGAAAAGACATTCTATTGTATTTTTTTCTAATTCAAGAATCCATTTCAAGGGGGGAAAAGAAAATCTTTGTGTCCTAGAATAGTATACTTAAAGGTAAAGACCAGTATTGGAAACGCCCCAATTTCAAAAAATGAAATGGAAGCTCTCATTACCAATCATGTGAAAGAATATGTTTTGACTAATACATGATGATAAAAAATTTGCCGGGAAACCGCCTACTAATTGATATATTTGGTAAATTATTATATCTATTTAACTGTGAGAGATATAGGGTAGTCCCATATACATCTTTCTGTGTATAGTGCTTGTAACTTTACGAAGAATGGGCCAAATTTCCTATCATTTTGATGATTCCAGAAGCTTGCAGATGCTAGATGCTATTTGATCAACCTTTTCTGATCGATTCCACAACGTTTCTTTCACAATGCAATCGCATTACCATAACTGGTCTTTACCTTTAACATTCAAATCCAGGCCCTTTATATACCGCCTACAACAAACACGCCAACGCAACAAGTTGATCACCAAAGAAGATTATGCAGATAATGATGTTATTTATAATTATTTTGATGAAGGATGATCAATCACTAGACAAATGAAATCACAAAGAGCTGGAGAGTGAATAATTACACGGAGTTCACTACAAGCTTGATACAATACGGTAGAGTTCTCAACAATTTCCAAAAGGTTAAAAAGTGTTGGATATTCTTATAAAATCGTCCTGTGGGTAAAAATTTGTCATCTGAGTAAATACAGACCTAATGCTACTTGATGTATGGTAGAAAGCAATAAATAGTCCATTTCAACCTCCTATTAGTGGCAAAATACTTATTTGTGGACTGTGGATCTTAGTTAGATGTGGACTCACTCTATGTGAAAGTTCCTTATTAGAATAGCGTGCCGCCGTTACAATGAGTGATTTCAAGTTTGGTGTTAGTGTTAGTGTTAGTGTTTAGAGCAGTCAAGAGCTCTTAAATCGAGCGGAGAATTTGCTGATGAAATTAAGAGCCCGATACCGATATCAAAATCGATAGCTTAACACCAGCCGTGACGTCACCACATACTTGATTTCACGACGATGATTTAAAAATAGTACATATCATGAAAAGTACAAAATAACTAATTTTACACAAAATAATATATGAATTACCGGTTTCACATATTTTTATTTGATCGTCGGACAATAAATTGGCTTCGTTCGTGCGTTGACTGTGTGCGGGTACAACACTAAAACCGAACTGGAAATCAACATTTGCTTAATCCCTAGGGGCTAGTGTTAGTGAATAGGACATTTGTACGTAAGATATTAACACCAGCCACAAAGGTCGGTTCAGCAGACGACAATTTTGCAAAATCAATAACACTAGCTACCGGAAGTTGACGATATTCAGAGGTCAAAGCCTTAACACCAGCTGATTTCCATTTCAGTGTTTAGGCTGGTGTTAGTGTTTATTAAACACTAACACCAGCCTTAAACACCCAACTTGAAATCACTCAATGTATACAATTGTGTCATTAAGAAAACCATGCATGTTTGCATACAGAAATTAAACTGTAGTATGTGGTAAAAATTATCCTAAACATGAAGAAGTGTCACAGCGTACACATTGTCATAAGTGTTATCATGAGGAGATAATAATAATAATATGTACCACTTTTTTAGTGCAATTGCGCAATTCCTGTCCAAAGAATATCAGTGCGCTTAACATAAATTACATAATTGTGTAGATTATGTAGAGGAGAACCCGTTCTAGGGCACAACGCAATAAACTTCAATGATCTCAGCAATGCTTTTTTTATTCAATACAATGATTCTACCTTGTGCAACTTCTCACTCATGCACTCTAAACCAAGCATTATTTGTGTAATTCTAAATATGATGGTTCAATTGTATGAACACCATACCTGAGGCAAAAATGACCGCAATATATCATTTGATGTATCATGATTGTATGATCCATTTGTATGAAATACATACCCATGGCAAAAGTGACCAAAATGCATGATATGATGTATCATGATCATATGGTCAAACAGAAGGGAAAATGACTGCAATACATCAAATAATTCCCTTGTAGCCAGACATATCCACAGAAACATAACATTTGAGAGAAGTACAGCATGTCCCACATGCACTACCATGTTTTTAGAGAGGTATAATTTTATTCCAAATAATCCAACGTTTATCTGTAGCTTTCAAAATCTGCAGGGCAACAGAGAGCATGGTTTCCCTTGACCACACCAATTACCCTCCCTGGTACTATGCCCTAACCCTTAATCATCACACACGAGGGAGCTACAGCACCAATAGCAGTCACTTCGTCAGCGAGTCCTGCATAAATCACTGTCGAAGGGAAAACCGGAGTCACGACCCTCTAGAAGAGGTGATATTAACCCAGGAAACTCATGTTCCAACACACCGTTTACCTGCTAAGTAGTTCAGTCATGGAGGGGAGGAGGAGAGGGGGGAGGAGGAGAGGGGAAGAGAGGGGAGGAGGAGGGGAGGAGGGGAGGAGGGGAGGAGGAGAGGGGAGGAGAGGGGAGGAGGAGAGGGGAGGAGGAGAGGGGAGGAGGAGAGGGGAGGAGGAGAGGGGAGGAGGAGAGGGGAGGAGGAGAGGGGAGGAGGAGAGGGGAGGAGGAAAGGGGAGGAGAGGGGAGAGGAGGAGGAGGAGGAGAGGGGAGGAGGAGAGGGGAGGAGGAGAGGGGAGGAGGAGAGGAGGAGAAGGGAGGAGGAGAAGGGAGGAGGAAAGGGGAGGAGGAGAGGAGGGGGGAGGAGGAGAGGGGAGGAGGAGAGGGGAGGAGGAGAGGGGAGGAGGAGAGGAGGAGAAGGGAGGAGGAGAAGGGAGGAGGAAAGGGGAGGAGGAGAGGAGGAAAGGGGAGGAGGAGAGGAGGGGGGAGGAGGAGAGGGGAGGAGGAGAGGGGAGGAGGAGAGGGGAGGAGAGGGGAGGAGAGGGGAGGAGGAGAGGGGAGGAGGAGAGGGGAGGAGGAGAGGGGAGGAGGAGAGGGGAGGAGGAGAGGGGAGGAGGAGAGGAGGAGAAGGGAGGAGGAGAAGGGAGGAGGAAAGGGGAGGAGGAGAGGAGGGGGAGGAGGAGAGGGGAGGAGGAGAGGGGAGGAGGAGAGGGGAGGAGGAGAGGGGAGGAGAGGGGAGGAGGAGAGGGGAGGAGGAGAGGGGAGGAGGAGAGGGGAGGAGGAGAGGGGAGGAGAGGGGAGGAGGAGAGGGGAGGAGGAGAGGGGAGGAGGAGAGGGGAGGAGGAGAGGGGAGGAGGAGAGGGGAGGAGGAGAGGGGAGGAGGAGAGGAGAGGAGGAGAGGAGAGGAGGAGAGGATGAGAGGGGAGGAGGGGGGGGCGGGGCGGGGCGGGGGTAGGGGGGCGGGGGTAGGGGGGGCGGGGGTAGGTGGGGGCGGGGGTAGGGGGGCTGGGGTAGGGGGGCGGGGGTAGGGGGGGCGGGGGTAGGGGGGGGCGGGGGTAGGGGTGTCATACATGTAGTTGGACTAAACAGTGGTTGGTCTGAATGAGGGTTGATGCATCCCAATGTGTCTGTAGATTGGAATTTTTAAAATTGCACTCTGCCTATTGTCTTCTTGCAAGGATGACATGCGTCGATCCTTTCACATCTACACTAAAATATGTCATCGTCAGTATACAGCCAGAAGGGCATGAAATTCATTTACTTTAGAATAAGAAGATACAAAGAAGCTGAATGTCCCCCTTCCCCCTATTTTGTTTTGCTTGTAAAGAAAATGTTTGAATTGTGCCCCAGAGAATCCTGGATCGGCCACTCATTTGTAATTTGTCTATATCATATTTTTGTTCTGTCAAAACAAAAGTAAAACCCTTGACCAAAATTCATGTTCACACTCTTCTGCCATCAACTTTGCAGATGATTTACAAACTGATATTTCTGACCCAATACCTATTCCTTTCTTTTAAAGGTAGGCGTTACTACTGCAGCTAGAAGGGATTAGACCACACAGCGAGCCAGCGAGGTCATTGTGACAGGTGGCTATCTCATTAACTCAGCTCTCATTTAACATAAGAAAAAGAGGATCATGGGGGACCAACAGGCACCAATTTGGGAAGTTTTCTATATAGAGGGAGCAAGTAGCTACAAGTAGGACAGTGTGGCTTTAAGAGTGAATTCCACTGAGAAGACAATATCTTAATTACCTCAGTTGCTTGGTTATTTTACCTTGCCTCTGGCTATTTAATATAATCAACCAGGAATAGGACACACCAAGACAGTTTATGTGTTATCACAATTAGGCTATTTGATGTATCACATTGTCCTCTATTACCTGAAATTGATATATGGGTGGACTCAAACAGTTGACCTTTCTCAATTCTCTTCTCCCGTAAGACACTGCATCTATGAGCTCAGAATACCATGATTAGCATAATTTCAGACTGTTACAAAAAATCCCTTATCATATAGATTTCAACAATTATAACAGTGGACAGACAATGGCAAGGGTATTATTCAAATCTGTTGATATAGAAGACACTGCATGTACGAGCTGTTGTTGTTTTAATTTTTAGGCTTGTATCATTCGGTTGTTAATATTTACATCAGAATACCATGATTAGTATACTTTCAGACTTACATAATTATCTCTTATCATAATTAGATACCAACAATTATAACGGTTGACAGACAAGGGAAGGGTATTATTTCAATCTGTTGTCCTAGAAGACACTGCATCTACAACCTATTGTTGTTGTTGTTTTAGTTTTTAGGCGTGTATCAGTCAGTTGTGAATATTTACATCATAATACCATGATAAGTATACTTCAGACTTACATTATGATCTCTTATCATATAGATTGCAACCATTATAATGGAAAAAAGAATGACAAGGGCATTTTTGTAACCAATGTACCGTCTGTTTTTGAAGTCAAAAGGGCATTAACTCTTATACTTTGACACATATTTAACACCCTTCTGGCTCTAAATGGACAGTGTAGAATATTACATATGGATAGCTAACACTCTTCTGGCTCTGAGCATCTTCTGGCTCTGACAATATATGGGCACAAAAGGGTCCGTCTCTTTCCCCTGCAGTGGTTCAACTACATATGACAAGAAACACTCGTCTAACAACCAATTTCTTTTTACTCTCCATGCTAAGTCTTAAAGGTAAAGACCAGTTATGGTCATGCGATTGCATTGTGAAAGAAACGTTGTGGAATCGATCAGAAAAGGTTTATCATCTAGCATCTAGCATCTGCAAGGTTCTGGAATCATCAAAATGATAAGAAATTTGGCCCATTCTTCGTAAAGTTACAAGCACTATACACGAAAGATGTATATGGGACTACCATATATCTCTCACAGGACCATGAGAGAAACAAATTTTCCAAATATATGAATTAGTAGGCGGTTTCCCGGCAAATTTTGTATCATCATGTATTAGTCAAAACATATTCTTTCACATAATTGGTAATGAGAGCTTCCATTTCATTTTTTGAAATTGGGGCGTTTACCAATACTGGTCTTTACCTTTAATCATTTTTAAACTGGTTGTTCTTGTTATATGGTTGAAATATCCAGACTGTTCTGTTTGAGTAATTAAAACACTTTTGGCTCTCAGCAGATATTATTATGCTCTACGTTCTAATATGTATACTGAAAATTGAAAAACATCATTGCTTACCAAACCCTCTATGATCTTCTAAATCATCAGGCTTACCATGCCATTTAAGGCGTACATTTAACAGATAATTTTGGCCGTTATTTAAACAGCATTTAGGAAATTGGATGGCATACTGGCTGGGCTAAATGCCTGGCTGGAAAGCACTCGGCTAACCCATTTATCATAATGCCTAGAGTCAACACCAAATAATATTGGACCCTAGCTCGACAGCGGAGAGCGAGTATGGTAAATCACTCATTCGGAGCTCGCAGTTAATTGCAGTCATAATCATGTGGCTTTTCGCTGTACAACGAATGCCAGGTCGACTACTGTTTGAGAATGAATGCTTATTAATAAAATGCAGAAGGAAACAAGCCAAATTAATTGCAGAAATGGTCTGGTTCCATATTATATACAATTTGGGAAAGGCGACTAGATTTGTAATACTTTTAATAAATTTCCAATATAATTTTACATCCACAACTATAATGTTTACACAGTTATACAATGAACTTTAGTCCTATTATGTTAGTAAATGGTAAAGTAATGTTTGATTCCCAACTCAGTCAATAGGAAGATGGCAAATACAACAATAGAGAATAATTACAGTTTGGCAGGAATTTGTCAGTGTCCTGTGCAGTAAACTTCTACCTATTTGCAGTATTAACACCAACCTTTTCAGAAAGGATGGGCAAAAATACATATATGCACACTTGTAATTAGCCTGAGAGAATAGCAATTTAACCAACAAGTTTTCCAAAAGATGATAATAAACAGAATCACGCTGTTCTCCTAATCATAAAAAATCCTAAAAGTGACAAATTATTCAAAGATTTTTACTTACAAAATCACTAGTGAACTCCACACTGAAGATGTAACTGGGCAGTTTTCAAAACTGATGGTATAAATGTCCTATACTTTGTACCAAAGGAGAACATTCCATAACAGTTCTACCAAGATTAACTCCACTATGGCCAATGAATCACAAACAGCTAAGACAGAGAGAATGAGCCATGGACAATCACTTGCTACACAACGAGCCTACCAATGAACCATTACCGACAAAGTCATACTGTAAATGCATTTCTAAAAAGCTAATGAGATCGTTGTAGCTGCAACAATCTCTAAATGAAACATTTTGTCTAAAACCTCTTTTTTTTTTCTCTCTCCCATCGTTTCCCCTTCTTGTCATCTGTCATAAGATAGGGCTGGTAATTACTATGGGAGCATCCAACCGGTTGGCAGCCACAGGATTAAGACGCTTGGTTGGGTATGAGCTTTATGAGTGGGAGGCAGTGGGGTGTGATACATACCAGGTAGAGTCAGGTGGAGGTTGGTGGTAGGAGGGAGAGGAGGGGGCGTGAGGAGGAGTAGAGATTGGTGGTAGGTGGACAAGTGGAATAGAAGAAGGATAAATGGATGAATATGTGGATTTTGAAGAGGACACCTGTTGTCAGTACAGGTAGAGTTGAATGGGTTGGAAGAAAGACAAAGGGTATGAGGATCGACGAGGAAAAATGGGAAGGGGTGGAGATTGGTGGTGGGAGGACAGGTGCGTAGGAAAGTGGGATTAGCGAAGGATAAATGGATGGATATGTGGGTTTTTTACAGATAGAGTAAGACAAAGAGGAGGAAAATAGGAAGGAGAAGGAGAAGGAGAAGGAGGAGGAGGAGGAGGAGGAGAAGGGGGAGAAGGAGGAGGAGAAGGAGGAAGAGAAGGAGGGGTGGAAGAAAAGAAGGGTGGAGAAAGAAAAGAAGGAAGAAGAAGGGAGATAAAGTTGGTGGGTAGCTGGGTGGTTGTATGGAAGAAGTAGGGCTGGGGAGTAAAAATATAGGCATGTGGTTTGGTGTGGTATTTTGTTATGTAAGAGCTAGAAGCCAGTGGTGTGTCATATCTGGTAAAGTTAGACAGGTTGTCCATTGGAGGAAAAGGTGGAGCTCGGAAAGAGGAGAAAAGAATGATGGTGACTAGCTGGATGAAAGAGAGAGTGGGTCAGGGGAATAAAATAGATGGGTACATGGTTCCGAGAGGAAGGAAGTGATCTGTGGTAGCATGTAGAGTCAGCAAAGTGAGTAGGAGGTGGAAGGGGAGGAGGTGGTGGGAAGTCAACATGAGTAGGAGGAGATGCAGCAGTAAGAGGATGAGGAAGAAGAGGAAGAAGGGAGCAAATCTAGGAGGAGCAGTCAACTAAGGAGGCGGAGGAGATAGGAGTGGTAGAGGAAAAGGAGCAAACTGAGCGGGGGGGGGGGGGGGGGGTATGGAAGTTGAAGTAGAAGTAGGAGGAGAAGGCACATAGATAAGAAGAAAAAATCTAATTGATTGCATCATTTAAGAAGTAAAGATTAACTTCTTTTTAAGTAAGACAACAGGGGAACCAAAAAGAGAAAGATCAGACCAATATGGAAAATTGGTTGGGAAAAAGTTAGGTGACTGAATAAGGCCATGACAGCAGAAGTTGACAAAAATATTCAGATGAAATATTTCTTACAAGATACAAAAGAAGCATGAACAGAAGGAAAAATCATCATTAAAAAAACTGGAAGAGATCAGACAAAATCATTCTTAATTAAACCAAATTACCATATATACCTCAAGAGAGAGGCTTCATATACATGTACCACATGATAGTGACAGGTCATACACCTCCAATGTAATTATGTACAAGGTTGGAGAGCTTAATTAATCACAAATTCAATAGAATTTTGTCAATGAGATTCTTTTTCATTCATGAGATTGATTATATAGTAATTAGCTTATTCATTTTCTAGGGAATGTATTTGGCATTTCCTATTACAATTAAGAGGAAGTCATTTATATTATTTGTAACTCGTGAAGGATAATTATATAGTTGTATTATTTAGAATTTCTATTCTTTCATAGTATGATTAAGTAATAAAACTTATTAATACATTTACAAGTAATTAATTACTGTATTTTCTACTTCTTCCTCATGAAATGTCTGGGGAGAATTCATACAATTTTGTTGTAATTAAAGAATTATCATCTAGATATCTAAGGATTCCATTTTTATTCATTCATGATTAATTAGTAATTGATTGATTCACCTCCAGAGTGTTAATGAAAGTATCTTGCACTTCTTCCTGATTAAAAGACAGGGAAGAATTTATTTTTTAAAATACAAATGACTTCATTCAGTGCTTCACTTTAATAGTAGAAATCACTGATAAATTCCTGGAAATTATGAAATGTACTATGTACTTCTTGCTCTTGAACCTACAGGGGTAGGTATTCAAAAGTCTATTAATAATTTATTGCATCACGCAACATTATTAGTCTCCTATGGGAATCCAGTTTACAAAAGAAATTCCATTATTATATTGCTATTTAAGAAGGAGCATTAAAAGCACATACATTCATGACTGACACTTTAAACAGCATTATCACTTACCCATAGCTTCGAAGCACTAATGCTTAAATCATTAGTTGCTTCCAAATACAAACAGACAAATCTTGTTGTTATTTTGGAAACTTGTACAGAAGCCTGTACAGAGAGATCTCATTGCTAATGTATTAGGCAGACAAGTTCTGGAGTTTTAACACCAACATATCTATATTATGCACACAAAAAACCTGCAACAAATAATGGCATCTCCATAGCAAGTGGTATCTACTTTGTGTACACTAACTGTTGCTATGTTTGGCAAGCTATTGGCGAGTGTTTGAATTGTCAAGGGGGTCCTTTTTTCAAAGAGCATGCATCATATTAGTAAACAGATCTATTTGAAAGAAATAAGATGCAGTTTCTACCATTTGATTAATCTCTCATCACACTCTAGGACAAATCCTTTTGCTAGAATTTCAAATAAATACCTCTATAAAAAGTTGTGAAATTTATCATACTGTATAATTAACAAACAAACAAACAAACAAACAAACAAAGATCGTTCTTGATAAAACATTGTGAATCTAGATCATTCTTGACAAAAAAGATGGATGTGTTTGAAAAGCAGTATCAAACCTGTCAAAACAGCTCCGATAACAGAAGCAGATTTCCAAATGTAATTATACTGTCTACAGCTTCTGCAGGTGTGTGAAGATATTTCCCTGAGGCTATCGAAAAGGAATTGTCTCCACAGTTTATGTGGAAATACATAAGAGTATCTAGGAAGGTGACTCCGCCGTACACTTTGCCTTCTTGCATCGGATTGTGCTATGGGAGTTAATGAGGTCACATGATATGTAATGGATTGTAACAAATCCTTGGTCTACTTTTTATCATAAATTGGAAGGCCTTTTCTGTCTTAAAGCTCATCAGTGATGGCTATGATGAACTACATTATAGCAGGTGCACTTGTAAAGGGTAAGATTACAATGCTTCATCAATGAAATGTTGGATTTTGCATTGTATGCAAACCAGAATTTGCCATGGGATCAATTTCTAATGCAGAGTAGAATTTGCAATTGGATCAATTTCTTTTTCTATCATTTACAAAACTCCTTCACACCAAAATACCTCCTTCCATTCATTTCCAAGACCAAAAACAAGTGTCTATTTTTTTAGAGCTATTGTATTCAAAGCAGAACATGATGTAAGTCAATTCCCTTTCTGCGTCATCAATAAAAGGTTTGATCATTCAAATGAAAATACTGTTAATGATGGATTTGAAGTTAAAAAAAGGAAGGTATTAAAGGCATGTCTCCAGTTGTACATATCTGAGATGCATAGCCTGACGTGTTATCAGTGTCTGAGATATGGCGTAATATTGAAGCCCTAAAAATATTGCACTTCAAAATGATCATGAAGTGCTTCAAAAAGATAAAAATCTTTGAGTGACCGGTTTTACCATACTCATTTTCCCAATAGAATGTAGTGTTATAAAAACCGTCCTAACTGACCTAAATGTTTATAATTATGATTGCAGCATGAGCTAAATCAAGGGTTTTGTTTAGAATCTGGGGCAATGTTACCGAATCTCTTTAAGGTTTGATCGTTAAAATGAAAATACTGTTAATGATTTATTTAAAGAAGAAATACAAAGTCTTAAATGGCAGCCAACATGAATCACTGGCTCTGGCATGAACAATTCACGACTTGACAGAATATAAAGATTTTACTTTCCACACGAGACTTGTGAGTCACGAGGCATATCAGACAAATTTTAGTGCATTGTCTAATACCCCCCTTCACATACATGGATTTTTCTTACGAGTCCTTACGGATCGCACAAATACACGGATCTTTCACGATCCTTACGATTTGGCCACTTTTACGACCGGTTTAAGAGTTATTACGAGCTGTTTGCAGTTTATTACGGATAATTACGAGTTATTACGAGCTATTTACGGACAAATCAATCCGTGGACAATCGTACAAAGATTTTTGACATGTCAAAAAATTTGCCTCTCCTTTCACGGATCCTTAAGAGGGTCTACGAGTTGTTGCGAGTTGTGACGAGTTATTTACGGATACCAGCGAGTTATTTACAGTTGTGCTTGAGATTGACTACGAGTTGGCGATCCGTAAGGACTCGTAAGAAAAATCTGTGTATGTGAAGGGGGTATTATTTGCATGACTATTTCTCTCATCCGTTCAACATCAGAGGCTACGCTGAAACAAAAACAACGATCGAGCAAAGGTGACTGAAAGAATGCCTTGTTTAAGGACATGAGTATCAAGCAGGGACTAGAACCTATAACCTTCACATATCCAGTCAAGTGTTTACACTTCTTGACAAGGACACCTCTCCTACCTCTACACCTTTACAATGCAAACAAAACAAAGTATGTGACATATTCAATCTTCCTACTCCAAGTGCGCTCTCAGCCTATTGCCTATGAGCAAACAAGTGGTTCCTGTTTTTAGCCTAAATTCCTGTTCAGATATGACGCAGCAAACCACATTATTATCTTTTTGAATGATGATGAAAGAGCAATACGCTTCACATTCCTGTATCTTATAACCCAGAGCTCAGTGAATACTCATAGAGGACATTTGGACACACAGTTACCATTTATTTGAAGCGTATCTGCACTAGTTTGGCCAGGAGGGATTAGACCTCCCTGCGTGGTCACTGGCAGGTGGTTATCTCATCAAATCAGCTCTCAATCAATTAACATCAGAAAAAGGGGACCATAGGGTATCAACGGGTACCACTCCAGCTTTGTTGGCTGTATAGAGGGCGCAAGTAGCTACAAGTAGTGCATTCCCGCCTTAAGTCAACAACAACAAAAACAAAAACATGGTTTACCACTTCATATCTGAACGGACCTTAAAATAAAGGGCATAAGAAAAGTCATTGGTTAATGGGTTAAACTCACCAATCCCTGACGAGAGATTCCCTACTACCCCATCCTCCATGGACAACATCCCTAGAACATCGTCTTGACAACAACCGTCTTGTGAGGGTAAGAACCTCTATTGGAATATCATCCACTGGAGCATGGTAAACTTTCCAGTGGATGCACTAAAAGCTCGCCTTACGTTGCCCCTACGGAACAACCCTGTGACATGTGTTTATGACATTACATGATTCCCCGTCCATGCTATGTGCCGTGGGAAGAAATGTTTATACATTTCCCAGACATTTCATCATCTTGAAGTTTCACTTGCCAGCGCCGGCCGCGATCATCCTCAAAACCGCACGTTACATTTCATATGTCACTTCTTGCCAGATGAAATTAAAGAGAGTGGTCAGCTAAGAGAAGGCAAGAAATCTAAAGGTGGTGTTCTCTCTTACTAGTTCTCACATACTGTATCCATTCGCAATTCATGTTCCTATTTTGTATTCACGCTGCGATTATAGCACACTTCTAGTTTGTTTTTTCTTTATGATTAATGAATATTGGAACAGTTACACTATTATGAGATAACAAATTAAATTTTGATATATTTATAACCAAATCATTCCCTTTGACATTAAATTTGTAAATCATATGACAGTCACGTTTGAACAATATCATGTGAACAAAGAAAACCTACGATGACCATTCGGACCTGACTTACGACCAACTTCTTAAAAGAGACAGCCTTTTACACTTATATTGGAGAGGGTTGAGAAAGTGTTGGTCAGTAAAAACTACATAAAATCCATTTAATCTGGATAAAATCCATTTAATGGTCGAGGTTTGACAGGAAAAGAACACATTACTAGGCCTATATCTTTCAAGCTCTTAAAAAATAAATAATGTTTAACATACTTAACACATTAAAAAAATCTATAGTGCATTCATATCTACTGATGATAACGATTTATACATTTTCCAGAATAAAAATGTGACAAACAATTTCTTTGAAATTAATTAGAAGTCATAACAATAACAAACAGCAATGTCAATCATGCTTCAGAGAGGATCTTGAGTTCAAATGGAGAAGCCATAACTATGATCTTGGTTTCAACGGTATGAATAGTCACTCAAATCATTTAGTACTGCAATGGTTGATAGCAAAAGCTAGTTTAGGAAGGGTGCCCTCTGTGGTTAAAAGCAGTATAGTGTTTCCTTCCCCCTGCTCATGTGGTTGCTGGTGGGATTTATATGTAACACAGGGCTAGAGAGCCGGTCGACCAAACATGCAATTATCCTAAAGTACATCCAATGATCGCTGTGTGATTGATTGCATGCTAACGTCTAGAAACCCAGTTCCTAGCATGGGTCGTGACCCCTGCTTAGGCACACAGAATCAGTGTTTCCTACATAACAGACCGACAAGCTTTCATCCAATATCAATACATGGGACTATATTGTAAAATCTCATTGTTAAATATGTACATGAAAAATATTTCATCAGTTTGTAGCCAGAAGGGCGTAAATAGTTTTACAAAGAGTTAATGCCCTTCTGGCTCCACACAGACAATTTGCTCAGGGGACAATAACTCTAGGCCCTATTTTTATCAAAAGTATAATGTTAGGGATTTGGCTACGACTGGGTTTAGATTAAGTTTAAGAATAGCATAAAGGTTAAGTATAGTATATGATTTAGGGACGAATTTAGGAATTTGGTTAGTATAGGAAATTACAGCAGAGCATTGGTTGCGGCAGCAAGTGTCCTAGAACAGATAGGGCACATATCACATTATTCCTGTCTTCTAAACATTACACAAGTATTAATCATTCGAGGACTTTGATTGCTCCAGCGAGGTGTTGCCAATAAAAAGGGAGAGAAGAATTACAGCAAAATTGAGATTGTCAATTTGCAGAGCTTGGCGTGCACGTAGCGATCGGAGCAACCTCGTGACTCCTCACTTCCTTTCCCCTGATTACTCCATAGCACTATCACGCACAAACGTCATCTTCGCCATTCCTATACATAGAGCTGTAATTGAATTTGCTCTAATTTATATGCCCATCTTGCTCTTGACGCGATAGTCTACGTCGTACACTTTGTTTAATCCTTCATGCGTGACCTCGACCATCCTTCTGTTTGTTATTAAAGATCGTACACCACCCACAGCATATAGGCCAAGTATAAGCTAGCTACGTTACCACTATCAGCACAGTAAGAACGTGATCGCAAGACTCGTCACGAAATCAACTCAAGGTCAACTCAATACATCAATGTGTTAATTGCAACTCATGACTGAATTATGTAATATGTCATTGCAATGTTTGAACATCTCAATAAGTAATGATGCGAGGCTATCAAAATTACCTTAGGTTGATTTGTTTGAAAGTGTTCAGAATCAACTTCACCATTTTCCGTTCTCCATACTCTCGCTTGTCATGATTGTTGGCATATTTAAATCTAGAAAATGTCTGAACCTGGAGAATAATCTTGCTAACAGAATAGTACTGATAATGCTTTCACAGGAAATGATCTGAAAGGGACAATACCCCATAGGTGTGGCAATCAACTAATCAGCATTACATTTTTCCTAGAAAGATGACAAATGATGGATTATAGTTGAGAAAGGATGCTCTTTCTGGAAAACAGAATACTCGTAAGGAACTTAACAATCATGAACTGATTAATTCAGAACCATTATGTAAATTGTCCCCAGCCTAAGCTTAATAAGTGATGTATGCGGAGAGTGCTGCAATCAACCACATAACATAAATCAACCTGTATTTGATGGGTGTTTGACACAAATGACAAGATAGGAAGCATTGAATTATAGCAATAAAAGCCCTCAACCCAGCAAAGTTACCAGACTAAACAAAAAAAGGATTTGTATGTATTGACACTTGACGTTCTAATGAATTACAAAGATTTTTAGTAAGATATAATCCACTGTCTATGGCAGTTTTTCAATTTTAGCAATATTAAAAAAGATTTTATTATTTTGATATAAGATCGTTTTTATTTTTTTGCTCCCTCACTTTGCTTTCTCGCAAAATTTAGAAACAAATCGTCACTGTTTTCATGAAGTGACGGTATTGAAAAAAAATTGCATTCACTTTGCGTGGCGATTTTCCTCACTACCGTCACTTCGTGAAAACCGGGACGAAATGTATATTGTGTACATGGCACTAGACAAGTGTCAGCATAATGCAAATTAATCTTCTGTTAAATTGGGGTGACACCAACAAAAACAAATTCTTAAAAGGGTGCTGTGACTTGAAAAAGGTTGGCAAAGGCTGGTCCATGTGGGGACTCTTTTTCATTTTTTTCGGTGGAGGGGCACCTAGGGGCGTATTACCCCTTGCTACGCCCCTGAAGCTTGACCTTTTGCAGATTGAAAGGTGAATGTCAGAGGTCTAGATGTATGTATAAAAAAGATGATGAAGGATACTAAGCCTTACAGCTTATGCACTCCTAATCTGTCTGATCCCATAATTGATGCAGTGCAGTGTGGTTAATTTGGAATCATGGGAATCCTACCCTTAAATCCTGCCTCAAACTGATTCCAATTTCAGCAACCAAGGCAAGACATTATAGCCTGAAAGCTGTAGTTCACCTAGCTCCCAGGGTCTCCCATATTACAGAGAGAAAAAACATGACAAAAGTGGGAAAATATGCTGTAATTCATACGTAGCATGTACTTTCTGTAAAAATCAAAGGCTTTAAATTTTTGTTTAAAGAGGGGATTGCAAAACTTTCAATCAATATGAAAGTAAAATTGGCTTTGAATTGTCAGCGATGTCAATTTTGAGATTGATAATCAGCTACATTTCTTCTCTTTACTTCCCCCTTATTCCTTCCTTCCTTCATCCCTTCCTTTTAAGCCCCCTCCTTCCCACTCCTTCCTTTCCGTTTATTCCCACTATTTCCTTCATCTCCCACTACTTTTCATATAAATAGGAGTATACCTCTGCGTAACCCCTCTCCACGCAACTACGTTTATTTATAATAATACCCCGGTAGTCAACAAGCTTTCAAATGTCAAATCTTGATATATTTTTTTCTCTCATTTTTGCTGGATAGGGCATTAGATAGCCCTGAAAAGTAGCAATCTTTTTAACTGATGTATATAGGGATCAAAACTATTCTATTCTTATTCAAAACAATTGGTTCACTGTTGCATTGTTTGTGTGGGCAGAATACGCAGCCCACGGCAGATAAAAAAAAGGGTTAAGAACAATCTCTAAAACTATTTTTTGTTTAATGACATGTTCATAGGGATAAAAACTATTCTATTCTTGTTCAAAACAATCGGTTAAACGTTGCGTTTCTTGTGTGGGCAGAATACGCAGCCCACGGCAGATCAAAAAAGGTAATACAATTTTTTTAAATGACATGTTCAATCCAGTCCCCACTCTTTCTCTCTCTATATGTACAGTAGATTAAATACACTTTGCAGAGCCATACAAGGGATCACTTAGTTTAGAGTGGAATTGAAACTCAAATTATTTGAATCCACTCTCACAAGACCTATTCAACCACTACATAAGAGTGAATTTCACTTTAATTGGAGAGGAAGCACCTCCAAAAACAGTGAATCCTAATATGACTCCTAAAGCGTTAATTCTAACTCCTTGGTATCAAGGGAGTATACATATTGAAACTTTCTTTGTTGCACTTCCCATCTTGATATAGAAAACTTTCATTGGTGAGGGCAATCAAAACCCGTCGTTTAGGGTTTTATCAACCTCAAAGTGTACCGATCATAAAAATAAATCATTCGTGGACAGCTATTACTTAATAACGATCAAGGAACATGAAGATAATACAAAATATCGTGAAACCCGAACCCAGAACCAAAGTAGGATTAGGGTTCTTTGCAGGGTTGCAGGCCCTATATTATGCGAGCGGCAAGTATTCTAATCACTTTTATGCTACTTAAGAGCACAACTTAACTTGCACTATATCTTAAAGAGAATCAGTATTTAGCTATAATATTTTGGATATAGTATCCCGACGTGGGACCCCTAATATAAAGAGCAATATACTTTTAAGTTAATTGGTACACTTAAACATGTCTTTTGCGAGCTTTCCACCTTAGCATGAAAGACCGTCAATACTACTGGGCCAGAAGGGATTAGACCACACAGCAAGGTCACTGACAGGTGGCTTTCTCATTAACTCAACTCTCAACAAACATAAGAAAAAGAGGGTCATGGGGGACCATCAGGCACCGATTGGGGAAGTTTTCTATATAGAGGGAGCAAGTAGCTACAAGTAGGACAGTGGGGCTTTAATAATGAGTATTCTCTTTGCGGCAGACTATTATAATGAAACGGTTCCTGAATATTTGAAGGTTATTGGGTTAATCCGCCATCTTCCATTACAGAGACATGAATTAACAATGATGATGCATCCCCGTTAACGCAAGATGTTTCGCTAATGATCGATGGCGTAACCATGGGCAAAGCATGGCCGAGGGCAGTATGTGCACACGTTCAGTGTAATTCCTGGGGGGTGTTTCACAAAGATTCTAAGTCAAACTTGACTCTAAGTTAGACTTAAATATTATGGAGAGCCGTTTGTAGCCTCATAATGAAATATATTCAAAAGCAAAAATTTAAGTATTTTAGACTTTTCATAAATTCCACATCAAGAACATGAAATCTCCCATGATAATAGAAAATATAGATGATTTGAATCAACATTTTATGCCTTTTCAAATAACTTTTACAAAATATTTTCAAGGATGCTAACGGCTTTCCATAATTGTTAAGTCCAAATTAGAGATAAGTTCAACTTAGGATCTTTGTGAAACACCCCCCAGGTTGATAAGATCGGATCTCTTTCATGACTCACATACAGGACATGATAAACTGTTAATCACTTGTCCTAAAAGATTTAAAGACGCATAGTAGTGGGTTTTCAAGGGGGGAATTCGACACCATTCTGGTGTTTACCCAATGCGAGGTGTTCTCAGTCACAAAGAGTGGACTTCATTTTTACGACAGACGGGTCTTGTGTAAAAATGCGGTGTGCCCTAGCCTACCACCTTATGTACTTCTCATCGAATAAACAGGGATGAGACTCTGGGGAACAAAGCCACTGGGGGGTGTTAAAACTTTTAAATATATTTAGGTAAAAGGACACTTTTTCCTTGCATTTAAATTTTAAATTTGCAAAATATTTGTTACCCTAGCAAACACTATGGTGCTGTAGTGATGAAATCTCTATGTACTCATACAGATAATGTGAAAACTATTTCTAATCAAACTTAGCATCAGTGCACATTAAACTGAGTTGTTGCTGTTATTTCCACTTTGAAAGTTAACTCTGGTCACTCACAATGTGGTCTAGCTAATGATAATTTGCTCAAAATTGATATCCAGATCATTATAGAATATTATCTTAGTCCTATGGATCTCAAATATTTCATACATTCACAACTTTCTTATAATTGGTCCAATTTATTTCAAACTTTATTACTTTCTCTTCATCTTACTTTTCTGCTTTCATACAAACTAACTTATTACAAGTGGTTGATCGCCCTATAACGATGATGCAATCTAAATCTCCCATTAACTTTCAGGTGATGAACAATTGAAGTGTGTGTCACTAATGGCTAACATGAAGGTGTTGAATGGTTGATCGATGCATCATGATTAAGTCTCCTGATGCTCTTGACAAATTAATGACTCAGAAATAAATCAATGTTTAACATATTTTTTAAGAGATGATCTGAACATTATACATGTATATGTATTTATAGAAATGATAACACTTAATCTCTTCTTCATGATGGGAGGCAACTTCTGCCCAAGATTTGTCAATGGCATACTTTACATTTTGACTACGAATAGCTTTATTTTCTTTCCTGTGACAAAAACTAATACTGTGTATATCGTCTGGTTAAAGCCACAGGGTTGTTATTAAACTTAAAATATACTTTTACTGAGAATTAATGCGCTTCTGGCTCTGAACAGACAATTAGTCTTGTGAATATTATTTTTCCTGAGGTAGATGTTTTAGCCATAACCTGACAATAAAACAATAAATTAGACTAAACAGATAACTCTTCAAACCTTGCAATGTCATTCATGCAATGTCTATATAATTTGCGGCATAACAGGGGTTGAAACACAATTTCACGAGTAATCAACACAGAACTATGACCACTTTCTTTCATCTTTCCTAGATTTGGCGGGGTGATCTGCGCCCTACTTGTCAACTATCTATGTATTATTTGTTTGGAGACAGAAGGACGTTAACTCATATGCATGTACTTTAGTACAGAGTTAAGGTCCTTCTCGTTGTGAGATAATGAAATAAGAAGGTTTATTGCATTTGACTTTCTCGATGTTTGCTAGGGATTCTTAGTTACCCATTACCTGCACAGCAAATAGAGAGGTGAGAACGCATTATGAGCCTACCCCTTTCATCTACAGGATCCCACAATGATGAAATATTTGATAAGGATAATTTCCTTTGGGATTTGGATGAGGGATTTGTAAAAGCAAATCCAATTCTGAAAGGATGCTTTCTTCCCCATCTTTAGTTTCTGGAAGCATTCAGGGTAGTGACATATTTATTATAGCGCAATGGAGAAACATACTCTGGAGGGGATGGATGGGTGTATACAATAAGAGTGACATGTTGGAAACCAGTTCATTTAATTAAAGTGCCAGAAAGACTGAGGAGGTAGGTAGGAAGATGTAGGGAGGGATAGGGAACGGGAGTGATGGAAGGGGGGGGGGGAGGAGAGAAAGAGACAGAGAGAGAGAGAAAGGAGAGGTGAGAGAGAGAGAGGGAGAGAAAGAAAGAGAGAGAGAGAGAGAGAAAATAATAAAGACAAAGAGAGAGAGAGACAGACAGACAGACAAAGAAGAAAGGAGACAATAGGGAGGTAGAAATTGAAAAGGGGGAAAGAGAGAGAAAGAGAAAAGATATAAAAGGAGAGGATGAAAAAAATCGAGAAGGAGAGGGGTAGGGAGGGAGGGAGGGAGGGAGAAATTGAAAAGGAGGCCGGGACAGAGGGAGACAGAGAGTGCAAGAAAATGTGAGATGGATCAAGTTCCGAACAAGAGATATATGGAAAGGTGGAATGTGGGAGAGAGGAAGAGAGAGAGAGAGAGAGCGAGAGAGAGAGAGATGGGGAAGGAATCAAGGAATCAAGTACTTCCAAAAGCGTGTTGATAAAACTATCGCTCATATATGTATACTATTGGTTGACATGTTTGTGTCTTTTATAGATACATCAAATCACTCCAACAAATGTTCTTAGTATAGGAGTTGCTGAGTGAAAAAGGCCAGGGTGAGAGAGGGAGAGGGAGAAAGCGAAAGAGAGAGAAAGAGAGAGAGAAAGAGAAAGAGAGAGAGGGGGAGAGAAAGGGGAGGGGGAGAGAAAGGGGGGGTGAAAGACAGACACAGAGAAGGAGAAAGATAGAGAGAGAAAGAGAGAGAGAGAGAGTGATAGAGGGAGACAGACAGAGTGAGAGAGACAGACAAAGACACAGACAGACAGAGATAGACGGACAGAAAGAGTCAAACAGACAGGCATGCAAAGAAAGATTGAGGGAGATCTATTTCAATGTGGTGAATTGTAACACCAGTAAAAATAATCATTGTTGATCGTTCCCATTTTTTGTTTCAATTTCAGTAAACCCAAAGAAAAATAATATCAAGACAATCTCCATGTCTGGATTTTTCATTCCGTAACCTACTTTTGCATCAAAGCACATCCTTTATATCAATCATTTACATGTTATCTTAGTTATAAGGACAAAAGACAAAATGGACCGTAAAGTGAGCTTACAATCAATTAACCCATTTCTCATTCCTTTCTGAAATACATGTCTACCCAATTTGTCTAACCTAAATACATACTAGGATCTTCAAAGATAAACTCTTCCTACACAGAGATTCATAATCATGATCACGAAGACTTCAAGAAATAATCCACTTAAGGGTGTAATGCATAAATATTTGTTTAGTGCCATGTTAAAAAAAATTTCATTCACCTGTTAAATACAAATAATTGTATTCCTATAGTCAGAATACGAGTTGCATACATTAATTTTTGCTAGGTAGGACAGACATTATTGCTTGTATTATTTAACAACACGTAATGCACGCAATTTGATTCTGACTATTGAAATACAATTATTTGTAACAGGTGAATGAAATAATCTGTAATATGGCACTCACGAAAGAAATGCATTACATTTGGTTACATTATGAAAATGGTCCATTTCAATAATTGAATCAGATTAAGTAATACGTCATTGTCAGGTTCACACATTTCAGTAGGTAAGCAAAAGGCTACTAACATTGCCTTGGGTTGATATTTTAAGTCCTTGTGATTGTATTCATATTAAATTTGATGTACAGATGAGGAGGCATTATTTAATAATGAAATGTTTTTAAAACTTTTCTAGTACAGAAGTAGTTTTTAATAAACTAATGTAACATAATCAAACTTTATCTAATATGCCCCACTATTCTTTATCACAATGAGCATAATCTAAACATCATATTCACTACCAGCTTGTAAATCATCTGTTCAGAGCCGAAATGGTATTAACTCCTCGTTAATGTATATATATAAGCTAACACCCAATCTGGATCCAAACAGATGACTTCATTATATAAATCATGATGCCAATGATATCCCACATAAAATTTTGAGCCGACGCGCAATTTGGGAGTAGTTTTTCATCATTGCAGATAGGTTTACAATTCCCAGGGTAGGCTTGTTTATAGGAGTGGGGGGATTTGTTATAACTAATCTCAGAATTATTTGACAGTTATTTCATGATGAGGATATACCAGGGAGATTGATGGTGTAGTGTTGGTTATTAGTCTGTCACTCGCTCAAACACTGCAACATATCTAAAGCTGTCAAGCATGCATGATTAATGCCACGCTATGCTACTCAAAAAGACAATAAAAACAATATTATTTTTAAATTAAAGAAATTTGTATCATCAGAATGCCTGCCAGTATGTTAAATTGCTACATTTTACGAGAGACATTTTTATATTGTGCTAATGTGTTCTTTTCACAAAAAGGAGTTATGATTGCAGTTTTTTTGCCAGGATAATAAACAGATTTTTATATAGATATGTTCAAATTTGATGACAGGTAAGTACAATTAGTGCCATGTTGTTGCGCATATGTGAGAACAATACATTAAATATTTTGTTTGTAATATGAAATAGAAGAGGTATGGTGGGTGTTATTATATTGAAAATATGACAAATAACTCTTATTATTAACCGTATCAGACATCTGAGCAGGGAAATTTTTAAATGTTATTGCCCTCAAGGTTTGATGGACAAGTGAACAAAATTACAATAAGTTAGTCCGCTCAGAAAAGTCAATGGGATTTTGTGTGTAATTTGGCGGGCAATATAGGTTATACAGTAAACCAATGCGCAAATATTTTAGCCCGCTCAGAAGAGTCAATGGGATTTGTGTGTAATTTGGCGGGCGATATAGGTTATACAGTAATCCAATGGACAAATATTTTAGCCCGCTCAGAAAAGTCAATGGCAAAATGCGTGTTAAACTAGTGAGCAATAATATAGTGCCAGTTGTAATTTACATCGCGCATCAGCTATTGTAATTTACATCGCGCATCGTGTATAAGAAAATGCGCACTTTGCGCGAACTTTTTGTGACGTAACAATCTCACCCTAGGCAAACTGTTTGCAGTGTATCGAAAATCTGTCAAACACTGGATGAACAGTGCTGGTTTGACAATGTTTTTGCAACTTCTAATGCTAGGAGACCCTGTGTAGCCTACATAATTTAAGAGTATAAGATAGTAAGAGTTTCTTGTTTGCTCTACATGTCTGATGTGGTTAATAATAGTAATATTGACTGCCTAATTCAGGGCAATACGACTTGTCATATATCACCCTCACCTTCGGTTCGGGCGATATATGTCGTATTGCCCAGAAGGCAGTCAATATTACTTAAATGTCTCCACTTCAAAGTACATGTACATGTTTATTATCACAGTGGCATTGAGTAGATGCAATTAGTACCGTGTTATTAAAGACTTGGGACTTAGTTCCATATAGTTCATGTTGATGTACAGGAAATTGTATCATTAGTGTGGTTTGTCAACCATTCTCATGGGTGTCATGCCATGGCAAAGAAAACTATCAATCTGAATATATCATAAACATCTAAATTATTCAAATGTCTAGCTGTCATAAGATCTGATGAGTGCTTTGCTATTGTGCAGATGACAAATAAGTTACATATTCCTTTTGAAATTGTAGAATGGCTGTCACAAGATTATATGTACCGGTAATGTGTTTTATATGCAACACATAAAAAAAGTGCTGAGCCGACGCAAAGATAAAGAGACTTTTTAAGAGCTCCTTTTGTTTTCTCATACCTACGTGGACAATTTGCCTCTGCATCCTTCAACAAACTTCTGAAGGCCTGTTCCTTTGGACTGTTTCAGTGGACCTTATAAAACTTTGTGGAGCAATGCTTGTAACTGCAAGGAACAGGCACTCCACCAAATACTCTTCGTATTGGATTGGACATTACAGATCGATGCCTCACAGGAATGAGCAGGTATAGGACTCTGATGGATCTGCCAAATTGCAAATGTAGAGGGGACAACCAAAACCACAAAATGCCTCCTTAACTATTCCCTATTACCTACAGACCACAAAGCCTCAAGGTTTCATCTCCTCTGCAACAGGCAGTTTCATACAGAGGACATGGAAATTATTAATGTGACAATGACAAGAAGATGATGAAATAATTTCATTATCAAATTCTTTCAATACATGTACATGTATGCAATACTGAGGACCTTGCGAAACCTTGGATTCTCAAAGCAATGACAAAGCATCGGTACAAAGTCCATTCAGTCAAGGTGGTTACCAAAACAACCTTCAAGTATACGAATTAACGCCCCTCTTGCTTCATAATAAAAGATGATTCCACCTAATACACCATCTGTGACTGTTTCAATCCATCTATTTTGGTTTCATTTATATGTGCATTTCCTGGGTTTTATGACAGGATATCCTAGGAGAGAATAGGTCTATGAATATAAAGTGGGCCTGTTGTCTGAGGACACGTATTGGAAGGTCACTGGCCATTGATAGTCTACGTCCTACAATGTATATATTAATTTGTATTCATTCACGTATGTACACAATGTATTGTCTGATATGACTTACATCCGTTATTAAAAAATGTTTTTAAAAAATAGCATCATTCAAAGCAAAAAATTAAGTACAGCAATCAATTCTCAAGGTCTTGAATCCTTTAGTTAATTGCATTGAAAGCATTGTTGGAATCTGTTCTTATTCAAGTATGTATTGAATATATTGTCTGATATGATTTTGATATACATTTTTTAATGTTTTTTTTTACTGTTTTAGAATAGAAACATTCAAAACAAAAAATGTACAGAATATACAATTCAATTCTCAAGTTCTTGAATGGTAATTTCACTTAAAGCCTTGTTGGGACAGGTAGTGTGTAAACTGCTTTGAAAGACAACTTGCAAGAAAATCTAACAGTATAAATTCAAATGTAAGAACAAGGATAATGTGTTGGACAAAACTTTTGTGGAAAATATCAACACTTTATCAGCTGAGAGCAAAAGGGAGTTAACTCTTTGTAAAATGTGATAGATAAATACCGTACTGCTTCTCATGGGCCGATACCTACACATCATTTAACATGAAGTATGAAAGTGATACATGAGTGATTTCTTTCTCTATTCAATAAATAAATATATTAAATTCTAATACATGACAACCTATCAAAAAGTGAAATGTTTGCAAGTGTGAGATCGAGCTTGATAAATAAACAACAAAGTGTCATATCTTTTTAAAGTGTCACAAGTCTGTCACCAGTCTGTTGTGGTTTCCATGTCTAGTTTTAATTCAACCATAATCCAAACGTAATATTATAATCCAACCAGTCCTTTTCTGTTTTGACGCATTGACGCATCTTATGATAACATTTTTGCAAGTTTATCTCCACTCTTCACATGACAGTCAGGAGCAGTTCTACAAGAATTTTTTTTTTTTTCTTTTTTTTTTTTTTTTTTGATGGCTCTGGAGGACTTTGGGGGCTCTCGAAGACATATGCCTTAATTAAATTAATGTGTAAATCAAGAAAATTTGGGAATGCTTTGACGCATCTTATGATAACATTTTTGCAAGAATATATCTCCACTCTCCACATGACAGTCAGGAGCAGTTCTACAAGAATTCTTCCTTCTTTGTTTTTTCTTTTCTTTTTTGACGGCTCTGGATGACTTTGGGGGCTCTCGAAGACTTGTGCCTTACTTAAATTAATTTGTAAATCAAAAAAAAATCGGGAATGCTTTGATGCATCTTATGATGACATTTTTGCAAGTATATATCTCCACTCTCCACATGATAGTTAGGAGCAGTTTTACAAGAATTCTTTTTATTTTGTTTTTTCTTTTCTTTTTTTGACAGTTCTGGAGAACTTTGAGGGCTCTCAAAGACATTACTTTGTAAATCAAGGAAATTTGAGAACGGGGATTGAGCCCCAACATCCTCCCCCATCAAAAACTGCTACTGATGACAATTTTCTTGAACACTTGCTATCTGCACATCATTCGATAGAGATAAAATTCAAATACGAGAACGCTTTCATCACAGGTCTTCGATGCTTCATAGAACAATTTCACAGATTTAATTGGTATGGTATAGGAACGCATTCCAATGCATAAAATAAATAAATCTGGACAGTTTTTATACGTATTCCAGCAAGTCATTGATTGCCTTTTTATCGTTTGACTGGGGTTTTATTCTTCAATCACATTTTCATGATAAAAATTCACCTCCAAAGAGATATTTTATACTGAAAATTGCCAGAAGGTGAACAAATCCTTTTCAAAATAGAATTCCATGCATTGAAATGCTGTAAAATTATTTGTTTCCGGATTTCATGAAGGTCAAAATATGAATAAATGTATTACAAATTTAAATTGTCAAGGGGAATTCAACAGACCATAGCTTCATGGCTGCAACGCCTTGCACATGATGGACAGATAAGGCTTAAAGTAAATTATGTCCAGAAAGTCCAAGTTTTGTTATTATGTTAGAAAATAGATTAAAAACTCATCAATATTTGTTACTCCAAGCAAAATAAAAGATTACACGCTTGTCTTGTTGAAGCCAGAAGGGCGTTTACTCATATACTGTAACACAGAGTTTATACCCTTCTGGCTCTGAACGGATCATGTTAAAAATAGAAATGAAAAATCATCGGAAAGATAATTTTCATTATCATTCAGTAAAGCAAGAGCTACACTTCAGCAAAAATATACTTCCATGCACCAAAAGTAGAGGTAAAGAAAAGTCCAAACTTGATAGCTAACTACTCTACAGGAAAGCAGAAAAATCAAAGTGAACTGGCAAAGGTTAAACAAAATCTGCCGAAAATGGGAAGAAAAAAATATTGTAATCACTATAGGGCTCTTCAAATTGGCTGAATAAATTATGTCTCTGTGATATCGTGGCAGACAACTTTTCCTATTTGTCAAGTTCCAACCATAGAGATATATAACTACTAACACTAGAGGGCGTACTCGCTCAAATTGCTGTGTTGACCTGGAGCGGTGGCCGCCATTACTAAGGAGGGCAGAAAAACGAACGACCCAACAAGATAGTGTGCACAACGAATGCACAACAAACGTGGAAAAATTTGGAGAAGCCAGGTTCGTGCGTTGCATTTGGATGTTCGAACCGAAGAAAGAAAGTGAACTGCATAATAGTTCACAAGTAAGTTCTTCTTAATGTTATGTTGATTAATAAGAAGATTTTAGAGCTAAAAATGTAGTTTATGCAGTGACTGTAGTCTGTACCATGTGTACCCGGCCCGGGTTGTCTCATGACAAGCCACCGCAGCTCCTGCAGCAGCGGAGCTGAGCGCGCCAGTCCACGCCCGCCGGGCTGGGGCAGGCATGGGTTAAGGTTCTGGGGACGGTGATGGGGAAAATTCTGCTGCGCTGGAGTCGCTCGCAACTCCAAGAGCCAGAGAGTCCAACTCGGAAATATAACTCCATGAGCTTGATTCTATTAATAAAAAGTCTAGAATAAAATGATATAATTAATGTTATCTTATCTTATTTCAAGATAAAAATCAAATGTCAACTTATTTATGTTTCAACTAGACTAACTAACGTTAGATCTAGACTCTCTAGATCTAGACTCTAGACTCTAGATCTAAACTCTAGTCTCTAATTTCTAAAGCCCGAAAGGTAAAGCCAGGCTAGACAGAAATAACCGTCTGATATGGGTCATTTCTTTAATAAAACTGACATTTGTTGACATTCCCCATAATATAATCAGAGGTCTAGTGGAGCCAGACGCAGTCTCAGTAGAACAACCGACGATATAGAGAGACTGAAGCTTTTGGTCTAAGCCAGGCTAGCCTGCCATATTTCACATCACAGGAGTTATCCAAGTAGGCTAGGCTAGCCTAAAAATCCCATTTGCTTATGACTTGCTGACATCATTATTATTTTATTTATTTGGCTGGAAGCTGCTTTCAGTTTCAGTCTTAAAAATCACATGAAATAGCATGAATAGTAGAACAATTGTCATGTTATGAGAAAAAACTCATTATTGTTTCCATTTGCTTTTATTTTAATGCAGGAATACACCCAAGAGAGGAAAGGATGTTACACACCACATCTCCTTCCTAGAGCTGTGCCTACTCTCTTTCCTGGACATCCTCCCTATAAACAGACCCATGGCTCAAGACTCCCAGCAAAACCGTGTACAACATCCGAAAGTGTTCAAGTGCCTCCAAAGAAACCCTATGACATTACAAAAGAACATGACTATTCTTTTTTCTGTCTGAGTTGATTAAAAACTGAATAAAACCAGACAGCAAGTGCAGGATGCCAAGAAACAGCTTAAAGTGGTGAAACAAGGTAAACCAGGACTCTCTTGCAGAAAGTCCACGAAAGCAAGCTCATTAGCCAGGATCAGCTTGACCTACTTCAACACAACTTTGGAGAGAACGCATTTTCAGGAAAAAAACCAAAACATAGAACTTCATTCGTACAAACTACAAAGACAGATCGGTCTTTTATATTTTGCCTCCTGTCTGCATAGCTTATCCACTGGATGATTGTGAAGCCGTTTAAAACTGGAGAGAGCTTTCAATAATCTTTTAAACAAACAGAACAATCTGAGACTTTTGTTCTGTGTAATGAAATAAAATTCTTGGGACACATTGTGACAGTTGCACAACCTAACCATAATTTTCTGTTTGTTAACTTTACATGAGGGCAAACTAAAGTGGAACTTAGAAGAGTGGATTACATTAGGGGTTAAACAAAATGTACTTGAATTTTGAGTTGTTGTGAGGTACACTGTATTTGAATATTTACTCTATAAGCTTCATAATTGTACCTGCTGTATCTGATTCAGTTGCTATATTTTTTGCAAATTATTTGCACTCTACATGTGCTTTGATTCTGCAGGTACAGTATGGATAACCTAAGATAAACATGTAGACCTTTTTTATAACATTGTCTGGATTGCTCTCAACCAAGAGATTTACATCATTAAAGATGAAAAGCAAGAAATTCACATCAAGTGAGCCCATTTTCAATAAACGAGAAGAATTCACAGATGTGTGGCAATTGAAAAGCTTGTGTAATGCACAGTTGCACACCATATACACACCCATAGATCGTTTTGTACATAGGTTTGAATTTTGTTCCAAAATGGAAAACTGCTTTTGAAGAGATTTGATAACAGAACAATTATATGGAATAATGTCACTAGATGTAAACCCATAAGATTGTGCACTCTTTGGCTTGTTGTATCTACTGTGCACATTTGAGGGTACTCAGTTTCAAATTTATTATTATACCTGATGAATAATGATGTCAAAAGACCATGTTACTATGAGGTTTCACTGAATAGTGTAGTGCAGTATCCTGAGATGTAAGTCTCTTCAATTATAGTTCTTCATAGCAATACAGGTGACTTGGAATATATATGCTCAATTACTATTTCTGGTTTGCATTTTTTACTCTATGAAATGTCTTTGTATTATTTATGTGACGCGCCTGCGTGCGCTTGGAGCCAAGACTAGTTAATAAAGTGTTCGTTATCAACTTATCGCTGACATCTTGACACATAGACATTGGCCTCCTGACATTTATGTTTTGGGAGTTATTGTGGCGGTTTTGGGATGTGTAATGCTTGTCTTTGGTGGCGAATCAATTTGTCGTGGTTGTGTTGCCTATGATCCGTGACAGTAAATTTGGGGCTAAAATCTGAGGTGTTGTTTTTGCAATGTCTGTCCTTTCAATTGTGATGTATTATTGCAGTATATAATGTCCGATAAAATGTCAAAACTTCAATGCCTATGCTGTAGAATATCAACACACGTGTGCCGTGTGGTAATAAAAGGTTAATTTATTCATTTTTTTCTTCAAATTTAATTATAAGTTTATTCTCTAAAACTGGTTGATGAAGAAAATAAGAAATACACTGTATCAAGGAGAATATTATTTATGGAGAAAAAAAGTGATGTGAATAAATAATTATTACATCAATGATCAGCTGTTTTTAAAGAATATTCATATATATTTATAGTGAACTGTAAAAAATTGAATTATTCTTTCAGACATATAGAGATTTTATAGAGAATAGGTGAAAGACATAAGGTGTGAATTTGATATAAAATGAGTGAGAGAAGAAGAAAAAGAATGTTTGGATGGATGGATGAATGATTGGATGAGTAAATAACATAATTTTTGTTAAATAAATGTGTATAATTCTTTCCTTCCCCCTTTCCTATCTTCAGTATCGTCCTATATCTGCATTTCCATTATCTACCTATCCTTCCATATTATATCTATCTATCCATCTATTTATGTGTCTAGCTATCTAGTATCTACATACCCATCTCTATCCCAAATCTATAAGTATCAATCTGTTTATAATAGCCATAAACATAAAATGAATATATTACCTTTAAAGCGTTTTAAATCAATAAACCCTGGCTCTCATAATAACTGAATTAGAAAGACATTGACCCCCGGCATTGGCCCTGTAGCATAAAACTTTGGTTAATATCATGACATAAATATCAAATACAAGTCCCAAATGCTTGATTCTGATTGGTTGAAAGCCAAGTAATATTTTGATGTCATAATATCACAGTTTTATATTGGCAAAGAGGAAGAAAAATTGAAGATATACTGAAATATAAATAGCTTTTTGTGTCCCTTTTACCTCACCATAACACCCGTAATTAATCTTGACCTACACCAGATACCATGACTGAGGCATGAGTAGGGTTCATGCATTATGCAAAATACCACAATTATATCGTTTCATACTCGAAAACCGATAAATCAACCCGAAAAATGAAGCTTCACATTGCATATCAGTAGCACAGTTTTGAAGGGAACATCCGGGTATTTCTCGAAGTTGTGCCCTCCTTAGTAATGGCGGACCGCGCTCCATGCGCGCACAGAGCTTTGAACGGGCGCGTATGACGAGTCCGCACTCTAGCCTTATTAAGTATATATCTCTATGGTTCCAACACACAAATTAACTAAAATGTCAATTTTTCAAAAATGAATGTCTCAGGAGGGTCTTTGCTCTTTAGAGGACTTATAATAATATGCTATCCAAGTGAGAAGGCGCTTAGGACAAAAGCAGAAATTAATGATATTTTTGCACACAACACAGAGTGTTATCTGTAACTATGTCAAAAATCCACTGAACAAACTGCCAATTTGCATAGTGACTTAGTGATCTCATAAATTATATCAAACATTTATAACTTTCTTATTATTGGTCTGATTTATTTCAAATTTTCGCCATTCTGTTTCTCTTATTTTTCTTTCATACAAATGAACTTGTTACAAAGGATTGGATTGTCATTTAATGCTCTCTGATTTTCAACAAACTGAGGAATTACTGAATAGATAGGTTGGTTACATGTGTGGGAGTATCTGGGAAGTCAATCATTCTGTATCATCTACTAGCTGACAGCTAGCCAGATGAACATTAAGTATTTATTTTAAAAAGTACATGATAAATGCGCTTCGAGCGCTGAGCAGCTGGTATCTTTGTCATCATATTAAGTAGGATGGGCTGGAGAACAGGTGGATGGCATCTTTCAATGTGACAATATAAGAATACATTTCAGATTGGCTCTGGGGATGTTTCACAAAGATCCCAAGTTGAACTTATCTCTAAGTTGGACATTAACAATTATGGAAAGCCATTAGCATCCTTGAAAATATTTTGTAAAAGTCATTTTAAAAGGCATAAAATGTTGATTCAAATCATTTTTTTTTTTTATTATCAAGGAGTTTTCATGTTCTTGATGAGGAATTTAAGATAAGTCTAGACTACTTGAATAAGTACTTTTGAATATATTTAATTTTAAGGCTACAAATGGCTCTCCATAATATTTAATTCCAACTTAGAATCTTTGTGAAACACCCCCTTGGTCATGTAATTGCAACGTGAACGAAACTGTGTGAAAGGGACCGACCGGGGAAAAAGTTGATCACGTAGCAGATAAGCATTGGTGAATACTGTGAAGTTAGGGAATCCTCATAATGATAAGAAATTGGCCCAGTTTTGCTACAGGTCACAGGTACTGTATATACACAAAGATGTGTATATGGGACTACACAAATGTGTGGCATGAAAGTTGTGGTCCACAACCTTCAGCTTTTCCTTGTCGCATTTTGAATATGAGGCCATTTGAAGAGACATCCTTTTCAGATTGTCCTATCACAAACCCCTCACTTATCCAATCCCATCATATTTTTTTAGCCACCTATAACTTTCTTCTCACAGGCATGACACTAAATGGTATCCATGATAAATGCAAATGAAACATATATATTTTTGTGCAAGGGATAAAGGATAGAATATATAACATGGTTAAATGTGGATAATATGCAGTACATGGTGCACTGGCTCAAGCATGCCATGCAAATGGAGTAGGTACTGGATTATCAAAATATTTGAATCATTTACAGTCAACAACTAAATTATTCATAGTGTTTTTCGTAACTAAAGAATGAAAGGTGGACTTGTTGATTTGTGACCCATGTTTACTTTGGAAGAAATACAGCCTGGAGCAACTTTTTGCCAGTGTAAATGTCAAATGTGCAGACATGCTTAGGGGCTTTCTGCCAGGAAGGCTTGAGAAAGGACATTGTTACTATAACTACCTTCTTGCAGACAGGTTAATGTTCAAGTAATATCAGTATTAGATTGGATATATTCAGAGGAGTGGGCATTAATAAGACGCAGACTAAGAGCCTGTTCAGCTTCAAGTAAATATGAAACGTATATAGAGAAAAGCCTCAATAAAGCAAGAAAGAAACATTGTTAAATGAAAGTAGCGTACAGACTAGAAAGCTAGTCTAGAAGCATTGCATAAAGAAGTTAGTTTTGAAGGGGTCCATTGACATGACAGTCTTAAAAAAGATAATGACTTATTGTATAGTTGTATAGCTATATGTTTCTTGTATAGCTTTACAATGAAACTTTGAAGTCTGAATGGGGTTAATACTAATGACCTGCCATCCTTGTTTTTCTTCTAATCCTCATTCGATTCGAGGGGGATGGGGGTGGGAAGGGTTTCGTAATTAGGCCAATTCTAATACCGTCTCAAGATGCACAAAGAGAAAAGGGCAGAGAAATAGGGCTTTGATTTGAATAAATTACAGGTAAGTTATCCAGTAGTATATGCTCTACACTTACATCACCTTACAAAATTAAATTCTCAATTATTTGCATTTGGATTTCGACCTACTTTTCAGCATTCATTTTCAATAAAGATAAATCATGGTCAGATATAGAAATGTATATCAAAGGAGATTGAAATTTTAAATTAGATACATGCATAAACATTATTTACTTCCCTACTAAGGTACACCTGTAGCTTATCAAAATAGTGGCACAAAAAGATCCATCTGGAAAACAAACGGCATAAAAGTTTGTGATGTCTATTGATTAAAAGTTCTTTTTTGACATATCTGAATGAAAGTTTAGGTAACTTTAAGGTTAATCGAGATAGTACTCACCCCTTCCACGTCTGTGGGATAAATTTATGATTTTCAACAATTCAATATGCACAATGCGTTCCAGACGCTACTTTTCACGCCACTGAACTCCAAGATATAAACCAATAATTAAATGCTACCCTGTACTCATCAAATCTGTATTTTAAGAGTAATAAACCATCTTCAAATTCATCTCAGTTCTAAATGATGTCTTGATGTTGTGACAATATTGGTTAATCATTTGTCTACTAGCTATGTATAAAATGCTGAGAGCCAGAAGGGCAGTAAAGTATTAGCCCTTATGGCTTTCAAGAGCAAAGTTGTAGCTGAGAGATGGATATTTTGTATACACACTACACCATTAACATTACAGCACTGCTATATATACAGTCAAACCTGCTTTAGTGACCATCCGTCTACGAAGACCACCTGTCTACAAAAAAAACTTTTTGTGTTTCCCTTTGGCGGTCGCTATAGGCAGGTTTGACTGTATGTATATATATACATGATGAAACATTGGCATATATATTTGTGCTTTCTAATCTAATAATAGATATGAAGGTTAATAGTATATATTATGGTATGCAGAGAAAGAATGATATATTTCTATTAGGATTCTAAAGGGTATAATTAGCGGCAAAGAATACAGAATAAATATGGATTTTAAAAGCATACACTTTGGTATCTAGAGATATAATGCTATATAATGCTGATAGAATTCAAAAGGGTGTGAGGGAGAAGAATATAGAATAAATATGGCGGTAAATGGTATATACTATGGTATGCAGAAAAAGAATGATATATCTTTCTAATAGGATTCAAAAGGGTATAAGGTAGAGCGATGGGAAAATAAAAATGAAGTTTAATAGTATTATATGCTATGGTATGCAAAAGAAAGGTAGGTTCATAGTATTAAAACTATGGCATGGAGATAGAATGCTATTTGTTTCTGATAGGATTAAAATAGGGAATTAGGGAAATAAATAGAGTAGATATTTTTGTGAATCTACCTTTAGCCGTTGAAGCTGATGCTGGATTGTTTTGGTGGTGCAATAAGCAAAAGTAAAATAGAAAACAAAACAATAAAGTTGTGGGAATAGGAACATGGAAAATATAGATGCAAAAAAAAAATCACAATTATCTTGACCTGCTCACTGTTTACTGAATCCTTTTTGGCCATGGAACTATATAAAACATTGTGCATGTTTTCTATTTTACTTCTTTTGTAAAATAACTAATGATTGTATTCATTACTAACAGGGCAAACATTAGTTATTTTTGCAAGTATTTTATTTTCATTCATTTTGCAAACTGTTGTAGGTCGTAATAAAAAAATTAAAAAATAAAATTGAACTGGCAATGAATGTGCAGACATGTATTGCTAGTAACTTGTGTTAATCATTGCAAAAACACAATCTACAAAAATCGCCATCTACGATCCATCCCCAAATATATCTGCACCTGAAAATACATATACAGTATCAAACATATTTTCATCAATGAGAGTATAGGAATGAAAACAGACTGGAAAGTCTAATCTATTGTTATGAATGATTTAAAGCAAATTTTTCTGTAGTATCTCAATTTTTGAGAAAGCATTAAAAGATGCACAATGCTTATAAACAGAGATTTTTTTATTTGCTCCATTACTTTCTTAATTCTTGATAAGGCACTTACCAGTACACACAAAAATATAGCATCATATCCAAATACCAATGTACTAAGAAATGGGTCACACTGACAAAAACAGAGAAACAAATTATGACATGGACGAAAATGGAACTAGTATATCTGAACTTGTAGGCTGGTTGCAATTCAGATATCACGAGGTTATCCAAAAAGACAATATTTTCAACATTGGGACGGGTATCAAATCGTCCTTATCACAAACCCCTCACTTATCAAAACGCATCATTCAGCAAAGCTGTTTGGGTTATGATGGGGACAATGTATACACAAACACAAAAACAAGTAATACAAGAGAACAAAAAGGGAGAAGAACAACAAAACAAGTGCAAATTCACAATACACAAACAAGAAACACAGTCAATAATAATGATGTACCGGTATACATCTTGTAAATTCATTCTAATTTCTTTCATAGAGACCAAACAGATATCTATGTTTCAATGTCACAGTGCATTCACCGTCACCTTATGATGGAAACAAAACTATAATATTTCCGAAGTCAGCAGACATGATCTAAAATAACCAATGCTCATTGAAATGTCCAGATATTACAACAATCTCTGAATAATAATATAACCAACAATATTTATGATTAATACAATAATAATCTTTGCATATTGTAATAATAATAACATCATCAACAGCAACACGGAAGCTGCTTTCTCATACAGCAGTCGTGTCTTACACATGCAGAAAATAGTCCCATACATTCATGTTACATTTGAAATGGATGACAACAATCCTAGCATCTTCTCGGTGATAAATGACACAATTTTGCCTAGATCAACAGTTGATGAATTCACTGTAAATATAGAGACATTTCAAAACAAGGTAGGTACCCAAGCTAGAGTGGTCAGGATTTCGGCAATAGATTTGCAAATCCTAACCCTGATCTATGAAATAAAGGCAAGAGACTTTGCTTTTTTTCCACCGGGCTAGATTACAGCAATCTGGCGGTGTATACAATTTACAAGCGGCTCGTAATATTCAGATGGCTTTGAGCTGTCACAAGTAATCGCTCAATAACTGTCCCCACTCTTTTCAATTCTGGGTGTTGTTTTTTTCTTTCTTGGTACCCCTTTCTTTCGTCAGATAGGGGAAGAGTAAAAAATGAAGAAAAAAAGCAAGTGGCCTCCTGCATATCCTGCCTATCATGACGCATAAATTCATTTTAAGAGACGCACATATGCACACGCCAACACTTGAGAGTCAGTGTGTGTGAAGGAATATAGTCTCTCTTTCCCTCCTCTTCCCCATCGCTTAAAGCTATGATTGGGTTCCACACAACATGAGCTTGATAAAAGGAGTAGCTGGGGTGGAGGTAGGTGGTTTGAGAGGGGAGGGGTAACGGTAGCCATTCCCCATTCTGTCTTGATGCATTTTAAGAAATACAACATGAGCTGATTAATGGTGAGGCAGGGTAGGAGGAAGAGAGTTGAAGGGGGTTAAGGGCACCGATTCCCCATCCCCATCACCTAAAGCTATAATTGAGTTTCATACAATGTAAGCTTGACCCCCTTTCACAAACTGAAAGTGAGTTGAAAGTTGACTCTTGAAAGTTCATTAACAATAATTACTGGCCAACTTAGTTGACCGATGGGATTAAGGACTCTTTATTTGGTTTTCAAGATCTATTTTGAGCTCTCCATTTTTTCCTCTACCTTATTGAGACCCTGACCTTTTTCAGACCCTGGCCTTAAGGCATAAACAAAACGGTTGCACAATTAAAGCACCATATTCTTATTCATACTAAATTCAACTATCACAAAATGAAATTAAAATACAATTTTAACTCTAGAAATTCTTCTGCAATAATAATTGGCAAACCTAGATAGAATTTACTTGTTATCTTCAGCTTCAGCATCAGCATATATGCTAGTTCTCATTCTCAATATTCATGACATTTAATCATTGGCTGTTCAATGGTGCTAATGAAAGCCAATCGATTGAGCAGAAATGGAACCAAAATAACTCAAATTTTAGAAATGCACTAGTGAATTTATAGATTAGGATCAAATTGATGGCTGCTGAAATGTCAATGCTGAAACCGAGCACTGAAGATCAATTGGAAATGCCCTGATTTTACTCACATTCAATGCATGCAATAAAAAGTAATAAAGCACAAAAGATTGGTGACCTATAAAGCTCTAAATAGTTCTGTAACAAAGTAGGCAGTTTTGAGTAACGGCAAGTCCTTTAGGTGTGAGAATGTCTATTTGATATCAATAGTTGGAAGATTATTTGTTTCTGAACTATAAGTTGTAGACAGTTATTGTTAATAACTGAGTTCAACAATATCAGGAACATTTGAAGACCTTCCTGTTTACTGCATATCAGTTGTGATTACCGTAAGATAAATATGATCTCCCTCCCTCTTTCTCTATCTCTCTTTCTCTCTCTCTCTCTCTCTCACTCTACCTCTCTCTCTCTCTCTCTCTTTACCTCTCTCTCTCTCTCTCTCTCTCTCTCTCTCTATATATATATATATATATATATATATATCTTTCTCCCTCTCACTCTCTCTTTCCCACTTCCAGTCTCAATCTCTGCTTCCTGTCTTGTTACAAGTAAATAAAAAGGTGATGTTCATTCCATTTCTAAACATCCCTATTTAATGCTCTAAACCAGCCCCAGTACAGTCATTCTCCTACCCGTGCATGAGCATGTTTGAGGAGTTCTGGCCAAATAATATACATTGTCTTTTGATCTCTCGCAAAGTACAAGCAAAAGAGAAGAGATTTTTACCCAAAATGACACAGATGTTGATCAAAGAGATGACATCCTGTTTTTCACATATAATATGATGTTGCTTCGTTTGCCCAGAAATAAGCCTAACAATACAGCCAGAATATGTTTTCCATTAAAACGGCATGTAAGATAATTTGTATACTGAGAGCTAAAATGCACTTAACTCACATGATTTTACAAACCCAGAAACCTTCTGGCTTTAAACAGATAATTGTGTGTTTTGATGCAACTCAACAGAGGGCAGGGGAATGTGACTGACATTTAAAATAAATTTCTAGTTTTTTTTTCTTCTTCATTTTAAATTCAACAGGGACCCAAATAATGGGTTCAATAATCGCTCATGAGAAATGGTGCATTGACGTGCATTCACAGGGCAACGAACGCCCGCACATACATGTAGATTATAATCATACATGTAGATATACCCCTAAAATCAATATATTGATACAAGGTCAATGACATTTCATTCCTCCCTTCCCCATCTCTCTTTCTCTCTCTCTGTCTTTTGCTCCATATTGCTCCATTTTAGACCTCTTTCTTTTCTGACTTTTTACTGCTTTTTACCGGTACTTCCTTGATCCTACCTTCCACTCCTTCTTTCACTCTCCCTACCACTCTTTCTCTCTCTCTCCCTTTCTCTGTCTGTCTCTCTCTCTCTCTATCTCTCTCTCTGTCTGTCTCTCTGTCTCTGTCTCCCTCTCTGTCTCTCTATCTCTCTCTCCAAGAACAACAATGCTATTGATACATCACAACATCATGCCCAGGCCCAGCAGCTCAGCTATGTGATTCTACTATTCAAAATGCAATGAGCCAGATCAAAGATCAAACCCTCAACCACTGGGGATATAAATGGCCATTGGTGTAAACCAACACACAAACAATATGTTATAACCCTTTTAAGAGAATCATTTGGGGTTTGGTTTGGTTTAGCTTTTGATCCATGCAGAGCCCTAAAAATATCCTAGACGCATGAGTAGAAAGAACAAATATTGCTGTACATATTGCATCCATTTTTGTTTCATTGACTATATTCCGTTTGATGCCAGCAATTTTGAAAACAATAAAATGCCTCAGAATCCTTAAAATTGGCAAGGTGTTCAGGGATTCAAAATCAATGTTGTTTTATCAAATGATTTTGCATTTGTAAAACTTTTTGACAACATTTTTGCCAATGTATATTGCCCCCCCCCCCCCCCCCCTTCAAGAACTTTGAAAGTACTAATATTTTGGCAGTCTACACCTCATACTCCTTTAAGTCTCTTCATATTTAGGCAGCAAGATGATCTGCTTAAATATATATATGTCTTTAGAATACCTTAATTATGAAATAATTACACTTTACTATACTACGATATCAGTGCCAAAACATTTTTCTCACACTTTTACAATGTTTATTAACATGTGAGTTTATCAGCCCCCATCCCTGTTGAAAGTTTGCCCATATGCCTTTGCAGATCATTAGCGTAAACCAAGACACCCACAATGTGTGACTTGCCCACACAACCTCCCACACAGAGTATACAATGTAATAATCAAGTCATTAGTGATCTCGGTACACACATAAATATATTTAACCCTTTTAACTTTCAAATATTTACCCTTTAGCTTTTTTTCTCTCACGATTCCATCTTTAGCATACAAAGTTTTAGCATTGTACCCACACGAACCTACATGAAGACTTCAAATGGCATACAAATAAGCTCAGTAATATCTTTGTGTACATTGTAAAATAAACAGCTAATTAAGCATTATTAAGAAAGTCTGATTACTCTCAAATTGTATGTATCTACAGTAATGGAGGGTCATTGTTATCCCATTGCCTATTAGTTCTAAGTGGGTTGTTCTTGCAATTTACCCAATGGAAATGAATAAATTCAAAATTCAAGCAATTAATGCATCATACAAGAAAATCTAATTACTTAGTAACTTTATTTTCAATAGGTGGGAGATTAGATTATAATTATACACAAGGTACCACCTAGACTCAAGTAATCTGTTATAGTGATTCGTTATGTAACATTTTTTCTAGTTATGTAATAAGATCTAAGGAAGATGTGAAGTTAGTGCTCTAACTCTGTTTCCGCATGATAAATAAACTATTGCTTCTCAAAGAGTTTTTATGTCACATCCAAGCAAAATTTGTCAATTTAGAAGCCACAGATTTATTTCCATTACAATGCATTCACTTTGTCTTTACCCCATATTTAAAGCCAACGTTTGCTCCAGAAATATATACTTTCAAGTTTTTAGCTCAGGGATTTAAAAAAAAAAGTAAATACAGATTCGAGGTAGATCCATAGCTGGTGTTAAGAATTCACATCATGGAGCAATTAGTGCCATGAGCAGGAGTTGAATAATTCTTGAAATACGTGTGGATGTTAAATTCTTCATAATATAATGCAGTAATCGATTTTACTTGTAGCATGTACCTAATGGATTCTATCTGTCTGAAATTACACCTCATAAAGTCAACCAAACACGTTCCTCTCTAAGAGTAGGGCAACCGAATTGTTATATTGATGGGGAATATGAATTGACTTCACAATTTCCCAATATTATTCCAGTTCAGAATTTCTATCACTATTTTAACTTTTGGGCAAGTAAAATGGTACATGATTCTGGAGTGAGTAATGCGGTTTGTTGCCATTTGACAGGTATAAAACCACTCAGCGAAAAATATTTGATTCTTTAAAAAATCAGTTCATATCCCGATCACACATCAAGATGATATTCAGCAGCCCCGAGCTGAATAATAGATTTCTGCTAAAAGCACACCGAGCATCATCATAAATATAGAGTGAAGCTTTGATCGCAAATCATCAACCATAAAAATAACTTTTTTTCTCTGGATTCGCAAAACTAGATGGCGATGATCCATCGAGGAACCGCGCCGAGAAGAACGAACGCACAACTAATTAGCTTAATGGAACAGAGTTTGGTGAGAGAATCAAGAAGGTCTGTTTGATGCACTCAGGAAAAAGACGACGCAGGATGCAGGAATCCTTGAAGCAACTGCTGGGAATAGCTAATGATGCTTTCAGAAAAATACTGGACATTAAACAAACAAAATTCTGCCCTTGAGCAAATCACGGTTTAAGTCATAGTTAAACATAACAAATCATGATGCACTATGATTCGTCAAGTGAATGCCACTTGTCAGTCATACTTTTCCCATACTCCCGACGCTCTCTGAATAATTTTTCTTAGAATGAACTGTATCTGAGTAATGGTTTAGGTGGTTCTTTTTTAGTCTGGTCATTAACCTATTTTGCTCACTGGAACCGGGTGGCTCCTATCTTAAAGCCTATGGGAATTAAAGAATTGAGTAGTCAATGGGCTAAGAGAGAACTCACACTTGGGATTCTGCAGCAAATCAATTTGACATATATAAAACATGACTTAACTTCAGATTTACTAAAGTCAGAATTAGGTCAAAGAGGCTTCCGCAAAGTCTGCTGCTATGCTGCAGCATTTTCCTCGTCTTCTTCCTTCTCCTCCTCTTGTTCAAATGCACAGCAATGAATGTAACCTATCTGTGCCAATGCCCCGGCTGCCATCGAGCTCCCCAAACCCAGTGGAGCGAACAAATCACCTGTAGGTCACCATGGTAACGAGGATGAGCTCCGGTATCATCCTGGGGACAGAGACGGGGTCTCCGTGGAGGAGGAGACGTAAGGAGAGGAGCGTTGATCGTAAGAGAGCGCGATACCCACCTGCCTACGACCAATCTCTCTGAACATTCCATGAGAAATGTATCGGAAGAAATGCATCCAGAGAACTGGATAAGAACAAAAAAGGCAGCCTTAATCCAATTTTGCCGGCATGTTGTAACCAATTTACTGGAGTGCAGAGGAGGAGGAAAATCCTCGGACCGTTTCCTTTTGTTCTTGCAGGTATCAATGTGCGCTTTACAATCAGCCGGCCGGGCAGCGTTTCAGGAGGTGAGAGCAATTTTTCTAAAATGCTTCTCCTTTCATGACATCTTGGACTAATCTTATAAGGAGTTGATATTAATCACAACTTTTTTTGCGATTTATATCAATCACAACTATGTACATAAGAGATAGGAGAACGTAAACTTGCAATTGATTGGAAAACTTGCAATTGATTTGTATCAATCGTAACTGTTTCTAAGACAGAGCCCTGATTTACAGTTACAACCTACTACTTAATCTGTACTGAAGCCTACCTATTTGGAGTTGGGTGCAGATAAATTGTAAATGTTATGCTGCCAAAGGATAAGATTGAAATAAATCAGCAGAATGTTGCGATGCTGACAAAATTTAAAAGAGACTGACATTTTTGTTACTAAACATATAGGTCTGTATTCTATCAATTCATTTAAACCCTACCCTGGGTCTAAAATTACATTTAACAAAGGAAATCATATGCCTCAGACTAACTTCCTTTGGTAAACCTGATTTTGAACGGAAGCTTAAGCCCAGTGGCGGGATTAAATTCCAGTAGATATGAGCCATAGAGGTTTACTATTGAAACAGCGACTGTAGAGAGCCAGAGAGGCATTAAAGTCTACGTACTTACGTCGCTTTTGACTATTAGCAGGTGATATCATCAACAGAATACTGACAAACAAACACAAATCACAATAATAGAGCACATGAAAGAGAACAATCAAACAAATATTGCCAGATTTTGAATAACCTGAAATCACATCGTCAGGGCATCATCATCATCCTACAAGGCATTCAAATCACGCACAGGTTCTCAAACTACCCACGGAGTTCAACGAACTCGTCTAAGATGCCTTACCAAAGGGGACTTCATATCTGGCATCGATGAGGACGCGGTGACCGGTGGGCATCTTGGTTCCGTTCACCTGGCGATTCTTGACCTCTACTTCCCTGTCCAGGGAGAACCATTCACCACTCCCTTCCTGTCAACAAAAGAAAATAAAGAGAGGTTTGTTTTGGTGAGTTATGGTCACTGAGTGTTTGCTTGTTAGCTATGTGTGCAACTTGTGCAGTTCCCGATATACTTTGTTGCTGCAGATCCCATCTATCAAAACAAAAATAACGCTAGGTGATCGAGCATTTGCTTGTGCAGCCCCAAAACTCTGGAATAACTTACCATTGGAAGTCAGGACATCACCATCTGTGAATATCTTTAAATAAAAACTGAAAGCACATCTTTTCAATTAACTTTAAATCTAAGCATATCAGGAGCTCTTGTAGCACAGTAGAATATATACGTAATGTTGAATAGTTTTGCGCTCCGTAAATGTATTATCATTACTAAACATTGTATGTGGTTCAGTATGCATGAGGATCTCTATACTATGTCATAATAAGATATTAGGCCTGTAATCGGTCAAAACTCAAGGTACAAAGAGAATTATGCGCTACATACATATTGGTTATTGATACATCTCATATCAATATGTGGCAAATTTACACAGAATTATGCTACACTTTAACAAAATTGTAACACAGGATACCGATCTTATGGAAATAGATAAGGACTTGCTTCATACCATTATCAGAGAGAGGAGATAGCCTTTTGCTGTATACAGTGTGAGTCAAAACAAAAACCCAAATTTAACCTTACATAAAAACCAGTATATATATATCTATTTAGTAAAAAAAAATACACCTTGTAGTCTATTTAATTTGCTATTTAATTTGAAAGAGGCAAATTTCTTGGTGGCATATACAGAAAGGATAATCTTGAAAGAAAACATTTTAACCGGGAAGATAGCTGGAAAAAGAACCAGGGGAAGGCAACACATCATTGTTGGTCAAACAGTTTTTGAGCGTCATGTAACGCCTGGCTGGAATGCTCCCCAGGGAGTGGAGATTGTGCACACACTGTGTGCAGGCAAGCACTGAATCCAATGACCGGGGTAATAGTATATTTGTAAAGCGCTTAGAGACATTTGTAATAAGTGTTATATACCTCACTTAAGTAATCCAGCAATCTGATTGGTCGAAATTGCATTCATAAACTTTAACTGTTCCTGTAAAAACAGACCTATTTTCCCAATAACCATGGTTATTGGGAAAATAGGTCAGTCTCCATGGTTACCCCATAGGTTTACATGTTAAAAAATGGTTTGAGCGATTGAGGATACCGTATGTGTGCGAAGAATTGGTCGCTATATTTTACCAATTTTGTAATACAACTAGCAGCTAACTCGCCCCACGGGACATCTCGCCCCAGCATCAAAGACTGGGTCGAAATGTCCCGACACGATTCATCGATCGAAAGATACCAATGTGTATATGTTTGTGCTCATTGTACATTTTAGACAATATGGCTGATATTTGTTCACATTCTTTTGTCCTGGCCGTTAATTAGCAGACTACTGGTATCTCTCGATCGATAAATCATGTCGGGATATCTCGCTGGGGCGAGTTAGCCCGACTCCCTAGTAGCTGCCAGTGAGTGCAGCACAGACGACCGACTGTACTAGGCCAAAATGGCGGAATTAGAAACGCTCCCAAGATTTCAGCTTCTTGATGATGATCAAATGAGAGACTTGATTGATTCTGCTGACAGCAAGAACACGAAAAATTCCGTTAAATGCTCCATGAAAATATTCGAAGACTTCCTGCAAGTTATCAAGACAGACCTCGATAGCGTAAACAAGCTTTCAAATTCGGAGCTGGACAATGTACTGCAAAAGTTTTACGCTGGTGCCAGACGGAAGAACGGAAGTTATTACATGAAGAAGTCAATGTTAGCTATTAGATTCGGACTTCAGCGTCATTTCCTCAACTGTAATAAGATATATATCATCAAGCATGAAGATTTTTCCAACTCGAGAGTTTTTAAGTGTTTTTCAGCAATGCTTAAACAAGAAGGAAAGGGAGTTGTAACTCAAAAACCAGCTATCTCAGCAGAAGACATGGACAAAATCCAAGGTTCGCTTGATTTGGATGATCCTGTGGGTCTTCAGGACAAGGTATTTATGGACGTAATGTTGTACTTTTGCAATCGGGGTAGAGAGAATTTGCGTGAAATGACACTTGACAGCTTTGACATTTGTGATGAAGGGGGAAAATGCTCCATAACTCTGAAAGATACACTCACAAAAAACAACCGTGCAGATAAACTAGAGAAAAGCCAAGGTGGTGTCATGATTCCAACTAATGGTCCACGATGTCCTGTTGCCTCCTTCTTACGCTACAAAGATAAATTGAATCCACGATGTAAGAGTTTTTGGCAGAGACCGGCAAATGCACAGGCCAAGCGTGAGTTCAAATCCAATCCATCTTCTTTTGATCAACGGTACTGTAATGCACCCCTAGGGAAAAACAGCATCGGAGACAAAATGAAAACAATTTCATCTCGTGCAGGTACCAAGGCTTACACCAACCATTGCCTAAGGGCAACCAGCATCAGTACCCTACAAAATGCTGGGTTCAGAGACAGAGAAATCATGAGTGTCTCCGGACACAAGGCGGAGACCAGTCTCAAACACTATGCTATGACCAGCAGTACAGCCAAAGAAAACATGAGTCATGCTATCGCGGCAGCCGTTGATCCGAAATCAGTACCATCCTCATCAAACATAGGTCATGGTATCGCGGCAGCTGTTGATCCAAAATCAGTACCATCGTCATCAACATCTACTGGTGGTCAGCGTAGTGAAAGCCAGGAACTGCGGGAACTAAATGACATTTTCAATGAGATCACAAATAACCCAGAGAACTTCCCACGCACATGCAACATCACTACAAGTAGCCATGCCCATGTTTCTACTAGTCAGCAGGTGCAAGCCCCCACATATAATTTTCACAATTGTACGGTAAACATTTTTAACAAATAAGAGTTATTTTCTACGGTTGAGTTATTTTCTACGGTTCTACGGTTTATTTTCTACGGTTCTACGGTTGAGTTATTTTCTACGGTTCTACGGTTGAGTTATTTTCTACGGAGTTCTGAGTTCTACCTGAGTACCTGTTCTACCAGTTGATTGGTAAGTTGACTCTTCGGTATATAAAAGTATTAATGACTGCTTTGATATTCGAGAAATAGTTGTTTTTATACGCTCAAGGGAAGGTTACAATTGTGCTATTGCCCGAGGCGTGCCGAGGGCAATAGCACAATTGTAACCTTCCCGAGAGCGTATTATCACATATTTGCAAAGCCTGAACAAGCGGGCAACCAAAATGAAATGAAGATGAGCAGCTAATGGTCAGAGATGGACGGCCTTGACCGCTGATCTCTGTAACAGACCTGGCACTTGATGATGATGAATTTGACACCGTGATCATTAAAATCTAGCTGTTGACAGCAGGATTTTAGGTAAGTTGCATTCATACCCAGGTTTTGAATGAAATGGAAGGTGAATCCAAAGTTTGGTTCAATTATCTCCATTCCAATTGAATACATTTACACATGAAGACAGCAACTCCTGAACACTATTTATCCAAAACTTGGGCGAATGCAATTTTGACATTATTTTTTAAGAAGAAAAGAAAGAATGGATATCACTCAGTCAGCTATGACTGAATTTTGGTGAAAAACTTGTTTTAAATTAGAAAAGGTCATTATCTTCCATTGTACAATTATAAAATAATTCAACATTTTTTGTACTAGTTCTAATTCTCCAGATATTTAGGGCCTTTTATAGGCTTTTCCTTTTCTTGACTCATAATTTATTAAGCCGTTAAGAGGTCCCAAACTTGGGCAAAGGCACTTTTGATACCCATTTTATAAATGGCTACAGCTCAGTCATCCATGGTTAAATTTTGGTGAAGAATCTATAAAACTGAAAAGGCCATTATCATATATCACACAACTCTGTTAAAAGTCAGAGGGGTGTTCACTCTGTGTTAAAGTATAGTATTAGCTCGTGCCTCTCTGGCCCTAAAAATATTATCACATCACAATATAAAACAGCATTTTTCACTTCTTTTTAATATATTTTAAAGATTTTCGGGCTTAAATATTTTAAAGATTTTCGGGCTTAAATATTTTTAACACTGTACTTTTAGCTAACAGGAGAGGAGATAAGATACGAATAAGAAGAAAAAACTGGGGCCGAATAATCCCCGATTATTATGTCCTCATGATATAAAATGCAAACCTGGGGGTATTAGCAAGAAAACCAAGCTAACAACCCTGGATGTATTAAGCTCAAATAAGAAAAAAATATATCTTGAATATGTCCCTTGCTTTTAAGAGGAGGAATATAGTAGTGTGCAAGTAAACTACGTGTATATTTAAATAGATATTTGATGGTTGAAGATAAAATTGAGTTCTTGTTAAGTGACTGCAAACTGCATGTATCTTCGGATACAAAATACAAAATATCTGTATATCAGATGTAATACATATATAGAAAAAACCCAAGCAAGATTTTTCGCAAATACATTTCAACCAAATAAGATATGTGTACATTAGAAAGCGGAAGACAAATTGGCTTAAAATATATTCCAATCATTCATTACTCATGTACATTACCGACAGTGACATGTGCAAACATTACGAGATCCTCTTACATAATGAAAACAATGATTACATCTATAGATGAACCGTAAATTTCATGTATATGTACAATATATCATAGCCATGGTATATCTTGTTAAGATATTAACATTGTCATGTACATAGTTTTTAAATTTAGTGTCAGAGGCAGAACCGAAGACCTTCAGTCAATTTTGCTATAACTTTTATGCATCACATTACTAGCACTGCTTTTTAATAAGTTCCACCCTCTCACACACAGACACACCCACGCACACGCACACACACACACACATGACCACCCACACACACACAGACACACTCACACCATGACATAAATAGACCGACATGTATCATATGGTAGGAAACTGGTTAATTTTTAATCTAAGAGATATCATTATCTCTGCAGCTGTCATTCAAAATGATAAGACTGCACATTTAAAATGATCTCAATCAAGAACACAATATTTCAAGGGAAAATTAGGTCATGAAATGAGGTCCTTTTTTTGTGGTTAAGCTGCAAAAACACAATAGGTATGTCTTCATCAGCTCGAGTTGGCCAAATAGCCTGACATTTTTTATTCAGGAAATTAGCCTGAACACAAAATAGCGGGCTATTTGCTCGGGAAATCTTCCCAAGATATCTTGGGCTGCATAATAGCTCGTTATTTGACCGGCCCGGCTTCACCAGCCCAAAGACTCGCACTATGCGTTAACACTGAGCAAATTTTCTCGAGCTCGAGTTTCGAGCTGATGAATACGCGATTTGTAATTTTGCGCTAATTTCCCGAATCTGAAATAGCAGGCTATTTGGCAATCTCGAGATGATAAAGACAGGCCTATTGATCCCCATTTTTAAGAAATGAATTACAATTGCAAAGTTAAATAGACCATGCACATAAGGGTGGATCAATTAAACACATTACCATAAAAACCAACACCTCAATCAATTCTACGGTTACATATGATGGCCACTGCCGAGGTTCATTTAAAATGGAAGCCACTCATTTTTTAGAACGGCCTCTCCTTGACCCCTGGATAGATCGTCTGCCGAGTGGGAAGAGGGTGTTAACCCACACGCATTTACACAGTGTTAACACACTTAAGGCTCCCAGCAGACGATCATGCTGTCACATGCTTTTAGTGTGAACATTGTCAGGGTATAATGTATATTTGCACTAGAGAGAGAAGGGGAAGAGAAGGGGAAGGGAAGGGAAGGGGAAGGGGAAGGGAAGGGGAAGGGAAGGGGAAGGGAAGGGGAAGGGAAGGGGAAGGGAAGGGGAAGGGAAGGGGAAGGGAAGGGGAAGGGAAGGGGAAGGGAAGGGGAAGGGAAGGGGAAGGGAAGGGGAAGGGAAGGGGAAGGGAAGTGGAGAGAAAGGGAGATGGGAGATGGGAGAGAGGGGGAAGGGAGAGGGAGAGAGGGGGAAGGGAGTGGGAGAGAGGGGGAAGGGAGGGGGAAGGGAGTGGGAGAGAGGGGAGTGAGAGGGAGAGAGAGAGGGGAGAGAGAGAGGGGAGGGAGAGGGAGAGGGAGAGAGGGGAGGAAGAGGGAGTGGGAGAGAGGGGAGTGAGAGGGAGAGAGGGAGAGAGGGGGAGTGAGAGGGGGAGTGAGAGGGAGAGAGGGGGAGGGAGATGAGGGGAGGGAGATGAGGAGAGGGATAGGGAGAAGGAAGAGGAGAGAGTGGGAGAGAGGGAGAGATCAAAAGAGGTAAGGGGACACATTGCTATCTTTGCAATTATTAGTGATGGTGGTGCGGGAAAGGGGGGGGGTTGTAGTAATCAGACACACAATAACTTTGCAATAAGGATTATTTCAAAGAAACTCATTAATAGGATGAACCCTAAATGACTTCTGGGTGTCTCTTCAAAATGCACTCAGTCTCAGGTTGAACATGTCTGTTTTGCAATGAGAAGGGGAGGGGGTGTCCCATCAGTAATCAGATACACAATGACTATGAGATGAAGAAGCTTACTTTTGATTTATAATGGCAGGGACAAACCAAACTGCTCTCGTTACCCTGAGGGGCATCCATGCAATTTCATTTGACTCCTCCCCTGTGGACCATGAGCATGCCTCAATCTCCATGAATCCTGTCATTAATTTGACAGCTTTTCATCTTAAAGGAATCGTTTAACAATGTTAAATCTGAGATGCACGGCCCTACATGTTATCAGTGTCTGTGATGTGGTGTAATATTGAAGCCCTACAAAAAATTGCGCTTCAAAATTATCATGAAGTGCCCCAAAACAGTAAAAATCTTTGAGTGACCAGTTTTACCATACTCGTTTTCCCCAATAGACTGGAGTGTTATGAAAACTGTTATAGGAAAACACAAAATTTGATTTCGATTTCCAATCATAAATATCTTGATAATCAGACAGGCGATCAGCTTGTAAAAGTCATGGGGTTCCTGACTGACCTAAAGGTTTATAATTATCATTGCAGCATGAGCTAAATCCAGGATGTTGTTTCAGAATCTGAGACAAATTAAGTTACCCAATCCCTTTAAGTTGACAGCTTTTCATCTTAACGCTGCCTCACATTGTCTCATAGGTACTTTTTTTCATCATTTTAATTCCAAGGCATGGTTTCATAATGTGCTCAGGATGGGGATCTGTTTCAAATTAATGTCTGAATGCTTGGCGCTTACTTACATAGATGTCTTACATCATCAAATTCAAATTTGACAAAGCATAAGGTGGCATTATCGTCAAGGTAAAGATAAGATCAATTTTCAATTTTTCTTTTATTGTCCTTTGACTTGTTATGAATCTCCAATTAATCAAAAAATAATTTTTTGCAATTTTCTAGCAAAATGTGGAATAAAGTGTTAAAAGTGAAATTTGACCTTTTTAAATAAATGTAACTTTCTAAACATCAAATAAACACACAAATAATTAATCAAATTCAAAAAATTGTATTGATTTCATTTAGGCACTTTGATTACATTTAGAAATTAAAAGAAGTACTAAAAGGATGTTTTTGTAATATTTATCAAATCTACATCTCTCTGTCCTTCGCTTCTCATGACAATTTCTGTGTATTTTCTCAGTAGGTTAAGCAAGGATGGACACACAAAGTAGTTGTAACATCAGGCAAGGAGGCAAAGATGAAAAGTCTCATTTTCTTGGTATTTTCGATCAACCACGTAAGAATGTCGAACTAGAAGCCCATTTTGCTCATCATCCCATAGGAAATCAATACAATCATGGTCCGAGAATAATCAAATGAGAACATCTCATTATTAACTTACTGTCATATCCAGGCAAGAGCGATAAAATGTGGAGAAAACTGCTAGCAATATTGATCTAATTATTCAATAAATCCAAGCCGTGGGACACATAATTATTCATGTTGTTACAAATTATTGAAGAGCAAACATTTTTGAAATATCAAGCATGACAGTTTAGTTGAAAGCATGTAGAACTGCATCAAACAATGACTTCAAATTGTATTGGGGTCGTTAAAAGGCATTTGACATGGCTCTTCCTTAAATTTAAGTTTCAAGAAAAAGTTGGAAATTGCTTGACAAACTGTAGTGGCTCAAACGGACAAGTTCACAATGCGAAACGCAAATTGTCGGCTATGTCAGTGCATCTAAAATATAACAACCTCACTTTATAACCTGAACAAGTTTAATATTATTGAGCATTATTGAGCATGATTGACCAAGATTTATTTTTTTAGCAACTTTTCACCCTATTACTATGGTTCTGCAACTATGATAGGCAATATTGATTTTCATAATCTTCCCATATTTGCATTCTAGTTAACATCTTTGTTGACGCTATCTAATGTTGCACACAAGATGTCTGCAAATGTACCGCCCGCCCTTTATGGTATGCCTATCTATACACATTGCTCTCAAATCAATTTTGAATCCCTCCTGGCACTGCTCATGGTACATGAGTTTGTTTGATGTAATATCATGATCTCTCCAAGAAATCCACTTGATATTTTCGGAGGGGGGGGGGGGGGGGGGGGGGGCGGCAGTTTGTGATTTTTTCTTCCATGACATGTTTGGCAATCTCCGGCAGTGATGGATATGAACTGTAGGTGACTCAGGATACCCAAAGGCACCATGTTAAGAAATAGAATTATTGATATTCTGGGAATAAAGGATTGTTGAAAAGTGCATGTTGTACTTGGGTTTTCATGGTATAGCAACATATCACACCTTCCTTTCTTAGTTCTATCTGAACTGTTTTTGTTGTTGGTGACGATAGTAGTCAGCACGTTTGTATCCTTTGTATCTCTCTCTCTCTCTCTCTCTCTCTCTCAGACTAACTCAATCTCTTCCTGTGTGTGTGTGTGTGTGTGTGTCTCTCTCTCTTTCTAACTCTCCCTCTCTCTCTTTCTCTCTTTCTAACTCTCTCCCTGATTATCTCTCCCTCTCTCTATCCTATCTCTCCTCTCTATCGAACACTATCTCTTCCTCTACTGTAGTCCATTTCCATAGCTCTCTCGATATCATCATAATGAGCTGCAATGGAGCTAACCCAAGCGGGTGATTAGATTTGGACCGTATTGTCCCGCGAGAACCAGACGGACGTTAACCCTGCGTATAAGTACACGCCTTAACATCCTGCTGGCTCTCAGTAGAAGTTATGTTCCACGGTCTAGATTCCATCATCCACCTAGGCTCACTGCCTTGGCTCACTGCCTGCATGCTCACTCATAAGATTCTAGTTCAAGGTCCCAGAGCGAAAGAGCTTCCGGAAGACAGTGCATCTCACACACCCCATTCACACGACCAAGATTCACTGTATAGCTATGCATCAACCATAGCTTTAGAAAATGATCAATTTTTACTAGTCTGAACAATGTTTAAAGGAATCGTTTAACAACGTTAAATCAGAGATACACGGCCCTATGTGTTTATCAGTGTCTGTGATATGGTGTAATATTGAAGCACTAAAAAAATTGTGATTCAAAATGATCAAGAAGCGCCTCAAAAAAGTAAAAATTGTTTGAGTGACTGGTTTTTCCATACTCGTTTTCCCAATAGACTGTAGTGTTATGAAAACCGTTAGGAAAACGCAAAATTTGATTTTGATTTCCAATCATGAATATCTTGATAATCAGTCGGTCAAAATGACCAACTGAGCATTGTATCATTCGAGGGAGGTATGACACCTACCTGGTCACAGAAACACTGTATAACTTGTCGGGGCTTATCAGGAGTGTGCATGTATGATTGGACAGCTGTCGTCTAGACTAACTCTATCAAACATTTATCAACTGACCTTTTCGAAACTAGTTTCTTTACATGATGTTCCTTTATATGATACTCTTGTGTACGCCCTTTTCACAATACTATGTTTCTCCACATGACATTTCTTATAAATTATGTATAATTTGTTTGTAGTCTGGATGAGCTAAATGAGACTGCATCACGTTGATGATGGTATGGGTGGGGGTTACAAGCCATGCACCCCTGATCAAGCATGAATATCATTTCCTGTTTAAACTCGACCTACATCAATGATGATACACCATTACAATCACTGCACATGTGATGGTGAGTCTGTTCTTCCAAGAATTACGGTTAACAGCACAATCTTGATGGGGTGTACATGGGGTGTACATGGGGTGTGGGTGTGGGTTACGGGAAGGGGGAGTTTGCAGGCACAAACCCCTGTTAGTCACTGTGTGTAAAATGTCAGCGCTGTGAGACTAGGATGACAGGATAATGCCTATCTCTTTACTTTGACACAGCCAGAGACTGTCAAGAGTATTGACATCATAATGAAAAGACAAAACTATGAATCTTAATATCCCGGGGGGGGTACTCACGTATATTGGGTATACGGGGATGTGCCGCTCGGAAGGGTGACTTTTTCAGGAAAGATCCTTAGACATGGGTCCCCTTTTCATTAAAAAAATCCTTAGACATGGGTCCCTTTTTCATTTATTCCTTTCCCCTCTTTTCTCCCTCATTTTCTCCTGGATTTTGGGATTTGCTCCTACATTGAAAATGCCTAAATCTCTCCCATCTCTAAATAAATGGACCCTTCGGTGATTGCATTTCCAGTGTACGAGGTGTACGCACTGACCTCTAAGTCAGTGGGTGTACGTACGTAGCTCGTAAACTCAACTAGATCCCGGGGTACCACATATATCAGGACCCCATGGGCTCTATACCGGGTACTCATATGGCATAATGCGCGCTAGGTATGGTATCCGCCCGTATAGGGGTCGTACCCCCGGAAACTTGTAGCGCTTCGCACGCTGAAAGATCGGCAGCTATATACCCTGCGTACCCTCTGCCCAGCAGCCGGGCAGCAGCGGGGCTCAAGCAGGGAGCTATATAGCCAATGCTTGAGAGCTCGTGTACGGGTACGTTAACAGGAAAAGTCCTTCAATTAAAACAGATGCTAGAGGTGCTAGCACAGTATTATTATGTTGCATGGTGTTTTCATCTTTATGTGTGTAAACTACTTGTAAACTACATGTAGTAGGTACAGTTTACTAATAAAGAACTTTATCGAGAAACTGCAAAATTATTGGCCATTGTATTATTACACACATAGGTGCATTACTATCCTGGCTGTGTATTAAAAGCTGTGCTATTGATTCTCAACATTTCAAACACCACTGTGTAAAACTCAACCAATTTCACTAAAAATCGATACTTTAGTGACAATCAATAAGATCTAAATAGCAGTAATATACATTTTTTAACTTTCCGATGTTAGAAAGAATAATTTAAAAAATCAAATTGTGAGTCCACTGTCGAACTTGCCGATCAGCCGCATCGGCATGATTGTGTGCATCTCTGTGTTATGAGTGTATTGACTATTCATGTATTTAAATGCTGCCTATTAATGCGTAGTGCAGTGCTAGAGGTCAATATGCATTAGCGTTGACTCTCCATATGCTTTGCTGGAGTGTATTATTACAGCTTAAAAAATGTAATATTTGAAGTTTGAAATCCTTAGACATGGGTCCATTTTTGACAAAAAATCCTTAGACATGGGTACCTATTTCAGCAAAAGGACCCTTGGATGTGGGTATGGGTTCGGAGGTCTCAGCCGCACACCCCCGTCCGACTATAATCTGAGTACCCCCCCCGGGCTTAATATAATATATGAATCATATTTTTTTCTTCAAAACCAATGAACAATCACTAATATTGCTTTACTACGCACACTTGACAAAGTCTGATTTTAATGAGGGGGGGGGGTTGGTATTATATTATAAAACTTAGATATATTTCACCATGACCTATCCATCTAAGTGCTCTCGTTGGGGTATGCTTGTTATAGGAAGGGGGTGGTGGAATAGGATGTTGCATATCATTAATAAAAAGAAATATATCTCAAATATATATCCTTGTTTTTGCATCTTAATCTCTATCTGTCAGTGTTGTCATGCAGAAATTTATCTCAGTTCAAACTTTATGGGGTAAGCTTAGTTAGTATTGTCCGCGCTTGGGGGAGTCGAATCAAACTGAAATATATCAATATCATATACTGTAAATCACTGCACATGTGGTGATTCTTTTAACGTGCTCACATAAATGTTATCGCAGGATCTTTTTAATCACAGCGTACCATGAAAGCAATCTTCATGGGATACACGTGGGTGGTGTTTGTGGTGTTTTGGGAGAGAGAGGTTGGAGAGAAAGAGGTTGGAAAGAGGGGGCGGCAGACTCAATAACACACAGCATTAAATCAAAAACAACAAAAAGGTATCCTAATAACATGAAAACTATGTCATGTCAGTGATGACAGCAATCAATGACCACGAATCCATGCTCAGAAATTATAAATACTGTGGTTTATAGGACGCACTCTTGGTGTGGGTTGAGTGGGTGGGTGATTATAGGGCAGGTGGCGCGTAAAAGAAGACATCACATCACAGAAGGTATGTTCAACCCACATTTGGCAAAAACTACCATTTTGGAAATGTGTGAATCAGAAAAAAAGTACACACTTCGTCCCATGTTTCTTTAGTGGAAAAGTAAATAAAATATGAAATAATTTGACATATACAATTAGTCATTCTTTTCACTTCTTGTGGTAATATTGTTGTTGGACCACTCTTTTAATGTTGACTGCATGGGGTCTATAGCTGACCAGGTCAAAACCCACCAATGCCAAAACGTATCGCATTTCACTGAAATTCCCTTATTATTACACAATTATGTTAAGTTCTATTTTCTAAAATAATGGACAATGTTAAAAGTGTGAACTTTTTTTTCTGACTCACACATTGCAAACTTCATCTTCACATGACTTTACAATAATGTGGACGGGTTTCTTTGATCTTTTCAAGGTCATGTACTAATCAAGCGTGTCCATTCCACCTGTATGTGCATGTAAAAGTGTCTTGCTATAGGCCTGTTCACACAGCCCAAAGACCATTTTGAAAAACCATCAGTTTTTTTTTTACTGTTGTTTATTCTACTGGAAACCCCATAAAACACATCAGTGATTGCTCATTCTGGTTTTTGGTGCATAGTGCGCATGGGCAACTTGTCGTTGCTCTGCAATATGTAATGGCACGGAAGCGAGGTGTGTCACGTGACCCAAAACCGGAATCATTTAAGTAATTACACTGCAAAAAACTGTGAAATTTCTGCTGGCATTAAAACAAAAACACTCTAGAGGTGGGTTTTTAATTTTGGGATTTTTATCGTGTTTCATCCTGGTTACCAGCAGTTGCCTAGAAACTTCCAACAAAACACCGGAAAGTACCGTAAGACAAATTGATGATATTTGCTGGCAATGAACATTCAGCTTTTGTCATCAGCATGTAAAGGCACATCCTACCCCCACCCCTTCCTCAAAGATAAAGTTGAAGGCTGGTCATGAGATTTCATTGGAAAAGAAACTGTCTGGAAACAAATGGCAGAGGTTAATTATGTAGTACCGGTGGTACTGATGTAGACTATACTGAGGAGTTTCACACGTAGAATGATCAAAGTGATAAGAAATTGACTTTATCTTGTGGAAAATCAATGCACTGCAACAAAAACACGCATATGTGGCATGAGAGATTGGTCAACACTATTCAGCTCTTTCTCATATTTCAAACAAGTATATTATTTTAAAAATTCTGTCTGCAATAAATGTTGAATTGAATTGAATTGAATATGAGTGTATTTGCAGACTAATCCTTTTGAAGGGACATTTATACATTAATATTCTGTCAATCTAACAAACAAGAATACGAAAAGCTTACAAGTTATTTTCTATCTTTACAAGAACACAAACTCTTTTATATCATACAAACAGCAACTGTTACTATAGTACACAGACCATGCATGAGTAGACCAGTGATACGCACAACCAGCCAACCCCATATCCGTATGCCCACACACATGACATAGCTAGCTAGATGATCCTATTTATTCATATGATTCAGTCATGTAATTGGAAGAGAGTTGTTATATGCACACAAACTTAACTTACCAATGGACTATGACTGATTGTGCCCATTAAATAATGAATCACTAATGATGAACTTCACACTCGTTTGTTTTAAACCTTGATCAGTACAGATGTGTTTTCCCATTAAGAATCACCATCATCATACATCAGTTAACACACCCACGTAACATTACGGGGTATTTTCTTTTATTAACCACTAGTTGATGTGATTTTCTGATGATTATCTATCACTACGACAGTTATCCTTTTGATTCTTCAAATTAAACAAACTAAATTTCAGTAGATTCCTTTTACATCAAACTCAGTAAAATTTAATCAAGATAATTAATTGCTACATAAAACAGACTTGAAAGAATCTCAGAAACGCAAAATGATCTTGTATATTCTTTGTGCAAAACATATGTCAGAGTAATATAATGATAATGAATTAATCTGTAGAAATCTGTAAGTATGAAATAGATTTTGTTTTCTGTATTGTTATGTCTATTTTGCGCTTTAAAAGTTGATCTTTAACATTATTATCATTACTAGTAGTAGTTGTAAAAGTAGTAGTAGTATAAGTAGTATAAGTAGTAGTAGAAGTAGTAGTAGAATCAGTAGTAGTAGAAGCAGTAGTAGTAGAAGTAGTAGTAAAAGCAGTAGTAGTAGAAGTAGTAGTAGCAGAAGAAGTAGTAGTAGAATTAGTAGTAGTTTTATTTTTAAAATTATTGTTATTATTATCATTGTCTTTATCATTATCATTTTTATTAACAAAATTATCATCATCATTGTTATTATTATTATTATCATATGATATTATTAATCCCCCCCCCCCCCCTCCTCAAATGTTTAATTTGTGTCAATTTCTACAAATATTCTCACGCAATCCCTGTAATCTACTTATAGAAGTTTAGTGTTTAAATTTTAAATGTTCATCACTCTCAAGTGCATTGCATTAAGATTAAGCAAAAGCATCTTATTTCTTTCTTTAAGATATACTCCAACCGTTGATATATTCTCCCTTTTGCCATCCCAAATTTAGTCGTAAACTCTTAGTCCAATATTTGCCCGCCTTCTTGGTCACGTTCCTGATGAATTATAAATGCAAGGCAGGCCAGTCATTTTGTCTCTTTCCAGGCAAATGCTTATTTGCATGAAACACTTCCAATTGTAGCTTGCAGTACCAGCTCACTGATTATACTTTCATGAAGCTCATTATTATTTCATTCATAATTCCATTTTCACGCGAGGTGCGATTGCAGATGCAATTACAGCACTGACAGTGACAATGCATCTCGCTGCGTAGCTGGAAACAGGTGTGGGGGATATCTACTGGGTCATTTTCGGGATATTTTTGACACAGCTACTGTTAACCTGCACAAGTTTCAATCTCCTGTCGGAATTTGCTTCAATTCGATATTCAAATATTGCATACCCTCTTACTTAAATTAATCATGTTTCAGATGTCATGATTGGAAACAGTTTTACTCTTTAGCTAAGAAAATGATGTATGCGTTCATTAAATTGTATCTGAAAATTTGGAGCATAACACATAAATTAGTATATATGGACTTGATAGAAGCAAAGTCTGAATCTATCTTATGTTAAGATGATCTCCTATCAGCTATTTTTCAGATGATATTCACGTCTATAACGCATTAAGAAAATCATTGAAACTGTTCAAAAATCTTCATGCAATATACAATATAAATACCAGATTCTGTAATATTATGATAAGCTCCTTCAAGCTATTCTTCCTAGGATATATAAATTTATAATATATGAAGAAAAGCCAGTTGAACTGGTCACGAGAATATCTGCAATTTGAAATTCAGACAATGTAATATATTGATGAGCTTCTTCAAGCTATTCTTCCTTTGACATTCAAACCTATAACATATATAATATATGAATATATGTTTTATTTTTCTCCGCAAATATATATAAATATATGAAGAAAAATCAGTCAAAGTGTGAACTATTTCAAAAGTCTATGTGCAATGTAAATGCAAGGCTGTGCAATATCATGATGAGTTCCTTGAGCTATACATGACCCATGTACAACCCGTGCACGTATGAGCCTGAGTATATGGAGCGGATCACTCTTTATCCTTCATCTATCAGAAGGTAATATAGCATGGCGGAGAACACACTTCACTGCTTCCTACAAACTAGGCCTGTCTTCACTATCTTGAGATTGCCAAATATCCAGCTATTTGAACTATCCCGATCGCAAACTATCCAGCTAATTTGCGTCTTCATCAGACCGAATTAGCAATTAGAAGGATATTTGGTCAGGATTGTCATCCCAAGATATCTTTGGATAGTTTGCAAAATATCCAACTATTTGGCAAAATATCCAGCTATTTGTCCTGTGCGTCTCCACTAGACCGAAGATTCGCAATACGCGCTAACGCTGAGCAAATTATCTCGAGCTAATTTCTCAAGATCGAGTTTCAAGTTTTGAGGTCGAATCTTGAGATAGTGAAGACGCGATTTGTTACTTCGGGATTATTTCCCAAATCAGGAATAGCGGGCTATTTGGCAATCTCGAGCTAATGAGGGCGCGCCTACTATCACCTACATCAATCACATTCATTTCCACATACTTCCCTCCCGCTTCCCCCCAAGTCTAAGGTCTTTTTTATCTTCAAGGTTTTAGCATAATGTTCATCGATTATCACTGATCTTCAAACCTGATGTCTGTTTTCCCCCAGCATAAGCTTTCTGTATTTTAAAGATAGTATTATCACCATCACTGACTTACATTCGTTTCCACATACTTCCCTTCCACTTGCCCCCAAGTCTAAGGTCTTCTTTATCTTCAAGGTTTTAGCATAATGTTCATCGATTATCACTGATCTTCAAACCTGCTGTCTGCATGCCTTCCCTGAACGTATGATAATGTTTTCCCCCAGCATTGCCTTGTGTATGTTGAAGATAGTATTATCTCCATCACTGAATCACATCCATTTCCTCATACTTCACACTGCTTTCCCCAGACACTGAGGTATATTTATATTCAAGACTTGAGTACTATGTTCATTGATTTACGGTGATCTTCCCTAACCCCCTCCACCCCTCTGCTGCCTCCTTCCCCCTCCCCGCCTTTCAACCTAACATAAGCTCTCTGCATATTAACGATAAACAGAATATAATAGCACCGACACTGAATCCCATTCATCTCCACCCACAACCTCTCCTCTCCCCCAACCTATTCATTTCCAATCACGTTACTACTTTAACTGATTCCATTCCTTTCTCTTGCCCCTTTGCATTTCCGAGAATTCAGAATCACCTCCTCCGGGCCCTTATTCATCTTCTTAATGTCCAAGTCCCTTCACAAAGTTCTTTCGATATAGACTGTTCTGAATGCTATAGTAACAAAAAAGATGCACTATAATTATCTTACAATGATACACCTTTAAAGCCCATCTGCACTAGTTTGGTCAGGGGGGATTAGACCTCCCTGCAAGGTCACTGACAGGTGGTTATCTCATCAAATCAGCTCTCAATTAACATAAGAAAAAGGGGATCATGGGGGACCAACAGGCACTGATTAGGCATTGTTTTCTATATAGAGGGAGCAAGTAGCTACAAGTAGTACAGTGGGGCTTTAAGATATGTTTCAAGTATGTTTCATAGGTGTTTTCAATTCTGATGCTCAGTTTAGTTATGACCACTCTTAGGTTTGATATTTGATATAATAAGTGTACTGTTTTCACATCTTCAGTAGATATTTCAAGGTTGTATTTGCTAGAACCTCAAGCTACATTCTGGCATTTATGTCTGTTCACAGCCAGAAGGACGTTACACTCTATGTTAGAGTTTATGAGTTAACGCCCTTCTGGCTCCACACACACATATAATCTGTTGAATGCAAGAAGGTCCTTATCAGTGTCAAATGTTAAATGAAAATATCCTACCAAACACCAAACAATTGAAATGGGACAATTTTCAATTTGTGCATTCCAAGAGAGAGAGAGAGAGAGAGAGAGAGAAAGAGTGGGAGAAAGAGAGTGAGAGACAAAGAGAGAGAGAGAGAGAGAGTAACAGACATGGGACAGAGACAAAGAGATAGAGACAGAGAGACAGAGAGATAGAGACAGACAGACAGAGAGAGAGAGGGAGAGACAGAGAGACAGAGATGGAGAGAGAGAGAGACAGAGAGGGAGAGAGAGAGAGAGAAGGAGCACTTAGACTGTCAAGGTATCACCAATCTGGGTTAAATCCTTACATACATCTCAAACTTAAACCCAGCAAGGATACTTATACAAATGTTATACCTCAAGGGAGCAATCTATAAAGCTTTTCATGCGATTGAAATTCTCCCACATCTCCCTATGATATTAAACATTATTTTCATACAAATAACATGTCAAGAACAAGTCCCAGTCGGTTTCTAAGTCTTGTATTCTTTTAGAATATCTATTCATCTTGAGTTCATAAATCTCAGTTTATATATCTCTTTCAATGTAGTGTTTGGCTAATCCTCTCACAAGATTATACACCGATAAAAAAGAAAATTGTCAAATTTACTTCCAGAATTACACAATTTTGCTCATGTTGTCAATTTTCAACCCTATATTCATATTGTAACCAGATCGAGATGAACAAAATTAACGATGTAGCCAGAATTAAGAATGATTTCCTGGACACCCCTATCAAATATTATTTACAGATTGTTTATTTAAATTGGTCAAGAATTAAGGACTTAAAAATATATTAATTTCTATTCCATACATAGTTTGTCACAAGATTAACAAAGTAAGTAATATAGCATGGATTTACAAGAGAATACAGATAGGCCCCAAATCGTAAAAGTTGATTTACTGATTACACTTTAGCTTGAGAAATAAGAGTTAACAAATAATTTGGTTATCACAAATCATACACACAAATAAAAGGCTGACAAGCGAAAAATTGCAAAAGCAAGCAAGCAAGAAAGATGAAATAAAACCCATGAGCTTCCAGAGACTTGTCTTTTATATACAATAGCTGAAAGGATGACGATAGCTAGCGCGACTTACTAACGGGAGGCCCACTTTCACAAGTCATTTCACTTGTCTGACAGCGTTTCCTCTTTTCCCAAACATCAAACTCTCCATTATCTTTTATAACCACAAATTTGCATAATGCCTGCTGAGAGCCAGAAGGGCGTTAACTTATGTACTTGAACACAGTGTTCAGCGTCCTTCTCGCTCTCAGCGGAAGATAGTGACTGAGAGGATGAGTCAACGGTAAATGTGATGAAACAACCAAGGATGTGTGAAAAACAGGAGAGAGATGAGGACAAGAAGAAAGAGAGGGGGGGGGGAGGGAGAGAGAGAGCAAATGAGAGACTGAGCGTGAAATTGGTACAAAGAAAGCAAGAGAAGAGTCAAAGAAAGAGAGAGATAAAGACAGATACAACAGAGAGACAGACAGAGAGCGAGACAAACAGAGACAATGACAGAGAGAGATAGAAACAGAGACAAAGATAGAGAGGGAGAGAAAGAAAGAAAGAGACAGAGAAAGGAAAGAAAGGAAGAAAGACTGAAAAAGAGTGGGAGGGAGCAAGACAGAAGACAGATTAAGACTAAGAGAGAGAAAAAGAAAATAAAGAGATAGGAGAGTGTTAAAAAAGATGATTGGAGAGGAAAGGATAGAGGAAAGGATAGGGAAAAATAATGGGAAAGAAATGAAGAGAAAGAAATAAAGAGAAAAGGAGAGAGAGAGAGAGATTACAGAGAAAATAATGAAGAGAGAGAGAGAGGGGGGAAATGCATATGAGAAACGAAGGATTCATAGAGATATAAAATACAGAACAGGTAGAAAGGATGAATTCCTTTTCTCTTCCTTTTGTTTTCATCTCAAAAAGTACACTCGGTAACAAGAACGCGCTCAGTCATACATGTATGCATTTCTACTCTCTTTTTGCGTTTCCTGTCGTGAAACAAAACACCCCTGAATACATTGATGTGAGTTTCAAAGGACATCGTTTGCCTCTCCACTCCAAGTACCTATGATTGTCATACATAGCTAATGGGGGCTGCAATACATGCAAGGGGCAGTTCACACTAAAAATGTAGACAGTGTCTGTATTATCAAATGAAGTCAATTGAGCGGTTTGAGATATTCAGATACAAGGGATGGTTCACATTTGAATTCTAAGACAGAAAGGGGATGCTGTTCGCGTCCCAAATCCAAGTACCTATGATTGTCATACATAGCTAATGGGGGCTGCAATACATGCAAGGGCCAGTTCATACTGAAAATGTAGAGAGTGTCTGTATTGTAAAATGAAGTCAATTGAGCAGTCGAAGATATTAAGATACAAGGGATGGTTCACATTTGAATTCTAAGACAGAAAGGGGACACTGTTCGCCTCCCAAATCAAAGTACCTATGATTGTCATATACTAAGCTAATGGGGGCTGCAATACATGCAAGGGGCAGTTCATACTGAAAATGTAGAGAGTGTCTGTATTGTCAAATGAAGTCAACTTTGAAGGCAGTTTAAGATATTAAGATACAAGGCCGGTTCATATTTGAATTCTAAGACAGAAAGGGGACACTGTTCGCCTCCCAAATCCAAGTACCTATGACTGTCGTACTAAGCTAATGTGAGTTTGGTTACATACAAGGGGCAGTTCACATTTGAACTTTAAGATATAGAAAACATGATTGCCATTCAAACTAAATGGATGTGTGTTTAATACATACATGTACAATGGAGGGTTTTACATAGACAATTTCAGACTTAAGGGTGTCTGTGACTGTGAAACTGTGAGATATACACGGAGTACTTGTTTCATCCAAAAAAGTTAGAGACACAGAACTAATCGTCCATCCATACAGGGAGCTAAGACCTAAAGAGAACAGTGTTTGCCTGTCAAATGTCCATTCTAAGAGCTTATGATCATCACACATTACAGACATGCTGCAGTCACGTGGATGTTCATATTACATAGGCTTCATTTTATCATGTGAATCGGTATCCTGCACGCGATGCACTATCAAGATATTCTTGTCTCTGCACTTTTATATCATGCAAAATGTAATAGAAGATAATGTTGACATTCATGTAACTTCACCTTGTTTGCGAGAAAATATTGGGATCAAATTTGGGGATTGTTTTACTTTCTGCGAAAACCGAATCCACTATGCAAATAGAATTTTAGCTTGTGCAATCACACATTTAACAACAATATGCTCAAAAACATGAAATACGCACTACATCAGGAGTGTTCCTTTCTATATCTAATGTCTTTTTCATGCTGATAAATGCATTTCAAGCATGTTGTGATCTAGTTCTGCTTGACATCCTAATTCTTATTCATGCAAACCATCATGGCACTTGATAAAATCAGTAAGTATTAAAGACCAGTATTGAAAACTGGTGCCGTATCCAAAGGCACTGGTGAACTGACTTTGTCTTTCAAGATCATTATTGCTCAATGCTCAATTATGTAACCTATATATAGCTACAGTTGGCATATGTCCCCTCTAATGAGATAGCCCCAGAAAAAACAGAAAAAGATAGAAAGGGGAAAACATTTTTAGAGATGATACTGTGCCCTCACACATTCTTCTCTCACTCCGTGGCTTTCTTTTCTTGCATTTCATCTGCTTACTATTACTCATGCAACCCTCATGACCTAGGTGCCCCCGAAGGCTTTATATACCCGCACTACTACACTGCATAATGCCTCCTTACAGTTCACAGGAGGTTACGATCCACGCAAAAGTCCTCTTGCGCAAGCCTTCAAATCAAGCGTCATCAGGAACCAAAATTACGGTCATTCTGCTGAGGCCCAATCACAACCGAGTCCAAACCGAGTTAACATCGATTCAGAAACCCCCGGCTCCTAGCTGCCAAGTATTAACCATCCACAGGACCCAGATCCTCCACAACCCTCGAGGGTGTTTCACAAAGCCCTTTTTCAATGACAAATGACAAATATCAGTGACAAATCTGCTGATAACCAATCAGAAGCAAGGATTTCAGTAGCTTATAACAAAAACTGTCATTTGTCACTGATGACAAGTTTTGTGAAACGGGGCCCAGCTCTCATGTGTGTCCAGAGGGTCGGCTCAGACTGACCCGAAAGTTGATACACCGGATGAATATTCTACTAAGTTAACGGTCACTACTTATCCCAATTTTGCAGCAGTCAGACTGCACCACCGTGGGTATGGGCTGCGTTATGCTGTCCTGAATACATCTCCATAAAGGTTACGTGTAAACTAGACGATTGATGACGGGTTTGGATCTGGGAGTCAACAGCATGAGTGTCGAGTGTATAGTATTCTGGCGGTGGTGCGACAGTGCGATCCGAGTTTTCAAGATGGCCTATTGACCTAGATGGCACACGAGAGGGCATGGATGTATATATATATATATATATATGAGAGAGAGACAGAGAGAGACAGACAGACAGACACGACAAGAGACAGAAACAGAGAGAGAGAGAGAGAAAGAGAAAGAGAGAGAGAGAGAGAGAGAGAGAAAGAGGGAGAAAGAGAGAGGAAAGACAGAGACAGAAAGAGACAGAAGGACAGCCAGATAGACAGAGGAAATATGTATTGCATTGTCCTCTCTTCGGTCCGCTTCCATTTTCTAGCTTTCGTAACTATGTACCAAAAAAGTATTATGATAATGGATGGCAAATCAAGTGATCGTAAAGTTTACACTTGAATACTTTCATGGTACTTCGAATGGTTTGCAGGATGCATTATAATTCAGAATCTGCTTTGAGAAAGGAGTGGCTTATATAACATGCGATGAAGTGCAAATAATCTTATATTACTCCAAAAAGGTTTTATGCCCAGGAAATGGCATGAAATGAGTAGGAAACATCATCTGGTCTGAGCCAGAACAGTGTTAACTCTGTGTTAAAGTATATGAGTTAATGCCCTTCCGAATAACTATTATTACGTGTCATAACCATGGAGAGATGAATATAACTAAAACTCATCTTCATTGTATTCAAATGACAGTTCTAAACAATGTTCAAAGTTTATCAGGGAAGCAGAAGACCGCCCACCATTAAATTACAGGATCAAGATAATAAGATGAGATCTCAAATTCTTATAAACCAGGTACCCTGTATCATTGAAGAACATCCCCCATTCCAAGCATTCAATTTCATTTCAAGGCTTGTTGGATTTATCTTCTCAAGCAATTTGCCCTCCCCCATATCATCTCTGCCCTTTTTCAATTCCCGGCAGATAAAAGGGGATTTTCCCCCAGAGGGAGAATGATGTTCAATCCCTCATAAGACAACGATTTGAAATGAAAACATGCCAAACAGGATGGTTTATTGTTCTTACAAACATTATTCAATTATTCATTGTTTCAAATACATAAATACGTCTGTTTGGAACCGGAAAGGCTTTAATTGATATACTTTAATAGAGAGTTAACAGATGAATTAGCTGACAATGATGCATTATATCTCACGATACACCATTAACTTTTTCTATTTTTGTCATTTTATTTCATTTCAAATTCAGAAATCGTTGTTACTTGTTGTCCCTTACAATGATGGGTAAGGCTGGCCTTTCTTAACAAACAAACAAGCTGTATAAACAAAAATATTTAAACATTTAAATTCTATTATCAAGTGATGAATATAGTCGGAAGATAATAGGATAGTGGTAACAATACTTGTTGACCTATAATAAAACATTCTTAATTAGAGGGCGACAAACAGTTTTGCTTTAAAAAACGCTTGCCTTGCTACATGTGAAGCTCTGTCATATTCTATTACAAAATGATGTTTTTGTTTGTACCAATTTATGTTGTAGACACTCAGTGTCACAACTCTCTGCTCATTAATAATTATTTAAAGAAAGATCTTTTTGGCATGGATGAGCTTGTTATATAGTAGATGCAGGTGCAATCACTATGGAAAAAACAACTGGAATAAGTTAATCATGGCCCTTATCATTTCTGCCATCTCCCAAAGATCAATTAATTTGCAACAATCCCTCAACAAAACATCCTTCATCGACTCCCAACCCTCTAACTGCATATGTTGAGTTCCAGAACAGCAAGAAGAATCCACAATAACTGTCATAACCACAAAATCTCAATTTTTGATCTTAGTTATACTTCATGAGAAAAGAATCATAACTGGTTGTCTCCTATATTCTCATATTCATCATAGGTTCAATACAGGCAATGGGATAACATTTCAAATCAGCCAAGATTGATCAATCATCTTTCAAGTCCAATTATCATTTCTTAAAAGTCAATCTATTATGGTCAACAAAAAGGCATTTTTTAAATGCAAACCTTAAGAAAATGGCAACCGCATCAGTTCTTTGGTAGGACACGGGATTAATTGCTCGTCCGCAAGACACCCTTGTCAGTTCTGGTTGCCTAGCAGAAGGATCGATATCTTTAGTCCTTTTTCGCAGATCTTTTGTCCCTAACTGCCAGTTCAGACCACAGAAAATGTATACGAAACGATATATAAAGAGACGTTGTTTAAAGAAACGTCGTATAAAGAAACGTTGTATAAAGAAAAGTCATATAAAGAAACTTTGTATAAAGAAACGTCTTATAAAGAATCATCTTATAACAAAAAGGCTGTACAGACTAGAAAACAATGTTTAAAGAAACGTCAAATAAAGAAACTAATTTTGATTAGGCGAGTTGACAACACAGCTGGCCAATCCTATATGCACGCTTCTGATAAGCCCCGCCCAGTTACATGACTTTCGTAGGATACAAGCTGAAACAGGCACTTCGCTATACAACATTTTGATATATATGAAGTCATTCAGACTAGGAAATATTACGTATAACATAGCTATACAATGGATTTTGGTAGTCTGAATGAAGGGTTAGTGAAGCATTTGATTTCAGCAGGATTTGGGACAGGGGTTTGATTTGTATGATATCGTCATTCGATGATGTCTATTTTTTATGGGTTGGCCAGTCTCACGTTTCATAGGAGGTGTTTTTACGATTGTCCTGTATTCCAAAGTGCTTCATGTTCACCTGTATCTTGTGTTTCAAACCGTCTCCTACTTCGTCACGATCAGGTATTAATGTTTCATCCCTACTCATGTTCGCTAGAATTCAAAATCAATAGTCACTACTTCATTCAGTTTTTAAATCTACCCATTATTTGATTTTCTCTTGAAATTCTTGTGTCTTAAGCCAACAACCCCATCTTGTCAACAGTATTAAAACGATTTCCCCTCTTTAAACCAATTTCCTACTACATTTGAATATCATTTATTTAAAAATGACTTAATAATATGTACCATTGCTTTATAAAATGGTGGTAAGAATAGAAGAAGACAAGATTATATCTCATCTAATGAGATCAAAATAAATTCATACTAAAGTTGATTACATTTTTAAGCACTTATATAGATAAGTATGCCATACACAGACAACTGCAGAACAACAAGGATTTGGTTGATGTGGAAGAAAAAAGATTGATCATTCAGAGCATTATCAACTGCTCTCCTTAAAGATAAATTTGAGTTCTGGTTTAAAAAAAAGAAAATTAATTCTCACAGAATCAAACAAAACTTACACTGAATGTTTGAGATTACAAATAAATGTCATTTGCCAAACAATTTTGGTAGAAAATGTATACTGACTGAGTAATGAGCATAGCAAAATAAGGCAATCAAGGTAGGTAGCCCGGACACCATTTGTGTAGTCCCATATACATCTTTCTGTGTACAGTGCTTGCTACTTTACCAAGACTGGGCCAAATTTATTATGATTTTGATGACTCCAGAACCTTGCAGTACACACCGAAAGATCTTTTTGAAATTAACCAATTCTTTGCATCTTGTCAAATTAAAACAAAATATACATATTTGGTACATGTATATAAACATGCAATCAAAAGGCACAACATTTGGTGAAGTCAAAAGTTTGAGGAGGACGTCCACCTCGGGCTATGTTTATACATAATCTCATCACACACACACACGGTTAACATTCCATAAAACATCTCTGTCAAATTCTACCCCTTCTCAATCAATCACTTGCCCATCTCATCTCAAAGTATTATTCCTTCTCGACCACTGCTTGTGACAAATGACAAACACCAGAATAAATTATCACAGAAAGCATGGTGTAATCTCATGGAGAGTGTTATTGCAGATGGCAGCAGTGATGTTGCCAATCCTTTAGATATGATTCTTAAAGGTCTGTTTCAACAACTTCCTAAGATATTATGTTAAAAGGTAATGTTTTAATATCTCCATTAGATATCAATCGTTTAAAAAAGTGTATTCATATCTCCCTTAGATATATCATTTTTACATCAAAAATGTTGATTTCTTCCTTAGAAATAAAATTGTCAAGGGTTTTAAGATCTCCCTTAGATATAATTTTATAAGTTTGTTTCAAAGTCCTTCCTATATACATTTTTAAAGTATGTTTTGACATCCTTCCTAGATTTTTAAAAGCAAGTTTAAAGATCTTCTTTAGATAAACGATCTTAAAGGTATGATTGAAGATCTCCATCAGATAAGATTTCAAGAGGTATGTTTTAGGATATTCATTGGATAAGATTTCAAGAGGTATATCTAAAGATCTTAATCAGATTCAATTTTAAAGGTATGTTTAAAGATCTTAATCAGATACGATTTAAAAGGTATGTTCATTACATGAATCTCAAAAGTAGGATTCAATATCTTCTTTTGATATTTTACATTCAACATAAGATTCAACACCTCTGTTAACTATATGATTCATTTAAACCATAAGATTTGACATGTCACTTACATGTGATCTTTTAAAGGTAAAACTTTTGACAGCTTCCTAGACATTTTAGTGGTGTTGGTTTTTTAAATTCAAAATAGG
>JAVYIG010002373.1:0-253128 GCA_035222895.1 Strongylocentrotus droebachiensis
CACGTAGGCTTCTGATACTTATCTGGTAGAGGGAGTGGACCTAACGGTGAAAGAAAGTTCAGATCTGCATCGAGATACAGACCAAGTAGAATTTCATGATAAATAAACATAAATTAGACAGCGCTGGTCAGTATGTATGTAGGGAAAATCTATTATTTTGTTTGTGTACTTGTAGATGTAGATGTACAGTATGTAGATTTTCACATACACCTGTAGGTACTGCACATGTACACAGACATGTATACCCAGACGTTTTTTGTCCTGACAGGTTGTGTATAAGACAATATTATAAAAGGATAAATATTTCAGATTGTTGGTGCTATTTGATGCATATTACATTTCAATCCAAATGCAAAAGTGGTAGCTTAATTTATTTTGGTTAAGCGTCCATACACACAAACCCCCATCCTACAAGTCTGCATGTTCTTGTTGTTAATGTGTATGAAGTGTGAAAACAGAACACTTTGAAGAGGTAGAGGAAAAAAATTGAAGAAGTGTGTAAGCACTATGCAATATTTACTTGTAGAAAGATGGGAATGTAAACGAGGACGCAATGCAAACCTACATAAGGAAGATTTTAAAAGAGAGGAGAAATTAATACATGTAGAAGAAAAAGAAAAAGAGAAAGAGTGAGAGAAGGGGGGGGGGGGGGAGAGTAGGAGTGAGTGAGAGAGAGAGACAGAGGGAGAGAGAGAAAGGGGGGGGGGAGGGCTGATGAGGTTTGGCAGACGACATAAGAGGAGCTGGAAAGGCGTTTATAAGCAAGTAAGGAGGGATTTGCATGGTATGAGACGAGCGAATTACATGTATGTATGAGACAGCTCTAAAGAACATAATGGTGCAAGAATGCATATGAAATGAGGGAGAAAAAAGAAAAAGCTATGAAATTGTGTGCATCATTACACTTTGTTAATTATGCATGGCAAGCTAGCGCAGACAAAGCTTTCTAAAAAGAATAATGCAACTCCGCACAACAAGAGTTCTTTGATCAATGTTATCCTACGAATTATTAAGGTATGCAGGGAGAAAAAATTGCATTCCATGGTGAGTCGATGCATTCAGTATTAAGCCATGCACGAACAATTTTCAAGCATATTCCCTGGGTAGTGCGTCTATGTGATGAAAAATTCAGGAAACGCACAAAATGTAATTTAGTCTTATTGGAGAGCAGTATCTAGACGCAGACGAGTTATTTGTGCATGAGATAAGCTAGGGTGAGTCACTTTGTTGCCAGTGACAAACACAATGAGAGTGGTCTAGACTGATCTGAAAACCCTTTCAGTCGAGAGGAATCGTTGTATGAAGAAGCCACTTTTAAACCCTTTCGTTTTGAAATTTGAATGCCGTTGGAATTTAACCTTTTCATTTTATTGGCATGCAAATGGATATATAGTACCTTTAAAGAATTACATATACATGTAAATCCTTTAGCAAAATGGGCATGTGCGCTATATGGCTTTAAAGAACATTTAAAGGATGCAGTTTGGGGGAGATGTGCATGATTGTTTCATGCGTATTAATAGCCAATTTCATGGTTCATTGAGCACTTTCATGATGTTAATATGATCATTACCCAAACATTCTTCACATTTTCTGCATATACATGTTTTAATGTACATATTATTAAAGGTGTGGTAGCGCACTTTGTAAACCTTGAAATATATTCTTGAAAGTAATGTGACCGTCTGTGACTTGTTGAAAAAAAAAAAGTGGTTCCTACAACAAGCGCACTTTTTATAAACCAAAGTAGGCATCCGTGATCCGTCTATTAGTAAAATGCCAGCATGCCCTGTGGCATTTGGGAGACAAAATGATAAATGAAAGAAGCACAACGAACTTCGTCTGCTCTTTATGAATTCATTAATTCAGTGGATGCCCTTTTAAAAAGTCATGTTGGGGCTCATCTCTCCCGTAATTCTGTCCAGTGCATGTATGTGCATGAAAAACAATTTTCTGCTCTGATTTTCATTTGTGGTATAACTCATCCCTCCTGACTGGATGCAACAAGGAAGAAGAAATTGTTTGTTCCAAAAATAAGAGTTGACCTTTGTAAGATAATGCATATTTTCATGCAAAAGAAATTAGAGAAGACGTTCAGAAAAATATGATACCGGTCTGTTGAATCCTTTCTATGCCATCTACAGATACAACCTTCCTGATTTTATATTATATATACATGTATGATATTTTGGAAGAAGGGAAAAAGGAAAGCATGTTTTTCATTTTGAAATACAAAAATGGGTTTATCAGGTATGTACATGTAGTTGGATAAATATTGTTTATGTACACACACACATCGTCGCTGTTTTCACGAAGTGACGGTAGTGAAAAAAAATTGCATTCACTTTGCGTGACGATTTTCCTCACTACCGTCATTTCGTGAAAACAGGGACGACATGTATCACAGTTTTAACAAACAAACAAGGCGCCATGATTGAAAACCAGTACCAACAATTCGGCGAGCAAACCGTGTTTTAATCATTTTTTTTTTTTCATGAAAGTTTAATATCGGGCAAGAATTATTTTGCACCCCAAAAACAAAAATAAAAAGATAAATAGATTATCAATTTTGAGAACATATCTTGAGAAAATATCATATGGCATATTCAGACTTCTCAAATTTCAAGTCAATTTATTGCCACTTTGGAGCGTGATTTTGAATCCATTAAAGTATAAATTTATGAATTCCGCATGGACACTGTAAAGGTATTCCTGCTTCCCTGTTCAAGTCTGTTGCTACTTCATGCGCATCATGCAAGGAATGAGGTTAAATATTCAGAGAGGTACCTACCTACTCCAGGCTTCATAGAATGGAACACTTTAAAGGAAATCAATAAGTATCAGCCAAAGGGCCATGTTCTTGAAAATTGAAATGAAAGTGAAATTGAAATTGAATCAATCAGTTCAGTTCATTTCAGTCTCTATTTTCACTCTCGATAAAAGCAGCAATATAATATATACATAACAGAGCATCATCAATAGAAAACAATACAGAACAAATAGACAAATACAAATTATCAAACAAACGGACAACCAAGTATAGTAAGGAAACAAACATGTAATATATAACATTTAAATGTATCAAACAGCATCTGTTTTGCTAGTGTGATTATTATCATTTGTTTGTATCCTGCTGTAATGTTTCTTTTCTGACTGTAAAAGAAAATTGATTTAAAACTTAAAAGACTAATAGAAATGTTAAAGTAGAACACGGCCACAATTTTTTGTGTGGAAATAAGTCAGTTTTATAAAAGTTTGAGGCGATTTAGTGCTAACGCCCTTCTGCTAATAACGCTTCATTTTTTACCTGAAGTTCGAGCTAACGCCCTTCTGCCAGCCAGGCGACAATATCTTCATTTCATCTATTTAGAAAAACCTTCCATGCCATCATTGCCATGTACATGAAGAAAATAGTTTTGAAAGAAAGGTACAAAATAAGATGGAAATATACAACTGTGTAGGATTTGTGTCATTGATTTTGATGAGCAATATGATCTGGGTAAATATGGAACAAATCATCTCGGGACCAATTATTGACATTGCTGGAAACATAACATACTTTATTTTTTAGAACAAATAAACAATCTTCGTTTAAATATATCAAAAAGAGAGAGAGAGAGAGAAAGATCAAGTGTGTCAGGTATCTTTGCTATCGATCCAAACAAATTATTGACATTGCTGGAAACATTAGACATACTTTATTTTTTAGAACAAATGAACAATTTTCGTTTGAATATATCAAAAAGAGAGAGAGAGAGAGAGAGAGAGAGAGAAAGATGAAGTGTGTCATTTATCTTTGCTATCGATCCATGCACAGAGGAAATAGTGGTGCGTGTAATAGGTCACCTGATACATGTAGATCTGGGTCACATGACACAAGTCGTAAAGATATCTGATATGGATATAAAGATATAGAGTAGAGCAGGTATGATGAAGGGAAATGTTGCCCTGCTTGGTCAAGGAGTCCAGATACTCCTTGAAAAATATCGGTGGCTTATTTGCACGTGACATGGGAAACCACTTTGTGTTTGATAGTAATTTCATGTCAACATTTTCTTTGAACATGGGCCAGATTTCAGCTACATGTAAGTCCAATGACCATCTCCTTTCTCTCCAGAAAGTACTTTGGCATTTTATGTGAACATAGAACAGATTTCAACTCGGTCCAGTGACCACCTCCTTTCTCTACAAAAAGTATATTCACTTTGAATTGTTTTCATGAAACATGGAACAGATTTAAGCCTGATTGAATGACCACCTCCTTTCTCTCCCCAAAAAAGTATATTCACTTTAACATTTTTGTGAACATGGAACAGATTTCAACTTGGTCCACTGACCAACTCCTTGCTCTACAAGAAGTATAAATTCACTTTGACATTTTTGGGAACATGGAACAGATTTTAACTCGGTCCAATGATCTTCTTTATCTCTAACAAGTATATTCACTTTAACATTTTATGTGAACATGGAACAGATTTCAACTTGGTCTAGTGACCACCTTAGTGACAAGTCCTTCATCAGCCTTTACTCTTGACCTATAATTAATCTTATCGCGGGTAGCCATCTTCCTCTTCCACCTCCTCCACTTCCTCTAACCACAAACTTGGTGGAACTCCCTCTGTTGAGCAATAAACACAAGGCAATTTCCTCAGTCTCAGGATGTCGTTAGATGTAGATATCAGATCAAACGATAAGAAGAGCGGAAACCGAGGACCGGTTTAGTGGCTTATTTCTGCAAGACAGTAGTCAATTCTATATCTGTACCCTCTTGATAACGCTAGCAGTCTTTTTTGTGGGGGGGGGGGGGGGGAGGAGGGGGAGTGGTAGCAACACCATGCGCCCTTCTTGAATCCCAAGTGCTATTTCTTTAGTACACATGTTCAAGAAATGTCCCAACTCCCAAAGTTTTTGCTTCCTAGTCAGCAAATTGTATTTGTAGGAATATTATGCCCCGTTTTAGAGAAGTCTGAGATTGGCGGCTGCATATAAGTATGCAGAAAGTAGGAGGGGGGGGGGATCCCCAAAGAGGGGTGGGGGGCAACCAAAAAATTACTTTTTTTTTTACGAGGGCTCTTTTCAGATTTTCCCTTAAAAAAATAGCCCCCCTTAATTATTTTGCGGTGGCTATTTTGGAGCTCAGGGGGGCTTTTTTTTTTTAAAGGTTGTATTTTTTATTAAACACGGTTTTACCTAATTAAATTCCAAGCAAAGGCAAATATAGATACAATAATTGTAGCGTACATAGACCTATATGTCATGTATTGCAGACATTCAGATACCCAGGATTTATTCACTTTGTGTTAAACGTGTGGCTTTATGATTTAAATATACATGTAACTAAAACTTGTCAAAAGGAGTGTTTTGTTTAACTGTACTTCGTTTTTCATATCCTAAGAAAATATAATCACTGACACGCGGGCTAGGAATTAATTTTTGTTATGGGGGCTACTTTTCCCCATTGCCTAAAAAAAACCAAGGGGCTACTTCCTTAAAGCCATATTGTAAGCTGTAACAATAAGTTGTGTTTTTCCTTAGCCATCATACTACTAGCAACCAAATTGGTAGGTAATATGTTATTTAGTCTTTTTTTCTGTCCCAAATTTAGTTGTTATCATGGACAATGCAATCCCATTAAAAAAAAAAGTAGACTAACTCCCTTTAAAATTGTGTTATTTATAACATTTATAACCATTAAATGTGGGTAAATATGTTTACTGTTGTCCTACATACCGATGTATTTGTTATGCCGAAACATGCAAAATCATGGCCTTATTTTTTTTTTTATAGACTCCAATTCTAAAGGCCAAGCCAAAGCTAGTTTCATTTCGTAGACATCACTCATGACAATTGGCCTGGCATCGATCGTATATAAATAATTTAATTTAATTAAACAGTTGTAAGAAAAATTCTGAGGAGTAGGAACATCCTTTATATATTTATTTACGGTTTTTTTATAACAAAATTCAATTTCTGTGTACGAAACTTGCTTTATACCGATTTTACAGAAAAAAATCCGGCATTGATTTTGCACGTTTCGTGATAACAAATATATCAGTATGTGGGACAACAGTAAAAATATACTCGCATTTAATGGTTTTAACTTATAAATAACACAATTTTAGACGGAATAACATTTTTTTTAATGGGATTGCATTGTCCATGATAAAAATTAGGGCCAGAAAAAAGACTAAATAAACATATTACGTACCAATTTGGTCGCTAGCAGTTCAGCTCTCGTCACTCGCAAATACTTATTTGCTTCATACTAGGAGCGTGCGGGCGCGCGCTGGAGCTGAGCTAGTACGTTTCTGGGTGTTGTGAACATGTGCGAACTACGTATGCATTCATGCTGTGCACGAAACTACATCGGTGCCGGTGGCCTGTCCGGCCGCCGGAAGCTTGGGCGCAGGCAGGCGGATACCGCCGTAGATCTAGCTACAGTAGGTACGACCGCCGATCCGCTGCAACTCACAAAACTTTTAAAATGTTGATGGAAGTTTCTAGTTTTGGAGTTGGTAGTTGGAACGGAGATTTCACTCAGACACATCAATAAATTGATTTATTAATTCCTAGGGAATATCAATTTATGGCGGGGGCGATTTTTCAAGATATAGTGATTTTTTTTCGCCCTCGTCTTGATTTTTACCGTGGCGATTTCAGAGGTTTAGGGGGCGAATCGCCCGTCGCCACCGTGTATTTTTTTCGTTGGTGGGGGGGGGGGGAGAACATGAGAGAAAACAAGAGGGACAGAGAGATGGATGTAGAAAGATGGAAAGAAAGAGAGAGAGAGATTTGGACAGGACAGGACATATTAAAAATATGCGTCCGAAGTCTCTGGAGATTCTTTCGCTCTAGATCTGTGAAGATCTGCTTCTTGTTACATGTACATGCAGGAAAAAAAATATTTCAAACATTTCGGGGGCTTGCATGAAAATAACACTTTTTAATTTTTAATTTGTTTTGCATTGAACTCTATGCAAAAAAAATGTGGGCTCTTTTATGACTTTTGGGGGCTCTTTTTGGCATTTCAGGGGCAAATTTGCCCTGAGCCCCCATGTATTTTTCCCCCTTGTTACATGAAAGAGTAACCAACACTTCTTTTTTGGACCGACTACATGTCTGTCGTACCTTGTCCCGTAAAACAAATTAATGTACCATTATCATTAACCTTGACAGATTTGATGTGGCTTATTGATCGTATTCTCGTTTCTATTCCTTCCTCCAGGTCTCTGATCGAGGATACCTACCACAAGAGCGTCAGCAAATTAGCCAAATCCACCAGTAATTGTTCACAGCTCGGGTAAGTGTGTGCAACGGTTAACTCGTCGGCTGTTGTCTAATGTTTACGATCTTCGTTTATTACGAGCCACTTAATGATGCCGCGTCTGCTCAGTTCCCAAATTTATTTGTCAGACATGATAAGCTCTTACCCGTCTTGGTTTAATTAAAGTAGAGTGTTGTAAAGTTTTCTTTTAATTATATGATTATTATGTCTGTTCAGAGACAGAACAGCACTAACTTTGTGTAAAAGTATATGAGTTAATGTCCTTCTAGCTCAAAACCGACAATAATTAGTTCATTACTCCTCCTCGGCTAGATATCGGGTTAATTTGGAGGTGTTTTTAGCGCTTAAAAGCCATGAGGTGTGTTTATAGAGGTGTTAAACCACATGCAGTAACAACAATGAGGTGACCATTTTATTATTATTATTCCTGAGTTCTTATATTGACAGAAAATGATGATGAAAAGCACACCGAATAATCTGAATCAAACCAAAATTTTACTGAATGTTACAGACAAAATAAGTGACATACAAAGAAAAAGAAAAGGGTATAGCATATTTAGTAGAATTTTGTTATAACACTGAACACTGAACAGCTGGTCTTTATGAAATGGTAATTTTTCCAGTTCCACTTTACCAGTGTACCTACTCTATTGTTTTATATTCCAGATATAATTCTAACAAGGTCTCAATTAAGATGATATCTTTATTCACCCAAGAAGTTTTTTTTTTATCAAGGTACCACTGTACAAGGAAATAGAGTAGGTCATCCTGACCGCAGAACTCTTGGCGTATTTGGCAAATGTGTTTGGGGGTTTTCAGTTAAATTAATTTGCATCCAGCTTGCAATTGTTTGTTTACATTTCACTGGTCAAGTATCCCTCTACTGCATAATAAACAATTCTGAAGTACTTGAAGCTATTTCTCTCAGAATTTCAGTTTTCCTTCAAGAACTTGAGATTTCCGTCTGTCGATCACAAATTTCCATTTCAAATGTAGTATCATTGCCCTGTGAAATTGTTCATGTACATGTATGGACATGATTGTGAGAACTTCTATCAAAATATTTGGAAACATTTATCAGAGCTGTCATGATTTGGTGACGTTGGTTTAAAGGGATCCGGTAACTTTGTCTTAGATCCTTACAAAAAATCCTTGATTTAGCTCATGCTGCAATGAAAATTATAAACCTTTAGGTCAGTCAGGAACTCCATGACTTTTACAAGCCGATCGCCTGTCTGATTATCAAGATATTTATGAAAATCGAAATAAAATTTGGCGTTTGCCAAACGGTTTTCATAACACTACAGTCTATTGGGAAAAACGAGTATGGTGTAACCGGTCACTCAAAGGTTTTTACTTTTTTGAGGCACTTCTTCATCATTTTGAAGCGCAATTTTTTTAGGGCTTCAATATAACACCATATCACAGACACTGATAACACGTAGGGCTGTGCATCTCAGATTTAACATTGTTAAACGATCCCTTACTTTAAACCTCATTTGAGGAATTTGGTGTGTTTAAGTGAGTCAATATTGTCCCCTATCCTGACTTGTTTAGCTGAGTGCAGCTGTAATGGCAAATCCTAAACAGCTCTCTCCACTCTTTCTATAGTTTGATTAATGAGACATTCTTCAGTTTCCCAGAAGACAGAAAACTTCACCTGTAATTAAAGGCTGTAAATAAGTCATATCCTGTTGTAGAGTGATATATTGAAACAAGATGTAGTTCAGTAGAATGTCAAAAGAGGTTTTATATTTGTGTAAACGTTTTAGTTTAAAATGTCCTTGCATATATGTTTCTGAAAAAAATAGAAACACAATTTTGCTCAAGCATACATGTATACATGGACATGTACAATGCAGATATGTTATTTTTCATGAGACAAAAGATAGATAGATAGATAGAAATGGTTTTTATTAAAAAGATCATCTCAGCCAATGGCTGAATTGCGATCCATTTCACAAGGTTATATACAATACAATTGCAATTCAAATTGAAATAACACAACATATGACATAAATCAATAATCAAACATATAGACATTTCATAAAAATTCATTGATCAGATTCAAATTTTTGTTAAAAAAAGAAAGAGATAGGGAGAGGTGTAGGAGAGGGAGAGTTGGAGTGATGACAAAGAGAGAGAACGAGAGAAAGAAAGAGAAGGGGGACGGGAGAGAAAGACGGAAAGAGAGAGAGGGTTGAAGAGAGGAAGAGACAGACAAAGGGTACCTTATCATTACAGATGAGGGGAGATGGCAAGAAATATTCAGTATTGCAGAAAATTGAGATAAAAACTATCAAAATTAATTCACATATTTCAATCATGGACTGTGAAATTCTAAAAATATTGGTATTACATTTTATTCAAAAGATTTATAAAGTAAGGAAGAGAGCTGCACTGGAAGCGTTTTGTTTTACATTGGTATTGTTTAAACTTTGATTGAGATCTTAGAGAATAAGTGCTTTGTTGTCTAAGAGGTAAACATTCTTTAAATTGTGGGTGTTTGACAAGTGCATTTGCAAAGTCTATACATAACTGCTTACGTCTTGCTTCTAATGAACATAGATTGCACGTTTCCAATGCTGCTTCATAATTTTCATACTGACGTCCTAAAATGATTTTGCAAGCTCTTTTCTGAATACGTTCTAAAATATATACATGAGTTTTTGTTAAATTACCATTAAAAACCGGTACCCCATAATCTAAAATCGAACGAATGTATCCTTTATATATTAGTAAAAGGTCATCTACAGGCAATCCATACTTCTTAAGGCAACGAAACATAAATAACTTCCTATTACACCTTTTTGTGAGATCGGATACATGACTATCCCACTTTAGGTTTGATTGTAAAATAATTCCGAGGACTTTGGTTTGATGAACATAAATTAATTCTTTGTCGCCAATAAACATTGAAGTTTGTTCATCACAATTTTTCATAAATGTTATAACCATAGAGAAACACTTGGACGGATTCAATGTCATATTATTTTTAGCTGACCATTGGTATAGATCAGTGATTGCATTTTGTAGTTTAGACTGAGATGTTACTTTTCGGCTTTCTACAATCGTTAAGTCGTCAACATATTTATAAATTGGTAAGTTAACATCATTACAGGCATCATTGATCATTACAATAAATAGAATCGGACCAAGTTTGGTACCTTGCGGAACACCAGCATTGATTGTTTTCAAATTAGATAACTGACCAAGATATTTTACCCTTTGTTGACGCAACTCGAGGAAACTCAGTATCCAAGATATTACACATGGCCTCACTTGCAGATGGATCAATTTGTTAATTACAATATTATGGTCGATGCGATCAAACGCCTTAGAAAAATCGGTAAGTATGATGGTGGATAAAGATTTGGGTTTATCAGCGTTGGCATATATTTGATGAAGAAGTTGTATCAAATAGTGGTTAGTGCTTAAGCCAGGCCGATTTCCATACTGATTGGGATCAATATGCCTGGTAATATCTTCAAGTAACCATTTACATATGAAAGATTCAGCAAGTTTTGCAAAGTAAGAAGTAAGTGAAATAGGGCGTAGATTTTGCAATGTGGGTGGTTGTGACTTAGGAATGGGTACAATTTCAGCTTGTTTCCAGAGTTGGGGGACAATAGAGCTCTGAAACGAATCATTTAGAATGTCAGTCAATGGGATACACAATTCGTAAGCAAATTCTCGTATTATTCTTACAGGTAGGTCTCCAGAAATCCCAGCTTTACGTTGATTAAGAGATTGCAATTGCTTGTATACTTCAAAAGGCTGGATGATTGGACATGTACAATGCGACGGTAAAAATGCAGGCAATTTACATCTATCCAAACAAGGAAGATCAGCTGCTACAAAAAAAAAAAGATCATTTATGCAATTAGAAATAACCTTAAAGTTTGAAGGATTGCTAGTATCAGTATTTGGGATTTCAATGGGTGAAGATTGTTTCCTATTGTTAGTAAGGATTTTAATTTGTTTGTACCAGCCAGCAGGATTTGTTGTTTTTAGATTACGTACTCTGGTATTATAATACCTAATTTTTTGTTCTTTAATCAAACGTTTAGCTTTGTTTCGAAGGAGACGCCAAAGAGATCGGTCATTTCTGTGAAATGCCAATTGTCGCTGGAGGATGATAGTTTTAACTCTTGCTGTTACCCATGGCTTATCAATTTCATAACACTGAATCTCTTTAGCTGGTAAAAACATATTCAAATGATATTGTACTGTATCTATAAACAAAACAGCAGTGATAGAAAAAAATTGTTGTCAATTTGAATGATAGCTGATTAAAAGAGATTATCTTTGTATATTAGTGTCAATGTTTAAGTTTAAAAACTTCCTTTCTTGCGTATGTTTCTGAAAGAAAAAGAAACACAATTTTGCTCAAGCATATGTACATGTACATGTACCATGCAGATATTTGACTTTTCATGAGAGAAAAACAACTAAAGGAAAAAAAAGTGTTGCCAATTTGAATGATAGCTGATCGAGTTAATCCTTAAAAATCCCTGTCTTCATCGGGTTGATGTTTATTGTATTGTGGGTTTGTATTACATGTACACTGTACATGTACGATGTTGTTGTTTGAGTCTGAGATTAAATGGACCACAAGGCAACGATTAAAAAAAATCCTTTCGTTTTCAATACTGCAAAAAATACAAATAAAGGAAATTGCAGGAATTTAATGGCTTATTCCTGCACTAATTATGTATATTCTTTCAATGATAACAAACCACCATGTTCATGGAATTTTGATGGTTGATATCCTTCATTAAACCCCCAACAACAATATCCTGATTAAAAACCACAAGGAAACAACCATATTCTACCACAATAGGCCTGTTTTCATCAGCTTGAGATTGCCAAATATCCCGCTATTTGAACTATCCTTATCGCAAATTATCCAGCCAATTTGCGTCTTCATCAGCCCGAAGTAGCAAATTAGCGGGATATTTGGTCGGGATAATATCCCAAGATATCTTGGTCTAGTTTGCAAAATATTCCTAAATAGCGGGATAGTTTGCGCCCGTCCTCATCAGACCGAAGTACGGAGTCAAATATCCCGATCCCATCATGCACAACGATTTCTGGTTTTCCGTGTGTGTGAATAAACTAGCTTGTAGCACATGCTCTAACCTGCGCTGCATGCATGCACAGCTCACAGCCTGTACTTGTTTACGTTTTACAGCGCGGTTAAAATCTTAAATCCGCCTGCTGGTCGTACAGTCGGTCTCTGAAGTGCGCATGCGTCAATCTCGAGATTATTTTTCGAGCTAGTTTGTGATGAGCATATCGGTCTGGTGAGGACTGAAGACGCGATTTTGAGCATCAGGATAATATCCCGAGTCTGAAAATAGCGGATATTTCACAATCTCGAGCTGATGAGGACAGGCCTAATGTATACAGAAAGGATTCAGACGCAGAGGAATGAACGTGGGCTTGGATTATGGGATATGCTCATAAATAATTTTCGTCATGTTCATAATTAATGTTCTTGATGGATTTCCATTACACAGCACTTCGACTGATATTAAGGGGATGAACGATGCTATGCTTGTAACATAGATAATTTATAAGCAATTACCCAAGATGAATTTTAGTAGAAAGTATGGAAGTACAGGTGTACATGTATGCAAAGTGAATTAAGTGTAGCACAGAATGCTTTTGGGGAAGAAATTTGAAAGGATCTGTGAGGACTGACAAATTATACTTTGATGAACATAGTTTACAGATGAAAGAGAGGTTTTAAATATTGTTCTTTTTCTTGAATTTAATTACTTGGATCTTTGCATGTGGCCGACAATAAAAAATGGTAATGTCACAATGTTGTTTTTAATACTGCTCTTGTTTGCAGTACTTATGCTCATGTTTGTACATGGTGCACTGCACACACATGTAACAGACTTAAAACAAATACTCTGAGCACGCACCTTACTTTCATGTTCATGCCAATTTTACTTCCCCAAAATGTAAAGAAAAACTTTACAAGCATGTAAAGAAGCAGTAGGATATTTACAGTAGAATATTTATACACCAATTTAATTTGCCCCATGATTTATAAAGTAAAAATATACAAGCATTGTAAAGATGAAACATTTTCATTGTTGTTTATTCTAGATTTGTTTGTCTTTTTCTCTAAGTAGAAGTATTGGGGCTTTGGGTGTGGTGGCTATCCAACAAATTGATTGTATTGGTAAATGTCCTACATGTATATTTTTCAATTTTCTAGTCTTTACTGATTTCACATTTCTTTCTCCGAACAGAACATTTGCTCCCTTCTGGACGGTGCTCAAGGCTGCCACTGACAAACTTGCCGCCTCACATCAGAAACTTGTTCAAAAGCTTCAGGATATCGTCAAAGATATACAGAAATATGGCGATGAGCAGCACAAGAAACACAAGACTGTGAGTAGTGGCTTTATAGTCAAGTGCTAATTGTCTTTACAAACTAAAAACATTTACCTTTATCAATAGCACTCGTGCAGATGCCGCTTAGCTCTTACACAGCCATCCTAGCGAAGATATTGACCAATGACTGGTCCTAACTTTTATTTGTTTTGAAGATTCACATTATTTTTTTTTAACGTGAAAGATAACATTGCTTTCAGGTACCACTCCTTGTCTTGGTAGTAGAAGTTTTTATTTGTTTGACTTTAAGCATCTACATGTACATGTAAGAATAAACCGATCCCTGAATGTTTGAAAGCCTGTCTGTACTAGTTTGGCCAGGGGGTATTAGACCACCCTGCAAGTTCACTGACAGGTGGTTATCTCATCAAATCAGCTCTCAATTAACATAAGAAAAAGGGGATCATGGGGGACCAACAGGCACCGATTAGGTATTGTTTGCTATATAGAGGGCGCTAGTAGCTATAAGTAGCGCAGGGGGGCTTTAAAGAAAACTGCTGTACTCCAAATCATGATGTGAGCATTCTACATGTACATGTATGTTTTGTATAGCATACACATTCATTGTACAGTGTTGCACATCTTTCTCCAACCACTGTGTTAGCTGCACAATGTAATATGCAACGTCAAATTGAATAATGGATTTGACATTTGTGTATGACATGATAATGCGTTCCTTACAACATGACTTTCTAGCCGAGTTGTACGCTATATGTTAACACAAAAGCCATCCCCCCATTGAACAAATATTTGTCCGGTGGAGCTCTTTCAGGATTTTGTGTTGTATAAGCGCAGTTTCTGATTGTGACAATTAAAGTATTTCATTTTATTTTGTTACCAGTGCCCTTTTTCTATTTACCAGAGCACTTTTTTGATTTACCAGCCCACTGTTTAAGCTTTCAAGGGCTAATTTTTTTGTTTTGCTGCCTTCCCCTCTGTTTACATGTAACACTTCTATAATCCATAAGTTGGTCTCCTGATCATTTTGAAAGCAACAACTAAATAAAATATAATTTCTCACACAGTGTGAATGAAAGAGAGTTACTTATTATTGAGATGTCAACATTGTTTTTTACCTGACTGCCAAGAAGACAAAAATATGATATGTTTATAAACGACAAGGAGACCTATCACTTTAAATTCTATTCATGGATTTCATAATAATTATAGCAAAAGGCACTATCCCACTTGGGTTTTGAACCTGAGCCTTGCTCACAGCTCTACCAATGAGGATGGCCCCTCAAGTATTGCAAATTTTGGGTAATAAAGAAACATTTTTTAAATTTTACTTAGCAAAGGGCTCTAGTACATTAAATGCTTTTGAACCTGGGACCTTCTGATTCTGAGACCACACTGCTCCAACCACTAAGCTACATTTATATGTACATGTAGCTTCCTTCCTCACAATTCATGTTGCATAATCAGAATGCTAACACAGATCTCTGTGCGTTATACTGGTGTAATCATAACATCAAAGATTCACAGCTTCCATAGAGGCCCATAGGTGACAATTTTAAACTCCTGAATTAATCATCCTGTTCGCACATTTGATGATTACCAGTATATGATGAGGCATGGGGGTATAAAATAATAATGGTTTCTTTCCTGCTTAAAGCTTTTCTTGTGCTGTGGTAAATAAAACAAATCTTTTGGAGAGAGAAAGAGAGAGAGAAAGTGACTTTAGGTAATTCCTTAATTGTAATGTGAACAGCATGTTCATGTACATGTAAACAACAAAATTTGTGCTGGGAATTACATGTACATCCACTGAAAGGCATAAATCATATTTGCACATTGTACATTTGTAAACTCCTTGACAGGATTTACTCCTCTTAGTATTATTATAACTTGTATAGCGAGTAATAACTACAATTTGATTAATCTATGCGCTTAGCATTATAAAGTTGGAGAACATAAACATAAAACAGAGAAATATGAACACAACTGTAAGGACAGATAGGTCGTAAGGGCTTTCTTAAAAGTACAAAGAGGTTGATGTTGCAGGAATGTTGCAGGATACCAATTGGTTTTCTCAGTGGAGAATGGAGTTTATTATGAGTTCACTGTTCATACATCACCTGCTAAAAAAAGTACATATCTGAAATATGATATGTATTTAGTTTCAAGGTAACATTAAATAGAAAGAGGAAATAGTGATAGTATCCGTAGCTGGTAATACTATTACCGGTATTTATTATTTGAATGAACAGTGTTGATGGCTGTTTGTTTAAAATACATCCCAAATATTGATGTTGAAACTGTAGAAGGGGCGTTTTTCAACAGAATAAATACATATTATGACATTGGAACCGTTAAAATGATTATTTACTGTTTAGAATAGAGCAATCGGTATGGGTTAAAAATACAAATATTGATGTGAAAGTCAGGGGAAACCAGAAAGTATTATGATATCAATAACTGGTAAAATCATTATTTGTCTTTCCTGGATGGGGAAAAAATGAAAGTAGTAATAAATTTAAGTTAAAGGCCATCCAACCCTTGTACTTAGTTAATTTGAGTGAAAGCAGAACAATTAGGAAAAAAGAATTGTGATAGTTTGAAATAAATCAGACCAATAATGAATAGTTATGAATGTTTGAAATATGAGATCACTACAGCTATGTAAAATCTCAAATTGGCAATTTTGTCAGTGGATTGTGACGTAGAGCCATACAACTCTCCCCTTGTCGTGTTAAAAAATGTCACTAATTTTTGTTTTTCTCCCAAGTGCCTTCACCCTTGGGGCACTACCGTAATTAACGTTGTACAAACCGCCCTCGTTTATTAACCGCACCCCTCTTTTTCGCCCTTTAAAAAACAAAAAACAAAAACAATTTGCTGACTTTTTTTGCTGGGTCCGTGTTAAAGGCCTTTCATTTAACTGCGAGGTGCAGCTGGATGTGTAAGATCATTAATGTAAATTAAAAAAACAGTAGAGGATCTAGGATAGGACCTTGTGGTACACCATGTAATAGAAGAAAAATTGGAGGAATTATTATTATAATCTACATATTGAGATCTATCAGAAAGATTAATTTCAAACCAAGATGACAGACAAATTTGAGTGTTGTTTTAGTTTCCGAGTGGTGAGTCAACACACCGATTACTGAGCTGGGAGACATTGCCAGGCATAGCGCCATAAAAATCTTTTTTTAGGTGTACCGTGTATAGACCGCACCCCCGACTTTGAATTTTTTTCGGCGGCAAAAAGGTGCGGTTTATACACCGTTAATTACGGTACTCAAAATTTATCATGGAGAGTATATTATTACAGGTCCTCTTTAAAAAGAAAAGACCATCCCAAGTCATACATTTTTTGAAAAATTAAAATTGTATTCATTTTTTGTGTTGGAACAAATGGGAAATTTGTCAGCCACTAAATCACAGAGATATTAAAGATTTGGCCAATTGGAAGAGCCCATACCTTTAGTGATTGCAACTTTCAAAAATTCATAACTTCCTCAGTTTTTGTCAGATTTCATTCAAACTTTCACCAGTCTACTTCTCTGACTTTCTGCTTTTTTCCGGAGTAAGTTTTTTAATCTGACCAAAATTTGTCAAGGTTTACCCAAATTTCATGTCTTCTCAACTTATATGAATTTAATGATATAATAATTTCTCTCTTTCCTTTTCCTCCTTGCCATACAGGTCAAGATTGAAGTTCAAGGCACAGCTGATACGGTCACAAATATTCAAAGGACAACAGACCTTGTTGCCACGGTAATTGTATAGTCTCTGTAAAAATAGCAAATAAATATGTTTGAATGTTTGAATAAAAGTATTCAAATGAAGTGTTATAAAGATAAACATATATGTGCATATTGGTACTACAAATCGTCCAAAATGAAATAAAGGAAGATCAAGAATTGTTTGTTACACTTACTCACCTCCAAATGAGGAAAAGGGAGAAAGGAAAAAGATAAAAGGGGGGGGGGGGGGAAGGTTGACATCATTTTCTTAATAGTAGGAGATAGGAAATAATCATGTAATCATCTCACCTCTGTCCTCAAAGAGTTGTCCAACTTTATCAGCAAATTATTTAACAAAATTTAGGGAAATATTTATTATTGAATTTAGGGTCGTACTTGTTTTTGTAAAGATAAAACTTCAACCATTTCTCTTTTCAATAAGGTGAATCAGATTTCTTGTACATGTATGCAACCTACGTGTATGATACTAATATTTATGGGTGATTTAAGTGATAGAATGACCTCTTCAATTTTTCATAGTAACTCCAATGACATCAGATAGGTTAATATTTTTCTCTTCCTCCTTACAGGCCAAGGAACTTTACAACACGCGATGCATCGAGTTTGAGAAGTTAAAGAGGGAAGGCATCACTGGAAAGGAGCTGGAGAAAGCAGAAACCAAGTATAAGAAAACATGTAAGAAAATAGGAAGAGAGAGGAGGAGGGAGGGATGGGAGGGAGAAAGAGAAAAATAGAAAGAGAGAAAGAGAAAGAGAAAGAGAGAACAGATCAAGATCAAGGCATGAGAAGATGTATTATTAAGAAGAGAGAGTGAAGGAGAAAAGGATAGTCAAAAAGAGAGAGAGAGTGGAGGGGAGAGAGAAAGAGAAAGATAAAGATAAAGATAAAGATAAAGAGAAAGATAAAGAGAACGATAAAGAGAAAGAGAGGGAGAGAGAGAGACAGAAAGAAAGAGAGAGAGGGGAAGAGAGAGAAAAAGAGAGGAAGAGAGAGAGAGAAAGAGAGAGAGAGAAAGAGAGAGAGAGAGAGAGAGAGAGAAAGAGAAAATAAAAGAGAGAGAGAAAGATAGAGGGGGGGGGGGGAGGGAGGGGGGGGGGGGAGAGGGAAGAGGATAGACAATTTAAACAGGGATATGGACAAAAGTAAATGGAGGAAAAAGAAAGGGAGCAGAAAAGGAAGGAAGGGAAACCAGAGAAAGCATAACAGACTACTTAGAGAGAGCAGAGAGGGAGAGCAGGTATCAGGCAATATATACATATTATATGAAAACAACCTGGGGCATCACGCCATGAAAGAGGATACAGATGATAATGAGTTGATATGGGGTGATCATAGGGGAACCATATAGGGGGAAGTACCTAAACATATCCACTTTCAAACAACAGAGGGCAGATGGCCAATAAAAACAAACTGCTTGACTTAAAAAGAATCACACTGATAGAAATACACAGCTTTGTTTCCAAGATGATCTTTGTGTCTGCAATAAGAACTGAAGCATTGTCTACTAGTCCTAAAGTGCAAACTTTGTTGTGACACTCCTGAATTGAATATAAGGGTATTTGAGTGCTTCTTGTGGCATGTTGCAAATGTCTAGGCATACTAGAACCATTGCTATTGATAAAGCAAGACTCAATTATAAGATTGGAGGGAGGGGTTGCATTTGAAATTTGACCTTACAAATCAAGTTCTGAACTCTTCTCCTTTTATTTCTTCCTTTTTTTTGTTGTAAAAGTGCATCTTAAGTAGGTAAAATCATATGATAAGAGATGATTTAGAAACTTGTACTCCCCCTAAACAGTTCCCCCTATATCACCCCATATCAACTCATCATTCGTATCCTCTTTCGTGGCATGATGCCTCAGGTTGTTTTCATAGAACATGTACTGTGTGTCATATGATACCTGCTTTGCGTTGCCGCTTTCTGCTATAAAGTAGTCTCTCTCTCTCTCTCCCTTTGTCTCTCCCTGTGTCTCTGTCTCTCTTTCTCTCCTTCTCTTTCTATCTTTCTCTCTTCCTCTCCTTCTCTTGCTCTCCTTCTCTTTCTCTCTCTCTCTCTCTCTCTCTCGCTCTCTCTTCCTCCCCCTCTCTCTCCTCTCTCTCTTTTTTTTCTCTCTCTTTCTCTCTTCCTCCCCCTCTCTCTCCCCTCTCTTTTTCTCTCTCTCTTTCTCTCCTTCTCTTTCTCTCCTTCTCTTTCTCTCTTTCTCTCTTTCTCTCTTTCTCTCCTTCTCTTTCTCTTATCTCTCTCTCTCTCTCTCATCTTCTCTTTCTCTCTCTCATTCTCTCTCTTCCCCTCCCTCTCTATCTATCTCCCTCTCTCCCCCTCTCTCTCTATCTCTCCCTCTCTCCTTCACTCTCTCTTCATTATACATATTCTCATGCCTTGATCTTGATCTGGTCTTTCACAAGAAATTACCTTAAACTGATTCTGAACCCTGCAAATGATTAATTAAGAAATATTTACATGGATTTATTTTCACTACTTAAAATGTCGCTCAAATTTCTCTTGAAGTCTCTTCACATTTATGAGGAAATAGTTGGCTATTTACATTGTAACACCTCTTTGCCTGTGGATAACTTCACATAATTTCATCCCATGATGAAAATAAGTGCTATTTCCTGGTAATTTGATCGACACTTAAAGTAGTACATGTCAACATTTCTTTAAGTATTTGCAGGGTAGCTCTCTTTTAATTTACTGTAGAAAAAGTGGGGATTTTTCACAGGGTTCTTATTTATTTTCATTCTTATGTCTTTCTTTTTAAAGACCAAATTGAATCTTTGTTACTGGTGGAAAATATTCTCACAGAATGAAACAAAATCTCCTCATCATGTTCAAGAAAACAAACACTATGCCAAAAGACTTTTATAGGAAATATACAATATCTATAAAATGACCAAAGAAAAGAAACAAACAAAAACATTCACAAAAACAAAAACAAATAAACAACAACATCAAAATCAAAACCCTTTCTGTATGATAGAACACATTCAGAATCAGTTTCAGGTAATTTCTCCTGAAATTTAATTCCATATAAAATGAAATACCAGGGGAGTGTTTCACAAAGACTTAGATCAACTTTAATGAGTTGGACTTTTATAACTATGGCAGGCCGTTCATGCCACTAGTTCCTCTAACCATTCCTGGCATCGGTTTCTCAAGGGACGTAAAAATCGTCACAAATCTACAGAATTTACCTTTTCATTATTGAAGGAAAAAATATTATCTAAAGATCATAATTTAGAGACCAATGTGAGAGCAACCAGTGGCATTAATCATGGCCTGCCTTAGTTTAAATCCAACTTAAGTCGATCTTAGTCTTTGTGAAACACCTCCCTGGTTTCAAGACTACATTTAAGATTTTCGGAACAGTTTTAAATGCTGTAGAGCTATATCAATCTAGATTTGTATCTTTCAGGTGATGAATTAATTAACTTTTTTTGTTTAATTAATGTTTTTTCCTTGTTTTTTGTTTGTGTTTAGTGGAGGAGTATAAGAACCTGATTGACAAGTATGGCAACCTGAGAGAAGACTTCCAGAAGAAGATGACAGATACATGTCAGGTAATAATACATTGTTTGTTTGTTTGTTTATTTGTTTGTTTGTTCGTTTTACCTGACTGCTAAGACAGCATTTTTATGATTGTAAGTAAGCAACCAGGAGACAGATGGCTTTGAGTCCTCTCCAAGGTATCTTGTAATGAGGATTGATGCCCTACCAAAGGGCACTGGTGCATCTTCTTGGTTTTGAACCGGGGACCTCCTGGTTACAGGATCACTGTCCTACCAATGAGCCATCGCCCCTCCTCAAATGAGATAAAAAACACACATTGCACAGAAAGACTTATCTGAATCACATGTATCAATAGCCCCAAGTAGATGAGCTTGGTAATGAGTGTGTGTGCAATCATTCCTGGGGGGTGTTTCACAAAGATCCTAAGTTGAACTTATCTCTAAGTTGGACTTAACAGTTATGGAAAGCCATTAGCATCTTTGAAAATATTTTGTTAAAGTTATTTTATAAGACATTAAATGTTGATTCAAATCATTCATATTTTCTATTATCATGGAAGATTTCATGTTCTTGATGTGGAACGCCCCCCTCCCAAAAATGAAAGAAAATGTTTTTGACTAATACCTGATGATACAAATTTTGCTGGGAAACCGACTACTAATTGATATATTTGGTAAATTATCATATCTATCCAGCCTGGATAGATATCTTTCCGTGTACAGTGCTTGTAACTTTACCAAGACTGTGCCAAATTTCTTTTCATTTTAATGATTCCAGAACCTTGCAGTACACACCAATACTTATATATGCTAGATGATCGACCTTTTCTGATCGATTCCACAACGTTTCTTTCACAATGCAATCGCATGACCAGAACTGGTCTTTACCTTTAAGTACTTTTTATGGAATTAGACTTTAGAGTATCCTCTGAAGATATGGTAGAGAGACAGGGAAGGGTTTTACGAGCATTCTTGCAGCAAGCGATCAAATGCCTTTTGAAGTTTAGCTGGGGGGTGTTTCACAAAGATCCTAATTTGAACTTATCTCTTAGTTGGACTTAACAATTATGGAAAGCCATTAGCATCTTTGAAAATATTTTGTAAAAGTTATTTTAAAAGGCATAACATGTTGATTCAAATCATTCATATTTTCTATTATCAAAGAGATTTCCTGTTCTTGATGTGGAATTTATGAAAAGTCTAAAATACTTCAATTTCTGCTTTTGAATATATTTTATTTTAAGGCTACAAATGTCTCTCCATAATTTTTAGGTCCAACTTTAGAGTTAAGTTCGACTTAGGATCTTTGGACCTCAGGAAGTCAGTATGACACTTGTCTCATGTGAAATAGAGAATGAAAGAACAAATTTGCAAGGAGGAAGTTTAAATGGAGAAAAAAGTAGATGAGCAAATAGGTTTGTTTGAGGTTTGTTTGTTTTACCTGACTGCTAAGAAAGCATGTGTATGCTTGCTTGTAAGTAAGCAACCAGAGGACTGACGGTTTTAAGTCCTCTCAGAGGGACTTGGTAATGAGACTTAATGCCTTACCAAAGGGCACTAGCGCATCAAGTTGGTTTTGAACCTGGGACCTCCTGGTTATGAGGCCACTGTCTAACCACTGAGCCATCACACCTCCTGTGATGTAAACATACAGATGCACATTTCTGAATCACAGATGGTACTTTATTCATGTTTCCAGTAAGCAAATTACCTTTTGGTTCAGGCAAATCTATGAATACACAAATAAATAGTACATGCATTCAGTTGTAATAATAATAATAATTATTATTATCATTCAGTTGTGAGCAATATCCTTTTTGGAAGCCTCTTTCTATGAAGTATTTCTAGCCTCTGCAGTGCCATAAGCTCTCCAGGAATATTCATTACTCTTGACGATTCTTCCTAAATCGTAAGTGCTGTTAATTGAACTCAGCAACTTAAGAATATCATTTTTGGACTTTATGATTAGATACTAATTATAATTCATAGTCATTACTCAATGTTTTATTTGCATCCAGTCACTGAAAGCAAAACACATTATCAATTTTCATACAAGTACCTTGTAAGCAGAGACATAATACAATAGTAGGATTACAGATACATTCAAGCTAATCTTGAGCTTTGGTATGGGCATCGTATGTTGAGAGAACATGGCTATAATTCATTCTGGATTGTTTTGTTGGATTCTGTGAGAATTTATTTTCCATCATTACCAGAACTCAAGCTTATCTTTAAAGTGACTCGGGAACATTGCCTCAGATACCGATACAAAACCCCAGATTTAGCTCATGCTGCAATCATAATAATAAACCTTTAGGTTAGTCAGGAATCCCATGACTTTAACAAGACGATCGCCTTCTGATTATCAAGGTATTTATGATTGGAAATTGGAAACAAAAATGTCATTTTTTGTTTTCCTAACGTTTTTTTATAACATTACAGTCAACCTGAGAAAATGAGTATGGTAAAACCGGTCACTCAAAGAGCGCAATTGTTATAGTGCTTCAATATTACACCATATCACAAACACTGATAAAACGTAGGGCCGTGCATTTCAGATTTAACATTGTTAAACGATGCCTTTAATGTAACAAAAGGATGACCATAGTGACAGGGAAGATGCTATTTTACATTTAATTTTAAGTTCAGCATTTATTAGAAAAATGAAATGAAAATGAAACATTTTCACTAATATATTGGCAACCAAAGCCTCGGCCAGGATAGTGTAAACATAACAACACGGGGAGATCTCTACATGCATTTGTGAATATTGAGGATGAAGCAAACTTTTCCAATGTTCGAGGGACCTTCTGTTTCGACCTGGGGGTATATTACAAGCATCGAGATCAAATCCCTAGGCCTGTCTTCATCAGCTCGAGTTTGCCAAATAACCTGCTATTTTCAGACTCGGGATATTGTCCTGGAGCTTGAAATTGCGTCCTCACCAGACCGATACGCTCATCACAAACTAGCTCGGACAGGCGTAAATTAGCCCGCTATTTTGGAAATATCAGCATAATTTGGAAACAAGACCAATATTTAATGGGATATTTTCTCAACCAAATATCCCGCTAATTGCAACTGCGGGCTGATGAAGATGCAAATTAACTGGCTAATTTGCGATCGGGATAGTTAAAATAGTGGGTTATTTGGCAAACTGGAGCTGATGAAGACAGGCCTCCTGTGTACTACAGTGTAGCCTTAGGCTAGGAGACTGATAGAGATTATATTACTGTTCGCTAAATCACGAGCTTGTCTGGCAGATAGTATCAATTACTTGTCAGCCTGGAGCACTTTCTCTCTCAGACTATTCACGTTGCTTTCATCTTTTATTCCATGCAATCTAGAGCCGTAGAAAGCTGAGTTTGCTGTAACGAAAGCTAATCAAAACCAGGGATGTTTTGAAAAAGTATAGTCATTGAGCTTTTCTTCTATATATTGACAATGTCATAATGTCATTTTCTTTTTATCGCAAGATTTTCTAGACAGTTACATGTATGTGTATCTGAAAATTGAAAGTTGAGGGTGCGTCTTATACACAGGTACAATTTTGTTTGTTTTAAAGTTTCGATTTATGCCCCTCCACCTGGCAATGTCTCCCAGCTCAGTAATCGGTGTGTTGACTCACCACTCAGAAACTAGAACAACACTCAAATTTGTCTGTCATCTTGGTTTGAAAGTAATCTTTCTAACATATCTCAATATGTAGTTTATCATAATACTTCCTCCAATTTTTCTTCTATTACACATGGCGCACCACAAGGTTCTATCCTAGGAACTCTACTATTTTTAATTTACATTAATGATCGTACACATTCTTCTAAAAAAAGACATTGTTACTATTTTTGTGACAAATTCACAAGCACAAATCGGGGCCTTCAACTGCACCTTGAAGTTAAATGAAAGTCCTTCCTCGTGTAGGTTTTTTAACACAGACTTGTCAGCAAAAAAAACAAAAACAGTGTTTTTAAGCTTTTCAAAGGGTGCCACTTTCAGGATTTTCAACAATTGTACAGAAGTCTTTGCTTTATCTACATGTCACAACTTCTAGGACTATGAATCTATTTAATGTGCCAAACCACAAGCTATGAGACTTTTGTTATTAAATGGGACAAAGGCTCTGTAAAGAATGTTTCCATTGCAATATGGTCTGAACAAAACAATGCTTGTATGATGTTTCGTTAAGCTAGGATAATTGATTGAGATCATTTGTCTGAGAAAGAAGGCGATCGTTTTGAGGTCTATTGTCAGACAGCTTCTGTAACTCAATAGAAAGCTTGTCTGGAAAGTAGTATCCACTAAAATTTGCTTTTATCTTACAAGATAGCTGTGTGTGGATTGTGCACACTTTTGAAAAATGAAAGATTAAAACTGTTTGAAATTTGTCAGAAAATAATTATTATTAAATGAAGATAACAGTTGGAGCTTTTTCTTGTTTTCCTGAGAGTACAAAGTTCCTTCCTTGGTCTGTGTGAATCTCAGTTGGAACTCTGTATCTCTTCGAGCGAATTGCCGGCGAATATTCCCGCCTCGCTCAGTACAACAAAAAGTAGACCTTACTGCTTTTACCTGTTATTGTAGTTTTGCTGAGTTATAACATGATGAGGCACTCTAGTATTCATAGAATTAATTCCTACCAGGTATTCATTCACTTCACCTGGGTGGTGAGTGGCAAATGTAGATTAATGCCTTGCCAAAGGACGTTAGTGCTGTGTGAGGGATTCAAACCCTGGTCATATGATCTATAGTGTGATGTCTCATCCACTAGACCATGACACATCTACAATTGTTAGTAGAGAATGTGACTTTAGTGGACTTTTTTGTGTGAAAGACTGTGCTTAGCTTTAAGAATAAGATGAATTTAATTGCACTGGCTTATTATCTATCTATCCAGTCTGGTATCTTCTCCCAGCTCGTAGGTTGATTACAGCATTTTTCCACACATCTCTGTTATCTGTCATTCTAGTGCACTCTTGCAGTGTCATTCCACTCCAGGGGGATGTTTTCACAAAGATCCTAAATTGAACTTATCTCTAAGTTGAACTTATCTCTAAGTTGGACTTAACAATTATGGATAGCCATGAGCATCTATGAAAATAATTTGTAGAAATTATATTAAAAGGCATGAAATGTTGATTCAAATCATTCATATTTTCTATTTTCAAAAATATTAAATATTCTTGATGTGCAATTTATGAAAAGCCTAGAATACTTGAATTTGCGCTTTTGAATATATTTTATTTTAAGGCTACAAATGGCTCTCCATAAATTTTAAGTCCAAGTTAGGATCTTTGTGAAACACCCCCAGGTCCTTATTTTCTCCTCCCAGTTGGTTCTTGGCTTTTCTCTTGGTCTAGTACCTTCTACTTTTCCTTCCAACAAATAATTATGATCCAAATGATGATAACCATGGTGTCCCAAAAGCAGAAGATGAAGAACTTTTGCATTGATCAAATTGTTGATGTGATTTATGTAATTTCACTCTTTCTCTCTCTCTCTCCGTCTCCTAGAAATTTGAAGCTTTAGAAGAAGCGCACTTACAGCAGCTCAAAGACTTCATCAAGCAGTACAACATCGCTATCAAGGATTGCCATAACAGTGTACAAAAGGTAAGTTCCTTAAAGTGACTCTGTAACATTGCATCAGATTCTGGATTTAGCTCATGCAGCAATCATAATTACAAACCTTTAGGTCAGTCAGAAATCCAATGACTTTTACAGGTTGATCGTCTGTCTGATTATCAAGATATTTATGATTGGAAATCGAACACGTGGCGTAAAAATCCTACCCCGAGTTTTACGATGTTACATGACATATTTAGAATATGAAGGCATTTGAAGAGCCATGCTTTTCAGGGAACATGTCTTTTCTGATGTTCTTCCACACTTGCATAATAAGAATGATAACGCTCACAAATTATTTTTCATCTCTTCCCAGAACTCAACCTTCTCTCTAAGTACTGCATTTTAAACTTCTGCTTTGAAATTTACAATTAATTCCTGTAGTAAAGATGTACATGTATGTACTGTTTACATTTGAAAAAGAAAGAGGATAAATGTTATGCAGTAAGATCTACATGTACCTTTGAAATATATGTAATGCCACACAGTATGCAAGGATATTTGCATACACGTATGACTGTTTATCAACAGGGGTTATTCTCGATATTCCAGCCTTGAGAGTTGACCTGTAGATTTATCAGGATTATTCCAGGGTTTTTAAAACCATTTGACTTTCAGACCACAGGATTATGGAAGGTGTGGACAAATATGACAAGAATACACAAACTGCTAATTTTGATTTACCCCTCCCACTTATGCCTTCCCAGTAGCTAAATATTTAACCCTATAATGAGGTCTTCTGCTCTTGAACTCCCTCAGATACATGTAGGATTTAAATTTTTAACACTAAAAACTCTCAGAATTTCTCACAATATCTCCCTCTTTCGTTCTTTTTCCTTCGTCTTTTTCTATTCATGTAATGTTTTGATTTAAACATGTAGATTATTACCCAAAGAAGACAGTTTGATGATATTGTTTAGATTTTCATTTCATCTATTTGCTCCTTTAAAAAAATAGATCTTTGAGGAGATATTGTAGTAATCTTTTATTTATGGAGTGTGCACTGGCATTAAAGGGGGGGGGGGGGGTAGATGGGAATCTTTCTCACATGGCTAAGGTAGGGGTGTAGGAGAGGGTTGTATCAGTTTCTCTTCATGTTCACTTTTTCCCTCTTCTTTTTCTCCCTCTTTTTCTTATTTTTTCTCTCTTGTCATTTTATTGGAGGGGGGGGGGGGGTGGGCAAATGCCCCCCTGTAGCTATGCCACTGATGCTAGTCCATTTATAGTGCTATGTCAGCTGCTACTGGCTCCGTTTATATTTTAGGGGTAGCTCATCTACGTCAATAGGCTGAATCATGTGACGCAAAAAGCAACCTTTTCTCTTCCCCCTCCCCATGAGTAATAAAGCTGTCAACCACTTCCCGAGTGAGGGCTTCTTATAGGGCCCTTCCCACCCAACATTCACATGTTTAGAATCATTCCGCTTCTTCTTTGATATTCCCACCGAACACGTGTTCTTCCGTTGCACGTGCCGCCATTCTTGTTTGCGTTGTTTGTTTCGTGATTGAGGCGCTGTTTGTGTGCCAAGGTTTTTTAAAGGGCACTAGACACAGAGGCAGTTGTTTTGTTAAGAGGAAGACTGAAAGGAAGTGAATGGCAGTGGGGGGAAAGAGGGGGAGGGGGAATCAACGGGGGAGAGAGATTGAAATAGATATCCTTTGTAGATACAAAGACTAGACTAGAGATATAGAGAGAGCGAGAGTGAAAATGGGATCTGGAGAGAGAGAGAGAGAAATGGGGGGGGGGGGGGGGTAGATGGATGGATGGATGGATAGATAGATAGATAGATAGATAGATAGATAGATAGATAGATAGATAGATAGATAGATAGATAGATAGATAGATAGATAGATAGATAGATAGATAGATATAGACAGAGAGACAGACAGAGAATGAGAGAGACAGAGAGAGAGATAGGCAGAGAGAGTCAGAGACAGACAGACAGACAGACAGAGAGAGAGAGTTTTTAAAAGTGTCTACAATGCCTGAAGTGTCTTTGAAAATGCTGTCACAATAATATGGCAAAATATTATATATTAATTTTGACTTAAATGACCCTGAGGAGTTCTCAGTGTTTATATTCCAAATAGTTTTCAAAGAAGGCCAGAGATACATGTACATTGTAGCTTGCACTGTAGTTCTGTGGATATTGAAGTCATATTGAAATCAAATCATATTCAATTGGATAAACTTTTGAACTCATGACTAATACATTGAATGTTAAAGGACAATGTCCTCTGGTTTCACATTGAACAGCTGCCGTCATCCCCAACACAACAAGAGATTAGTTTTCCCTCAAAGGATAAAATTATTTTTAACCCATTAAATACTGTACTTGGATAGTTACTGTACTAAGCCTATGGGTCTGAGACCTTTCAGTATTGAAGGGGTTAAAGCTCCTTTCATTGCTGTAGGGTAATCAACCACAAGCTGAGAGTAAATCCTGTTTGTGAAATGTTTCTATTCTATGAAGCTACAGTGTACTTCTCAGCCTGTGTTACAAATTAACATTTTCAAAATGTTTTCATTCTGAATTACTATTATTGACCAAGTTTGATAACTGATATGAATGGGTCGAAGAAAATTTAGAAAAGAAATCAGTTAGGAGAGTGAATACTGCTTTATCTATCCTACAGTAGACAGCAGGAAAAATGTAATCTTAAATTCATATCTCCCAAATCCTAAGTATAATCTTAGATTGTTATCCCCCCCCCCAAAAAAAAAAAAAAAAATCCCAAATATAATCTTAAAATGGCTTTTTGTGAAATGTATGTACTTAATATCAATATAATTTTGAATTCACTATTCATAGGACATGTAAATAACCAGTTGTTGGTTTTCTAAGGAACGGTCCAGCCAGTGAGGGGCGTTTGTGCCCTGGGGGTGGGGCACTGGAACAACACTGTTGCTATGGAGGCGATTCGATAGCATTCATGAGAGAGGGGGAAGAGGGGATGATTAGTGAACTAAACAAAGTCTGAACAGCTGTTAATTGAACATGAATGTTAGCGAGGAGACTCCCCGACTGCTAGGCAGGATCTAACGCACAGGACACTCGTATCCTCTGATGGCATGGGTTACTAACTAATGCCTGACTTCCAAATATAACTTCCCCCCTGAAGTCCTGCCCCAACGAGAGCTCGGTGCCCCCAGCCCACTCATCACATGCTCTAGCCATTCAGAGTCATGCCCGCCAAGCGACGTTTGTCTTTGGCTTTGTCGGTTTGATTTCTTTTCCTTTAATAGTGAGAATCGCAGAAGGAAGAAAAAAAAAGCGGGTGTAATCCGTTTCAGGACTAGCAGATTAAGGGTCATTACAGCCGGGTTCGTCAGATTGTGTACCAACTCTTGGCTTTTATCCTTGAAAACAGATACATTTGATTTCCGCCTCTGTCATGTTCGTTCTGTGATTGTGGGCACATTCGGGACATGACTGACTGAATGTGAGCGTACTAGCGTAGGAATCATACAATATGATAGTCGTGCGGTAGACCTTGTGACTGGAACCGTACGAAGGGCAGCATTGTAGAGCGTTGTAGACCTTAGGAAATGCAGCTGATAGATTGGAACATTTACTACTGAGTGCAAACAAACAAGCAAGTTTGGAATCTTTGTGCTCCGGTTCCTATAGTGTATTGTTAGAAACTTTAACCTTCTTGCATTGAGCTATAAAGGTGTCAAAGGCTTCTTGTTTTTGCTCGCATGGATTGAACTTCAAGAAAATCTGGCATTCTCCAGTGTTTTGGATCACTTGCCAGTGGAGTGGATGTATCATAAGGATTTTATGTTGTGTCGTACATTGTGCTATACTTATAAGGTGTCAAAGTCGTCCTGATTTTGCTCGCATGGATTGAACTGGAAGAAATTTTGGAGTTTCTCTTTCTTGTGGATCTATTTCTCTTACGAGTAGATATAATTCAGGATTCTACAGAAAAGCTTGAGGATCTCAGGAATATGCAAGTTCGCCTCAGGAATTCATGAACTTGTTTGAAAACAGGAATATGCAAGTTCGCCTCAGGAATTCATGAACTTGTTTGAAAACAGGAATATGAGGACTTTATAGGGAAATTCCCCAAAGCAGTTGAGATCAAGCACTCCAGTATCCAAGATACGTTATACACTTTGATCTAAAGTGAGGACATAGAGAATCCGATGTGAGGACATTGAGAATCCAATGTGATCATAGTTGAAGTCTGGATTCATAGTCTATCCTGGAATAATGCTCAAACAAGAGCAAACTGACAATGTATGTCACACTCTACATGTTATTATAATTTCTTAAAGATTCAATTTAAGGGCTTTCATGGCCGGCCTTGAAAGTGATCATGCTCAACTTCTCGTACTGCTAAAGGTGTGGAAGTGTTAATTGTCTGCTGATCTCTCTTCCTTGTGAATGGGCTTTGGCTTTGTGGGTCTTGCTCATGGATGGGCTTTAATTGGATTACCCCCCAAGAGTAATTAAAAGGAAGTTGTCTCATCTGATTTGGTTTGACCCGTTCTAATTGATCATTTCTCTGGAATCATGGGAAATTGCTATAGGAGAATACAGCCAACAGAGGAGGAGGTGACTTGATATTTTAATTTTTAAAGTTGTTTTTTCTTTTCTTTGAGCTGTATTCATCTTCATTTTCTGCTTTCTTATTTATTTCACTTTTCTTCTCTCCCTCTCACCTACTTTCTGTATCTTTCTTCTCCTCTATTCACAGTTGTATTCCCCTTTTCTTGTCATTACATGTGCATATATTTTCTTTCTCTCTCCCTTTCTACCCTCTCTTCTCTCTCTTCTCTCTCTTTCTTACTCTTTCTCTCTCTCTCCCTCCCTCCCTCCCTCCAATCCTCAATCTGTCTGCTCCTCTAATCTCCCCTTCCTTTATCCATTGGTTACTAAACAATAAATCATATTCACAGTGATTTTATGTATGTTTCTTTAGTCTCGGAGGCTTTAGTGCTTATGTACACAGTACATGTACATGTGTTCAAAGAGCTTAGAACTGAGAATGTTTTTTCTTCAATTCAATAATGCTTGAATTTCGTTTTCAACAATTGTAAGTTTACTCCAGCTCTAATTGGCAATGGAATTATACTGACTAGAAATTATAGTAATAATAATATGTAGTAATAATATGTATGAATAATAATATGTAGTAATAATAATAAAGTAATAATAATATGTAGATATAATAATAATAAAGTAATAATAATATGTATGAATGATAATATGCAGTAATTATGATATACATGTAGTAATAACATGTATTAATAATATGCAGTAATAATAATATAGTAATAATAATATGTAGTAATAATAATGATATACGGTAGTAATAACCGTTTGATTTGATAATATTATGCAGCAATAATAATATAGTAATAATAATATGTAGTAATAATAATAATATGCAGTAATACTAATAACATGTAGTAACAATAATAATGTGTAGTAATAATAATACTGTAATATCCGAATCCTTCAAAGCTCAATCATATCATGTATTTTGTTTGTCCAATAGGTTCAGCGAGAGTTCACAGAGCAATGTGAAGAGCTAACAGAAGTCAAACTCATCTCAATGTTCTCAGAGTCTAAGGGTACAGGCAAAGAACGACCTGGTATGTATGATTATAAAATGATGACGTACATGTAAATCCTAATCAAAAGATTGGTTGAAAGCGTACCTGTGACCTAACGCAAAATTTGGATAACTACGGGTCATTATCCTATGGTAATGACCGGTCATTGGTGATCATATTTTGCGATCGTAACCATTGAGATTTATCATTTTACTATTACTCACGAAAATGGCTGTCACAAATTTAAAACGCATTAGTTATCTAAGTTAGATCAGTCACAGATGTAGACTTACAATTAGTAATGTACAGACTTTGAGATGAGGGTGATTTATCAATTAACAAGGATCCACATCATAATTTTATGAAACAAATGATACACAGCATTTTGTTCGGGCATTAGTAAAATTACCCACTCGAGGTACCTTCAAAACAGTCCAAACACCCTCGGCTATCACCTCGGGCATGTTAGACTGTTCCAAAGGTACCTTGTGTGGGTAATTCTTACTAATGCCCTCACTGCAGTGCATTATTTGTATAATATTGTACATGTACCACTAATTTGCTTTGGCAAGGCATTTATTTACATTTGCCACTCCATACCCATGGAGAAATGCGGACCTGGTAGAAAGCCTTTGTGTTAGTAATCGCTATATGCCCTCATGGTGACCATTTTGCAGGAATACGCCCCAGGGAGCGGAGATGGTGCACAATGTGCATGAATGAATCTGGTGACCGGGGTAATAATATCTGTAAAGCTTAGTGACTATCAAAGCGATCAAATGATATGATGAATTATTAATCTTGCAGGAACGAGTCAAGATTTGGAATTGTCCAAAAAAAAAACACCACAAAAATGAAACCACTGCTTTCATACTTTCTTTAAAGAAAAAAAAGGATGTCTTTGTTGGAGATAGTAGTAAAGATTGCTTCATATTTATGTTATTGTTCATTGGTATTTATTAATTTTAATTTTGTTAATGCTTGACAGAAGACAAAGATTTAATCTCATATTCTCCCAAGATGATAAAAATACATCAAGGTGCCCCCACTTGTATACTTCAGAATCAGTTGATATTATGCCAATATTAATAATGTTTAAACCTTTGGTTGTTTTGTCCTCTTTCCTAGTTTTATTAGAGTTTGAGGAATGTGATGTATCCAACATACCCATGCCAGACCCAGAGACAACAAAGAAGAAGAAAAAAGTTAAGAAAGCGAAGAAAAAGAAAGATAAAGATGGAGAATCGCCAGGGTAAGTATTTCAAACATCACAAAGTCTTGTGCTTTCGTTTAGAAGATCAAGCTATAAGGAAGAAATGGGAAGATACAATATTGGAACAGTCAAACCTGCCTTAGCGACGACCTGTGTATAAAGACCACTTATTTTTTTCCCCTTGAATGTAGTTTCTCATTAAAACCTGTTCTAAAGGAACCGGTACACAAAGACAGCCTGCCTATAAAGACCACATTTCATGTTTCCCCTGAGCGGTCTTTATGAACAGGTTTCACTGTATTATGATAAAATTAAAAGAAAGATGATTCCTTCAAAACGTTTAATACTCCTTACAATTGGAATAATACTGCACTCCGCTATTTTGTGTTGGTTAAATAAATCTGCGATTTAGAATGTGGATCTTAATGTTAATACCAAATGATGCATTTCATTTTATTTCTATTGTTTTTAACCAACCACAGGAACTCGCCAGATATGGTAAGTTTGTGTCTTTATTTTCTTTAGTAAATTAAAATAAAACAAGATTATCAGGTCCGAGATCATGAATTACATCACATCATACAAGCCACGACAAAGATCCGTAGCATCGTCTGACTAAACATATTCATACATCTAGTTCATACACATATCAGTATCACAGTATTAAATCATGGCGATATCATTGAAGCTAAGGGGGGGGGGGGGTGTTTCATAAAGACTAAGATCGACTTTAAGTTGGACTTAACTATGGCAGGCTGTTCATGCCACTGTTTGCTCTCACCATTTACTGGCATTGGTCTTTCAAAGGATGTACAAATCATGGTCACAAACCTACAGAATTTATATTTTTTTGAAGAAAAAATATTCAAAGATCATAAAAATGAGAGCAAACAGTGGCATGAACAGCCTACCATAGTTAAGTCCAACCTAAAGTTGTTCTTAGTCTTTGTGAAAGACTCCCCTGATCATCCATCTCTGCTATATAACACTCCTTACATACATCTAGAATCACAGATATTGTAATGTATAGACACGATTCCATGTATCTTATGTTATGAACATGGACTGTTGAGAGTCAGGAACATGTTACATGTACCTCATATGCCTTAATATAAGAGTTGACATCATTCAGGGTGGTCTTAACTGACAACATCCAAGAAATATCCACCACAGAAAAAAAGCTCATATTAACACTGTCATTACCATAGGTGAATCTACCACATCTTATAAGTGGTTTGAAAGAGATTAGAGGGACAATATCAGAAAAATGTTGAGGACAGAAAAAAAGGTTCATAATAATATACCACATATAAAATCAGCTACATCTTATTAGTGGTATGAAAGAGATTAGAGAGACATCATACATCACTTCGTCGCCTGGCTGGCAGAAGGGCGTTAGCTCAAATTTCAGGTTAGCACTGAATCGCCTAAAACTTTTATAAAACCGACTTATTTCTGAGAAAAAAATTGTGGCTGTGTTCTTCTTTAACATTTCTATTAGTCTTTTAAGTTTTAAGCCAATTTTTGGGACGGAAAGCAGTTTAAATATGAAACAAATCTTTAAATGCGATAATTCGAAAAGTAGTTTTTGAGTCGCTCGCGCGCTTACGCCCTTCTGCAAGCCGGCCGACGACTTGATGGTCTAGTTGAAGATTTCAAGGAATAGTCCGATATCTGGGCAAAATGTCTCTTCATGTGATTGATCTCATCTGCATATTTCCAAACTGTGTTATCTAACCACCAACACCCGCCTTCCCCCCTCTCTCACCAACCAACGCTATCGATCGTCTCCATAGCAACAGAGTAGCAACTCTTCCGATCGCTCTGGCAGCATCGGCAATGCATCCCTAGGATCATTTAAAGATTGCGTTTCAGTGGTGAGGCTTTGATATATTCTTGTGGGAAAATGTTTGTTTGTCCATCTTACCTTAACATTCAGTGTATAATCAAATATCTTCACCGCATCTAACTGTATCGTGCGAGCTATGGATATGACTTTTATTGGACATGGCCTAGATTGTGTATGTTTTCAATGTTCTAATTTTTTTTGGAAAAAATGAAGTTACACTTTCTTGAAAAAATTATTGATTAGTTACAAGTCAACACCTATTCAAGTCACTTCATTTCACTGTATTCAATTTAATTCTATCTTTGTATAAATTAGAATGTAAAATGCATTGAATAAAGACATGCATTTTCTATACGAAAAAAAGGCATTTAATGATAGTAAAGCTCATGAATTTATTGGACATTACATTTGATTTCATGTGAACATTTGTGAAAATATGTTACAAATGTTGATATTTACAAACTGGCTGTATAACATCTATAGAAAAAGGTCATATCCATACAAGTCACAAATGGGCACAGCTTCAAATCTCGCCTTCTAATCTCTGCGCTCCCCCTCCCGCCCTTACCAAAAAAAAAATGTATATTATGCAAAAGGTAACATAAAGGTAAGCAGGGATTAATAACAGTCACTGGTTGTATATATTTCTGTCTCTCTTTCTGGAAACACTTCATCTTTTAATATCTTGGTGCTGTCTGCTGGCTCCACATCTATCGCACTTCTGAATGTCAATAACTTCCATTTTATGTTGTGTATCATTTGTACGTACTTGATATAGTGTAAAATCTCATCTGTGGGTGGTAAACATTAAAGAGAAGGTTGAGTTCTGGGAAGAGGTGACAAATAATTTGTGAGCGTTATCATTGTTTTTATGAAAGTGTGGAAGAACATCAGATAAAACATGCTCCCTGAAAAGCATGGCTCTTCAAATGCCTTCATATTCTAAATATGGCATGTAACATCGTAAAAATCGGGACGGATTTTAACGCCATGTGTTCGTGTAGTCCCATATACATCTTTCTGTGTACAATGCTTGTAACTTTACCAAGACTTAACCAAATTTCTTATCATTTTGATGATTCCAGAACCTTGCAATACACGCAAATACTTATATGCTAGATGATCAACCTTTTCTGATCGACTCAACACCGTTTCTTTCACAATGCAATCGCATGACCAGAACTCAACTTTATCTTTAACATTTAGATTTTTTCACCATTTTGATGGCAGTTGCAATGGCTATGGTCAGAAACGGCTTTGTTCGTAGACCATGTGGAAAGAATTGGGCTCTAATCCAAGTTCAGCACGGTGACCATCTCTTAACTGATCCTTTGTAAGCTATGATACGGTAATGGTTCATAGAGATAGGTTTGGGCACCATTCCAAACCATTTCCTTCATAATGATGACAAATATTATATGGGTGGTTCAAAATCATTTCTTTTTCCTCTTCCTTTTTTTTTTTGGGGGGGGGGAAGTTGGTCACAAAAACCCATGGGTTAAAATCAATCTCACCTGCTACAAATTTTACGTAACCAATTATTAAAGCCTTTCGTTGGCTGCCTACAGGACAGCGATAAGAGCTGTGCATTGTCAATGTCAGTAGTAGCCTTCTTGCAGGAAGCGGGCAATTTACATGTTCGCTCAGTATCACAGTAATGTGTTTTGTTACCCACTTTGGGAAGTTGAAATTTCCCTTTGCTTTCCCGAATGGGCATGTGTGATTTTAGTCTCCATAGGCCTGTCTTCATCAGCTTGAGTTTGCCAAATAACCAGCTATGTTCAAACCCTATATATTATCCTGAAGCTCGAAATTAGGCCAAATAGCAGGATATTTTGGAAACAAGACCAAGATTTCTCATGATATTTTCTCAACCAAATATCCCGCTAATTGCAACTGTGGGCTGATGAAGACTCAAATTAACTGGTTAATTTGCGATCGGAATAGTTGAAATAGCGGGTTATTTGGCAAACTTGAGCTGATGAAGACAGGCCTACTCATTGTTCCTCTGGTCCCCTTGGGCAAGTAGCTTCCTGCCATTCTATTTGCATTAAGGTCATAGGTCATGCAAGCAACACTAAGATATATGGACAATATTGCATACAGCATCAAGCATTTAAACTGTAGACAAATTTCACCTATACTTTTGATTACCTGCTATTAAAAAACTAGTAAATGGCTGTCCAATATTGTAATACTGGTATATTAAATTGCTACTCAGGCATTTTAAAGAGTACCTGGTATCTCCAATGCTCTCTAAGTTGGCATCTTTGTCCTTCGATCCTTGCCAGCATTGAAGAGAATGTTCAACTAAATGTTACTATACCTCATAATGAACGGCTTGTACTAATCCTAGGGATTAAGTGGAAGGATTAAAACTCGTCATGCAGCCTAAAATACTCTCTTTGATTACTGAGATAAGGCCAATCGCAAGGGTGTATACTCTGAAGCCAAGCTAATGTATTGGTGTCTGGGGAAAATTTAGTAGTCATGTAAAAATAGCATTTACCGGTATATGATATTTAACTCTGTTATAGGTAACATTATTAACAATTTTTTTTAGTGCTTTGAGAAAGGTGTGTCTTAAGGATTGGAATACATGTCTGTCACATTTCTGGTGAGGAGTATCAAATAACAAATGGAGGTTGTTGAAGGATAGTACTTATAACATTTCATTTCCTAGGACACTTAATATTTATGGTACCAACATTGTTGGGCTTACAAGCGTGTTTCTAAGATTTCATGAGAATACAGTAGGCTTAAATTGTGGGTTCGTGTTTTCATTACATGTTTTTAATCTTGTTTTGGACAGTCACTGTGTTCTATGATACCCAAGTTACAAATTCAGGAACCTGTTTTGAATTTCATGAAGAGAGAAAATCTTTTCCTACCCAAAACTACTAAAGTCAGTAATAACTTTGGGTGGTTATAATGGCCCATGGCAGATAAAGGTTGTAATCAATCAAGTTTTGGAAAATGTTCATGAACTTTTTAAGAATTTTAAGAAGGAAATCCAGCTTCTCTTAGTCCAAACTATTGAATGGTATGCGTTATAGAAATCACATTGTATCATGGTAAATGTGTTAGTTAATTCATTCAATTAAATGCAACCTTCATTTTATTTTCATTAACTCTTTATATACCACACAAATATTCTCACCGTACCAAATTGTATTTATCATAGGATATATATACCAAAGGCATCAACATTATTTTACTGCTTATAGTGCTAGATTGATCTATACCTGTGTAGAAGGGTTGTCATGGAGCTAATCAAAATTGGAAATGGGTAATTCTGCAGAGCCATTGTGTTGCACAAAGCAATCCTGCCTTCAATCAGTGCTTATTTTGTGCATAGTTGCACGTGTGGCAAACTGTGCGGATAGGCAAAGAAAGCAATCAAAGTGTTAAAGAATATTTGAACAACCATCAGACATTGAGTAAGAAGATCTGTAATTTAAGTTTTAGACAATTTTTCATCAATTTGCGCCTATTTTGTGCATAGTTGCACGTGTGGCAAACAAACGACTGTGCTGATAGGTGAAGAAAACATTGAAAGAGTTAAAGAATATTTGAGCAACCATCAGACATTGAGTGAGAAGATCTGTAATTTAAGTTTCAGACAATTTTTCCATCAATTTGCGCCTATTTTGTGCATAATTGCGCCTGTGGCAAATGAACGACTGTGCTGATTGGTGAAGTAAGCAGCCAAAGAGTTAAAATATATTTGAGCAACCTTCAGTAAGAAGATCTGTAATGTAAGTTTCAGATATATGTGAGTTCCAGTGCCAATAAGAAGGCCTTGTGTCTGCACATGTGTATCCTTTCCTCGACTTCTCTTACTTTGAGGCTGTATGAAAACAAACTGTACATTGTGGCTTGTAAACAAAGATCTCCTGCCAGCTGTTTTTCTCTTTTGTCAATACAGGAAAACATTGTTAAAGCAGTAAAAACATTAAACATGTAGTACATTAAAGGTACCACATTTTCCAGTGATTTTAGAGGTGTACAAGTGTTTTAGGAATCAGAATTTTTAATTTTTAAACATACACAAAAACCCAGGACATCGTCTCATGAGACGTCATAAGTGCAAGTTCAACGACATTCTATTGAGGCTCGTGTTTAATTTAATACATGCATTGCAATGGGTTGTCAGCAAACTTGAACTTATGTCGGTTTTGTGAAACGATGCCCTACGAAATATCGAATCAGAATTATGATGACTGTGAAATATTTGGTTTGTAATGTATTGTTTAATATGGTTCATTGCGTAGATATGCTGCCCCCAAAGCAGTACATACCGACCACATCTCAAACGGGTGCAAATCATATCATTTGTTTGGAGCCAGAAGAGCCGTAACTCTGTGTGAAATGATACAAGTTACCGCCCTTCCATCTCCAAACAGAAAGTATTCTTCTGATTTTGAATATCTAAATAGCTGCAGAATTGTAATGGTTCAGGTACAAGTGTAACATAAAGACAAGCGTATCATTTCTGTGAGAGTCTGGATACTGCACTTTTTTCTGTATTCATATACATGTATGTATTATCACTCAAGCTTCTATTTTTATTTTTCTGAAATTCATGTATCATTCACATTTCTTGTTGTTTATTCTGATCATTCATGTCCATCTCTTTCTCTCTCCACCGCAATTTTTATCCTATCTTTGCTTTCCTTCATCATGGTTATGGGCGGCGGCTTCACTTCCTCTCCTCCCACTCTGACACACCTTTGACCCCGCCCCCTAAAAATTATATCACTCCTCTTTCGATTAATAAATATTGAATAAATTATAGAAAGCGACAAACAACTCTAAAACTACCAGCACCGCCACTGTTGCCACCACTACCACAACCGCTAACAACACCACAACAACTCCCACTTCCCCTACCACCTCTACATCAACTCCCACCACACTAGCCCCGCCCACGACCACGCCCACAACCACATCGCCGGGGCAACCGTCTCAAGCACCCTCCTCCAGCCCCAGTGTGTATTCTATGGGATCGTTTCGGGATCTATCGGTGGTGAGTGCGTCCCCCCCTCTCGTCCAGTGTTTGATCACGGTCAACGCATGCAGGATTGGTCACTTTTCAGCACCCCGCCCGGCCCCACCCCTCACCCCCTCTTACTCTTTCTATGAACTGAAGAATGACGTTGATGTGTATGCTATGTTACCCCCTCCCCGCTACACTGTCTTGTCTGTATGATTGTACCCCCTACCTCCCCCCTCACTCTGTGTTTCTCTATGATTTGACAATGTCAAGCATGCTAATACAATGGACCCTCCCACTAGCCTCTTGAGCATAATCTCTTGTTTACTTTTATAAATAAAAACTTAAAATAGATTTCACTCGTGAAAAAAGAAGAAATATATCAACCACTCCTGAAGAAATCTCAGTACTTGGATTACCATAAAAGGAATATTTCAAAAGAATATAAAAACAAACAAATTTCAATTTCAGATTGTTTGGGGGAGCAAATTTGTTATGAAAGTGAAATGTTTACATCTTTACACTTTCCCCCTAACCAATATTCAAGACAAAACAGAACCCTGAGTAAAACAATTTTGAAATCCTTTATTTCTATTTATTCCATTTATTCCATTTCTTCTTTCTCAAAATAATTTGTCATAGTCCTTGCTTGTTGTATCATTTTATTTGAGCCTTCACACCCTTCCATTGTGTGTGTACCCTACTCATATCCTATCTCATGATTTTGTCTGCTTTGAGTCGATAAATCATAGTGGACACCCTTTTGGCTATTAACATAATTTGATGAACTCCAGATGATGATCAGTCCATCCTACTTCCTTCTTTCTCTGATGCACAGATGTTGCATGTAGTATCCGTCTCACTTGTCTGTTTTTCATACACCAGTTTACACAGCGCGCAGGCAGTGATATCATAATTTGCATGGGCGCAATCTTAATTTACGCATTAACTACTGTCCTCTAGAGGTCATTTGGTTTGTTTACTTGTAAATTAAAATGGCGCCCATAACCGTAAACTGGTGTATTGTCACCCAATGCATTCTGGATGTACTAAATACCGCATGCTTGATGGTTTTCCCACTTTGGATTTTTTTTTAAATGTTCAGTTTATACTATGTTTTTAATATTAAAGGTACATGCACATGTAAACGGCCCTTAAGACCGCAGTGAGAACTGCCCTCATGACCCTAACTAACTGGCATTCCTTGCTGGTGCCATTTCCCCGGAAATATATTGATGATGAAATTCAGGTCATTAAGGAATTTTTGTTAAGATGATGTTTGTAATAAATAGAATGATTTATAGTCTGGTGTTTATTATAACATTCCTGCTTGTTAAGTATTACTGCATGTGAACCCGTATTGAGTTCAAGACAAGTTTGGTACATGTATTACATAACCTAAAGATTGTGAGATATAGTCAACCTGTCTTTAAAGGTCACCAAAGAGATGTAGAAATTTTGACCATCATAATACAGGTGACCCTTCTAGAAAGGTTTCACTGCATGTTTTTTGTCCTAGACGAGGCAATAAGGTGATTTTTTAAAGTTTTGTAGCCACTTTGACAGGTTTAACTGTAATACTTTTGTGCATGGAGATGTCGATGCAAGAACATAGATTTATAGAAGTGTGTTGGTGTTATATTAATTTTGTCTGGCCCAGTTTATATTCCATGTGGTTTAATCATCAGTTTGGCAAATTTTCATTTATTCTTATTATCACTTGGTCTAAATGTCACCAAATCCATTCATTATTTGTCTGTTACATATTTGGTCTTACATTTAGCTCCTTTGGGGGAAGTCCCCTGGCCAGTTGCCTCCACCAGCAACCTGTTTACTGGACCAAATTGATTATTTAAACCAAATAGTTAGAGATCATATAGGCATTACACAAACTGGCCAGTGGAAAATGAAAGCAGATGAAATGATGATTAGACCTCATGGAAATAGATAAACTGGGTTGATAAGAAAATGCAACAAGATGAGCTGAATATTAGATGATTTGACATTGCACCCATGATATTTTCAGTATACCTATATCACTGGTTCTCTCCTGATTTTAATATGTTCATGTAAGATGCATTTTTTCAGTTGAAATGTGTAATTTGAGTATTTGGTCTGTCAGGAGTTAGGAGCCAGAAGGGGGTTAAAGATGAAGTTGAGTTCTGGTCATGCGATTGCATTGTGAAAGAAACGGTGTGGAACCGACCAGAAAAGGTTGATCATCTAGCATATAAGAATTTGTGTGTATTGCAAGGTTCTGGAATCATCAAAATGATAAGAAATTTGGCCAAGTCTTGGTAAAGTTACAAACACTTGCACAGAAAGATGTATATGGGACTACACGAACACGTGGCGTAAAAAGCCGGCCCCCCGATTTTTACGATGTTACATGCATATTTAGAATATGAAGGCATTTGAAGAGCCATGCTTTTCAGGTAACATGTCTTAACTGATGTTCTTCCACACTTGCATAATAAGAATGAGTAATGCTCACAAATTATTTTTCACCTCTTCCCAGAACTCAACCTTCTCTTTAACTTTTGGTAAAATCCTGCGTTAACGCCCTTATGGCTGCAAATAGATGATTTCATATATATATTTCAATATTCATGAGGAAATAGCAAGAGTTAATATTGAATGTAAGGTAGCGAGATGAAATGCAAGGATCTGTACATCATTCTAGGGTTTTGGAAGTATGAGGAACCCAAGGGGAGGGAGTGAGGGGGGGGGGGGGGGGGGATGGAGGCGGCTGGGGAGGGATGGGAAATGAAGATGAATAGAGCCTATTCTCACTATATTACATGGAAATTTCATTGCCATAGTAGAATAGAATGCATCTACATGTAGCTGCAGAGCATGTAGTAGTATGCTGTTGACAGACAGAAGGACATTAATCCTAACTTATACATGTTTATGAGTTATTGATCTTTTGACTCTCAATTGATGCTATGTAGTTTAACCATTTCACTGCAATAAATGTGAATTTGCCATTTATCTAGACTTCCTAATGGCCTGCTTATCAAAAGGCTCTTTATATCACCCTTTACCTCACTTTAAACACTCCAAATCATGCATTTACAATAAATATGAATGTATTTGTTTAGTTTTCTTCCTAGAAATGCTTTAGAACAGATCTTTTAGGGGGCATAAAATGTGGCCACTTTTCACTGCTTCTTAGTATGTAGAAAAGCATAGAGCTGAAATTACATGTTCCTTATTTTTAGTTTGTAGAAAGAATACATTTGATTAATCACCCATCTTTTACCTCATTTTACTCACCTTTTCTTTCATATCTTCTTTTTCATCCACATGTTCTTTATTCACAATTCTGTATTAAATGTCCTTATCTCCATATATTCCACCCCTCCTTCCCTCCATCATATTTCATCTATTTGTCCATCCTTAACTTAACTATCAGTCTCTTTCCTTTTACAAATGTATCCATCCTGATATTCCTCTGTCATTTCCTCTTTAAAGTAATTTTTTCTATTTCCGCATCCTTCATTCTATCTTTTCTTATAATTTGTTGCTGGATCCTTCATTCCTTCCTTCCATCATTTTATCCCTCCATTATTTTGACATTGTATCTTTCCATTCTGTTATCTTTACCCCCTTATCATTCCATATGTATGCATTCATTGTATATTAAACCTAATCCCTTCATCTTTTAAACATTCTATCTTTCCATTCTATTATCTTTCAATCTCCATCTCACCACATGATACTTTCAAACCAACCTTTCCATCCCTTCATCTTTTCAACATTCTTTTTTTTCCATTCTGTTATCTTTCATTCTCTCTATCACTCTACATGATAACTTTTAAACTGAATCTTTCAATCCATCTATCATTTTGACTTTCAATCTTCCCATGCTGTTATCTTTATCCCCTTACCACTCCATATGATAACTTTCTAACCTAATCGTTCTATCCCTCCATCCTTTTCATCCATCCATCCATCCATCTATCCATCTATTCCTCCTCCTCCGATGACAGGCTTGCTTGCGTAAGGTTCTTCATACAAAGCATTCCAATGAGCGGACTCGCTTCTCCTCTCTCCAATCGCTGCATGTAAGGCTGCTCTAGATTTTCCAGTATCGAACCCATCCTCTAGCCATAGCATACTGAGAGAGATAGTTGCGACACACGCATCTATTAAGTGAGATGGGTCATAGGCTGGTCATGCGATTGCATTGTGAAAGAAAGGTTGAATCGATCAGAAAAGGTTGATCATCTAGCATATAAGAATTTGTGTGTATTGCAAGGTTCTGGAATCATCAAAATGATAAGAAATTTGGCCCAGTCTTGGTATAGTTACAAGCACTGTACACAAAAAGATGTACATGAGGCTACGTAATATCTATCCAGGTCGGATAGATATCATAATTTACCAAATATATCAATTAGTAGGCGGTTTCCCGGCAAATTTGTATCATCGCGTATTACCGTTAGTCAAAAGATATTCTTTCACATGATTGGTAATAAGAGCTTCCATTTCATTTTTTGAGAGGCGTTTCCAAAACGGGTCTATACCTTTAAATCATGCTGTTCCAAATACTTCCCTCCTATCATGTACTATCTCTATGAGAGGGAGCTATTTTGGAGCTTCATGAAATGCCTGACCAATCACAAGCAACTTCCAGTGACGTAACTTTCTCTCTCAAGTAGCTATGGGCCACACCATACCGATTTTAAGAGCAACAGCTTAAGAGCAACAAATGTTCGACGCATATTCACTGAGCTCTGTGTTATAAGGTACAAGAATTTGAAGCGTGTTACACTTACGTCACCTTGGAAAAACCATTTAGAAAAACCACTGCAGTTTACCGCCTCATATTTGAACGAGGCCTGGTAGTGGTGTTGAAGACCAACACTGAATCTTCTATATCAGTGACATCTTTCTCAAAGTTTGTTTAAACCAGATTTATACCAATATTCAACGTCTATCGGTACTCCGGTCATACCCTTGTTTACAACTTAGCATGATAGGCCATCTACTATAAAATAGCTGCATTTTGTTTTGTCTGGTTGCCAGAACACTTCCATTTATAGTTGCTGATATCGGTATGGTGTGGCCGTGCTTTAAACAAACCCAAAGCGGGCATAGAAACCAGTGTTGCCAAACCGAGAGATATTATGCATGTTGTGTGTTTGTAAGGCTTGTGTCAAGTATGTGAGACAGTGCCCATCTTTTTTAGAAACCCTAGGTAAGGCTTGTTTTGATATGGCGCGGTAAACTGCTGCCCCCTTTAAAAAAAAAAAAAAAAAAAAAAAAAAAAAAAAAAAATTACGTATCACCTAATAAATAAATAAATAAATAAATAAATAAATAAATAAATAAATAAATTAAATAAAATAAAATAGTGGTGTTTTTTAACAGGTAAGGTGAATGGAAACTGCACGCAACAAAAGTCTTGGCATATATTCACTGAGCTCTGTGTTATGAGATTCAGAAATGTGAAGCTTATTAATAATAATAATAATATGGATATTTATAAAGTACCGGTATCCGCCAGGCTCTGACGCTCAACGCGCTTTACACATATTACCCTGGTTATAGCCGAGCTGCCAAAGTATCTAGCGCTCAAGCATATCAGGTACCCATTTACACCTGGGTGGGGAGTGGCAAATGTAGATTAATGTTTTGCCAAAGGACATGAGTGTCGCAGCGGGACTTGAACCCTGTACCTTGTGATTTGCAGTCGGGTGACTTGTCCACTAGACCACAACACCTCTATTACACTTCATGTCATCTTAAAAATGCAGCGGTCTTACCGTGTCATATCTGAACGAGCCTTTACAATTCCTTACCGTACCCCTTTATTACTTGTTCTTTCGATTCGTCAAACTGTTTCCTAAGCATGGAATTTGATGTTTGATTATATGGATCCAATGTACATTGTAGATACTAACACCCTGTAGTAAAACACATTGATATGTGTAGAGACTTATTATTTTTTTAATTGCATTATTTTGGAACCTCAACGGGTGGTACATCAGGTACCAAACACTCTTGGCCTGCGATTTTTTAAGGGGGTGGGGGGGGGGCCGGGGGCTTTGATTACCTTACCAAAAAGTCATCTTTAATGAATGGGCATCATGGTAGATCAACTCTGGGTATTGCACTGGGTATAGTACTGTGAGGCCAAGTAGAAACTTATCATAAAAATCTCATCTACATCTCCATGTGTGCATACATGTATGGATGAAGAGGTTCATATAGTACTATAATTTGGAAGTTTTCCATACTTTTTTTAAAAAGATAAACACATATTTATAAGCATTTTATTGACTTAAATCTGACAATTTTGAGTCAGCGAATTTTTCTTCTGTAATATTAAAACAAAAAGTGTGTGCATTTCTTTTTGGTACATTGAATGCCCACTGTGTTAAAGGTAAAGACCAGTATTGGAAACGCCCCAATTTCAAAAAATGAAATGGAAGCTCTCATTACCAATCATGTGAAAGAATATGTTTTGACTAATACATGATGATAAAAAATTTGCCGGGAAACCGCCTACTAATTCATATATTTGGTAAATTTGTTTCTCTCATGGTCGTGTGAGAGATATAGGGTAGTCCCATATACATCTTTCTGTGTATAGTGCTTGTAACTTTACGAAAAATGGGCCAAATTTCTTATCATTTTGATGATTCCAGAACCTTGCAGATGCTTGATGCTAGATGATCAACCTTTTCTGATCGATTCCACAACGTTTCTTTCACAATGCAATCGCATGACCATTACTGGTCTTTACCTTTAAACAGTTTATTTGTTTTATACATCCTACATGTATGTGAACTTTCCACATTTATGGTTGTGTCGATTTTTAAAATGATGTCTATCGTTTATAGATTTGACATGTGTGTAAGTGTTGATGTTGAAACTTAACGTAAACTTGTATGTTGAATGTTCTAATACTATGAAGTCATGTTGACAAGTATGTGCATATTACTTGCAATCATGTATCATTTACAGTATAGTACAGATGATGCAATGCATTTCTTCTATGATGTATTTATCTTATTTTTGTGGCAAAGTCTTTGTGACATTTGTTCTTAACTTGTTCTCATCGCCTGTGCATTGTTTGAATGAGTATTGGTTGTGTGTTAAAGTATGTAAAATGATATTCTTTCACTGAACATAATTTATATTTGTGTTAGTGACATTTGTGACATTATTTCATTAATAACGTTCATTTTACCTCCATTATTCTGTGTTTAAATCGTTGGTGATTTGTGAAGGTGTAGTGCTTCTCTTAGTGTCTAGTTACAAGGTTGATCAATGTCATAATGAGGTATTTTGTGCTTCATATAACTTTAATTCTATACATTTTTTGATTTGTTCATTATTATCATTTATTATATATGATGTGCTCATTACTTTGTGCTTTAGAGGGGAGGTTATGCAGATCATTTGGGTGCAAGAGCAGAAAATTGACCCCCAAAGCCTAAGCAATTCTACCAATTATCAAATCTAGCACTCATATTTCAGTCACTTTGCAACAAATTCTTGGCACTCTCCTTATACAAGCCACAGCCTGGTAGCAATTTAGTCAAATAGATCAATTATCAAACTGAGCACATGCATTCCTCTAGCTCTCCATAATCTTTCTATGCTTAACTGTCTTTTTTTATAATGTAAGTTATATGTACATGTACAAGACTGGAACCCTTTTCTCGCAGTAAAATCCTGCCCACATTTGGAAAAGGCCCCTCTGTGGAACTTTTCCAAGTTTTAAAGCTGCAATAAAAACAATTTCTACTCTAAAACTTGTTCAATATTCCTGTGTTACATGTAATATTAGCCATAGGTGTAATCCTTGTCCCATATATGCATATCTGTGTTTGAACCTTATAGTGTATGTAGTGTATCAACAAGATTTTACAATATCATGATATGACTTGTCTTTACAACCACATACTGTATTATTGCATACATACTGCAGTTTGGAATAATTTTTAAACAGTATTGTTTCATATTCATAAGCTATATATTTCTCTATAAGTACTCAATATTAAAAAACTCTTTTGTTTCTTGTTTCCCTCCAGAGCACTCCACAAGTTGATGAGGAAGGATTCAGCATCAAACCTGAGGACAATCGAGATATCCTTTATTAAATACTTTATTTAATACATTCAAAAAGATATCTTTCACTAAGATTATTTTATACTTCACAAAAGATACTCGGTACACTAGCTGTCCATGGCTTTTTGTAAAAGCAAGTTCATTAGTATTACATACTATTTGAATACATGTATGAATAAATTCAAAGTGATATAAACAGGCAAATAACCCAGAAAATAAATCCAGAAAATAAAACCAGGTGATTAAATTCATAAAGCATTGAATTTGTAGATTATTGTAAATAAAATTACCACCTGTGTTAAAGATACAGAAATATGAAGCATACTTTGCAAAATCTCATTGCAGAAGCCCAGAAGTATTGCTGTCGTAGTTGTTGTTGTTATCATTATTAATTATTGTAAGTATTATTATCAGGGATGCCAGTTTTCAGGCAATAGCCTGAATTCAGGCCCTGGCGTGTTATTTTCATTCCATAGTTTAGGCTTTTTTGTGTACAAACCAGCTCATTCTAGGTGATTTTCAGGCCCTCTGATCAAGTCTAACTGTCATCCCTGTATTATGTCTGCAAAGCCATTTATGATTGAGTTGAGTTGAGTTGAGTTGAGTTTGAGTTTGAGTTGAGTTTGAGTTGAGTTGATGTACATAAGCATAGCTTTCCTTGACTGGCGGTCATCTCCACTTGAGCATCAGCAGTCGCATCATCATCATCATTTTAATTCTGACTCTGACAAGTCCGACTCCGATTCAGAGAGCGAGGATCGTACGCGACGGATACGGGTGGAAATCAAGCCACGGGATGCCAACCTCCCCAAGACGACAGCTACGGTAGATGAAATCAAGAAGTCGCTGGGTGGTCTAACGTTATCCCCGCAACAGGTGAGCCGCATTCTTTTATAATTATTACAACGGCGACGCCTGTAAATTGAGTAGGGTAATTCCCCAAAGTAGTAAATTGTTTTCAACCCATTCATTCCAGAGCCTGTGATATGGTTGGAGGTTATCATAAAAAGTGTAGCCTTTAGGAAATTGACTTCACTTCATGTATCCGATGTGTTGATAAAAACTTTGCCAATGCAGCGGTGCTTTCTCTTGTGAGTAAGTCACACGATCGTGACCGACACCAGACATACAACAGACCAACCCAAAATTACATTACACATGTCGGTCAGTCTGAGGTCAGTTTGGCAGTGTGACTGAGGTATTGTATGTTGTTTATTGTGATTATTTAGATACTTTAAAATGGTTTATGAAAATATGTTATCATATTATATCTATTTTACTGTGATTATTAAGACACTTTACAATGTTTTATGAAAATAATGTTCATATTATATTTATTCTTGGGAACCTACAAAAACAAGCTATGCTTTTTCCAGTAGGTTCCTGCTTCATTTCATAATTTTGATCCTTCTTTTTCAACTATGTTCTTTATTGTGCAAACAATCGTTTTATGAAATGAAATAAAATCAATCAATCAATCATTAACCTCTACCAGTCATAATGTCTAACAAAGTGTCTGAACTATCTGAGGTGTTTACTATTAAACTCCTTCATACACGATATATTTAGTCACTGTACTTTAAGCCGCTCCTGCCACAACTGCGAAGTCAATTTAGGGTCAATTTGGTACACACAAATTGTATTTAACCATTTTGTCTCATACATGTAGGTATTCTCTATTTTAGAGATTCTCAGATTTTATTGATTTCTAAAGTCACACCTTACTAAAAGCACTACCTTAAAATCCCCTCTAGCGCCATCTCAGGTCAGCTGTAGCAGTATGGTCCAGTAACTCGCTGCTTCCCTAGCTGCGGTGTTGGTTCTCGCACCGAGTCCTCCGTCTTCAAAGTGGGAATTAGGCATTGGGTTACGCACTGTTGGCAAGTAGACCGTAAGAGGGCGCTACACAATAAACAGTATGCTAGGGCAGAAAGCTTATCAGTTCAGTATTGCTTTTAATAAACACTGCTACTCAGTGACTTGATAGCATATTAGTCAATGTCACAGTGTACATGTACTTGATGTTATCTAATAGATGTGTAAAGTCTTTTTCAGATCACTAACAACTTTCCTTTCCTTGTTTTTGCTGTCTATTCTTCCCCAGAAGCGGAGAGAAAAAACAAGTGAGTACACACTTTGCGTTGTTCTTTGTTAATCCTCCTGAACTGCGTTGACAGATAGTAAAAATCTTCAGAAAGTTGAAGTGCTTTTTCTTTTTGAAAAGATTGCAAGGTGAATAATGTAAAACGAATAGAACTGCCGGATTAAAAGGTAAAATTTGATCTGTCGGGTGCAGTTCTTTCAGGAACAGATAGTCATTGATGATTATTTGTATTTTCATTCCAGTTGATGAGTTTTATACCTCACCATCGTCTCCAAAGAGATCAGCTGTCATGGAGGATGAGATATGTTCAACGGTGATATTGACAAAGTCTTAAAATGCTTCACATACCCAGTGTCCAGCTCAGAGTACTCTGTGCATTCGATTTGGTTTCTTCTTATCAATTTAAATTATCTCTAAAGTTAGTTGATATCTGACACCCATTTATAATGCAGTCGCCATTTATAATGCAGTCGCCATGAACACTTAAAGAATTCAATTCAAATTAGGTTTTATTCAATCTTGTCAAAAAAGTCCAAAGACTAAAAATGTGAGTTTACATCACACATACAATTATATAAAAAACATTCAAAATCATATATATATACATGTATAAGTTTTATTTTCACATTTCTTTAAGGGACAAAAAAGGTAACAACATACACATGTACCATTAGGAAGATGCACATAACAAGAGCTAAAATAATCCCAATATTTCATTAGGCACAGCATATTCCAAAGAGGAGATGGATAGATAGCAAGAAGCAACAAAGACATCTTTGTGAAGAAACATCTGCAGGAAATAGAATCAGATTCTCATCTCCGGTTTTTTGTTTTTTGTTCTAGACGGTGATCTACAATCCAGAAGACAAACGGCATTAAACAGAAGCAGGTAGGTCGAACTGGTCGCAACTGCAAAAGCGTGATGTTGTTTTTACTTTATCCGGTACTCTGTTTACTTTAGAGTATGGAAGGTCTTGTAGTAGAGTAGTGTTCGTTTGACCTGGCCCCGTTTTCTAAGAGAGTTGTGATTGACCTGAATCAGTTGCAGGGCCCTGTTTCATGAAACTTGTTATCAATATCAAGATGCAATAATTGTTATAAGCTACTGAAATCCTTGCTTTTGATTGGCTGTGAGCAGATTTGTCATAGATCTGTGCCAGTTGTTATTGATAACAAGTTTTATGAAACTGGGCCCTGGTCCTCACAACAATCAACTACAGTTAGAACCAAAAGGTGGTGGCCAGAAAAGAGGCATCTGGAACGCAAAAGGCATAATAATTGCTAATGTTGTCAATTAAAAAGTTATAATTTGACATATTTGAATGTCATTTTAAAGCCCTACTGTGCTACTTGTAGCTACTTGCTCCCTCTATATAGAAAACAATGCCTAAGCGGTGCCCATTGGTCCCCCATGATCCTCTTTTTCTTATGTTAATTGAGAGCTGAGTTGATGAGATGGCTACCTGTCAGTGCCCATACTGGGTGGTCTAATCCCTCCTGGCCAAACTAGTACAGACGGCAATTAAAAAAGGTTAAGCCCTACCTCAATGCCATCAAAATATGACTTTGAGTAATTACCATAGTCATTTTGCGTTTGAGATGCTTGTTTTCGTGCCACTTGGTGCTACCTTAACTCTTATCCTGCCACAGGGCTAATCCCCATTGTGCCAAGCCACAAATCCCCCAGTGCCAAGTTTATTTTGAGATAATCGGATTAACGCGATGATACTATCAATAGCGTGTGCGAAACAGTAGGCACAGTACCATGGACATGAACAATAACTGCTATTGCGAATGCTTGCAAACATGCAAGAAGCAGCGAAGCGATAGCTTGCTCGCGTGTACAAAGCACTATAACGGTAGGGTGCATGCAACCTTATGGCAGGATATGAGTTCATGGACACCTTTCTATGATGTGCATCTGTACTTAGTGGTTACCTATATGTGCCCCAAAGAAAAATGTGTGTAGTAGAATCTGTGTAGAAAGGCCACCGGTCTAAAGTGGCCACTTTTCTTGTTTCCATTGTAAGGCTTCTGTACTCGGGAGCATTCCAGTAGCCAGCAGTCCAAGGGACTGACAATAGGGACTTTTTTCGATTTGCACGAAGAGAACGTGGACTGCAACGTGTGACATCCTTTTAAGGCACTTAAAAGGAAGCCGCACGCCCCGTAAATCGAAAAGTCCCTAAAGTTACTCTTGTGAACCCTCAGAAAAGTTAGGTTGTCCGTCTCATGCTCTGTCAGTTTTTATGAAGCCTCAGATGACTTCTCATGCTGCAAGACAAACATTGTTGGTCTTGTGTGCTATGTAGTCTCTGTAGATGTGTTCGACTATACCTGTATATATGTACTTCTTCTTTGTGTCATTTCTCGTACTATGTTTTTCAACTCACTCTGCCCTGTTTCTTCTCTGTCATAGATCTCCAAATTTCAACCTGTACTGTAAAAAGTACAATCGGTTGAATAATAACCCATGGTTACCAAGAAGGTGTGGTTACGAATGATTGACAGTCCCTAAATCCCTCCCCCTCCCCTCCCTCTCTCCAGCCTGTTGTGAATGTCAGTAGTTGTAGAAGACCCCTCCCCCTATTCCCTCCCCTAATCTCTTCCTTCTTGCTGTCTCTCTTCCCTGCTTGTATGTCTATGTAGATTTAGTCTGTGGCCCGTAATCTGAAAATTTAATTGCGATAATAGGGTTCTAGCTCAGTCTAAGTCAATTTTAATGGAGACCAACCAGGTAAAAAAGATTTGAGCATGTACTTCTATTTAATAGGAATACATGAAATCATGGTATGCTTTTAATATCAGATATTCAAGTGGTTTAAAGCCCACTACTCATGGCTACTTGCGCCCTCTATATAGCAAACAATGCCTAATCGGTGATCATTGGTCCCCCATGCTCCCCCTTTTCGCATGTTAATTGAGAGCTGATTTGATAAGATAACTACCTGTCAGTGACCATGCAGGGAGGTCTAGTCTCTCCTGGCCAAACTAGTGCAGATAGGCTTTAAAGATTTATGGGTAAACAAATATTTTATGTTATGACCAGCTTGGAACTTAATTAGAAGCTATTAGATTTTATTTGTTTTTATTTTAGTTGTTCACAGAAGCAATACTGAAGCTGCTATTTTGAATGAATCATTTGAATAAATCAATGTAAAGTAACCCCCCCCCCCCCCAAAAAAAAGGAGCAAGTTTTTGTTTCTTTATCAAAGTGGCCTACAATAGTAGACTGAGTTCCAAACAGTTATCGTAAAACGTGACTTAGACTGCGCTAAGCCAAGCATCAGTTTGTCTTGTTTGTAGTGGAACACAGGCCTTTGTGATTTGATGTCCTTGTCGGATTGTCCGCATCGGTTTCAGGAGCAGTTCTAGAGGTTTTTTTTTTCCAAGGAGAGAGGATTTATTTTTTTAAATTTTTTTTAATTTAATTAATTTTTTTTTTTTTTTTTTTTTTTTTTTTGGGGGGGGGGGGGGGCGCTTAGGGGTTCTTGCATTGATTTTCTACAAGTGTCTTTTGAAGGGGGGGGGGGGCTTAAGGCCCCTAAAACACCTCTAGAACTGCTACTGATCTGTTTTGAAATTAACCTGTGCATGAAATAACTTCTGCATTTGATTTCAGCAATGACAGCCGATAATCTGGCTGTATACTCGGTGTAGAAGTAGTGTAATTGTTTGCATTTTTCTTCATCTCCCCAGATATTATTGGCAGAATTAAAATTAAAATTAAAAATAAAAAGATTATACCGAGTTCTGGGAATATACATGTAGGAGATGCAGTTTAAAAAACTATGACTGTCAAATATTGTTCTGAGTCGTTTATCACGCTGTAAAATTGGTTGTTAAGACCAGTGAAAGTTATATAATATAGAGAAAACTTGCTCATTTATATCAACATAGATAGCCTACATGTTGCATAGAATCTTTAAATCAATTTGGTTTTTCATTTATTACTCCGGTCCTTTGTGTTGAAATGTCTAATTTTGTTATTTAAGTGCCTTTTCATTTTTACGAGAACTTGTGATTTCTTTTATGAGATGCTCATGTAATTGTTTGAATATATTGTAAAGGTACAATACAAGTTTGAGTGTATTTAATCAAGCTGTAACAAGACCATGTACATATACAGTGTAAACTTAAAAAGAGTGTCAACATTAAGCTATCAAATTTAGTTTTTTTAGAGAAGTCCATTGTAAAGATCTTTGGACTTCATCTTTGACCTTGTTATTTCTATCTGTGTTCATTAACTATCCCCTCTCATCATGTTTTTCCATCAAAATCTTTCTTTTTACTGTTCTATTTTCTGCCAACTTTGTGATGTCTAGTTTGGGCATCTCGCCTACTCATTACTCACGAGTCTATCGTAACTCATGGTTGCGATTCAGGTCCGTTATTCTTCTATGTTTCGTCTCTTCATTATCACTTGTCTTCACCAAATCCATTGAATGCACCAGGCACAAAAATTGTCTCATTTATAGTATTTTTCTACCCTAGTTTCATTTCTTTTGACATATTTTTTTGCACCAAAAGAAAGGAGAATGACTTTGTGTTAAAGTTTATGGTATACCCCAATGTTCTTAAGTGCAGTTCTCCCACTTGATTTCATTTGTGATAACAGATGCAGCATTGTTATTTTTTTATATTTTGCCATTAAATTGAGGAATAAAATGGAAAGATAAGCTAAAATCTGTAGTTACATGTATGAAAAATCATCACTAAAAGTCTGAAACTGATGAAAAGACAGAATTGAAAAACTAACTTACACAAGTAATTCATATAAAACCATAAAATACAAAATAAATTAAATGGCCATGATAAAAAGAGGGAATCTTAGACCCCTCCCCGTTTCAGGAGGGGCTCGTATTTTTGCAGTACAGTAAAAGCTATTTTTAAATCTTAAAAAAAAAATTCTTAGAGTTTTAAGTTTTCATATTTATTGTTTTGTCTTTCAACATTTACATAATCTTTTACTTTAAAAACATAAATGTTTCTAACAATTCTTTGTATTTTCCAATGATGAATAGTTAAACATTTCAAATTTGACTGAAATTGTACTTGAAATCTTACTCAACTACATTTATCATTTTGTGGTATTATTTGATGATATTTTGTGTACACCCTAGTTTCATGTGAATAATCTGCACTCTAGTCTGAATTCTTGCCAAAGCAGTAAAAAGCGTTTCAATTATATATATCTCTTGGCCATTCTCTTGTAGTTTGAAGCTAGCAGATAGCTTAGTGACATGAATGTTGTCCTTTTGAAATGAATACATTGTACTTGCTTGGAGTAGGTGTAATGTCAAAGATTTGTAAAAAAAAATAATACTACATTTTGTAAGCATGGTAAATGTGTAGATATGGTGTGCACTTGTGAATGGTATGCATGTCCAATGTACATTGACATCAAATATCATTAGTGGCATTAGGAAATTAAAATATTAAGAAATTACAGGGAACACATTCAAGTAGACCTATACTCAGCTAACAACGTGATTACAATTATCAAATGATAAATCCTTCGTCATTTTGAGAGAGATGGTCTGTGTCAAAGAGAAAGATTATGCACATTTTAAATATTATTTTATCAACTAGGATTTTGACTTGATATGATTTGTGTAGGCATGCATTTACCTATATTCTTAAAGCATTACAATGTTTTTATGAGTAGAAAGTTACAAAATTGTGTTGCCATGTAAATGCTTGTGTATAGATGCATGCACAGCCTTTCTGTTTCTGTATCTGATATGGTTTTGTGTATCTATAAACTTTTCATTTAATAACTTTTCTTAGACGAAAGATCATGACTTGGGGGGTGTTTCACAAAGATTTTAAGTCGAACTTAACTCTAAGTTGGACTTTAAAATTATGGAGAGCCATTTGTAGCCTTATAATGAAATATATTAAAAAGCAAAAATTGAAGTATTTTAGACTTTTCATAAATTCCACATCAAGAACATGAAATCTCCTATGATAATAGAAATCATAAATGATTTGAATCAACATTGTATGCCTTTTAAAATAACTTTTACAAAAGTTTTCAAGGATGTTAATGGCTTTCCATAATTAAAGTCCAACTTAGAGATAAGTTCAACTTAGGATCTTTGTGAAACACCCCCCTGGACCCCGTCTTACAAAGAGTTGATATTAATCGCAACTATGCACATGTATGTAAGAGATAAGACACTTAAACTTGCGATTGATTGGAGGAATTTGGATCAATAGCAACTCTTTATAAGAAGGGGCACAGGGCACTGTTGTAAGTTAATGTATTTTTCTCAGCACGATGGGCATTCTTGGTTAGCCAATGCTTTTGACGGGAATGGATTAGATCTTTAAAATTGTTTATAAATACAATGAAGCTATGTCATGAAAAGGGTTTGTCTAGTGTTATGCAATGAAATGCTTCTTCCTTCTCTTTGCTCTTTGGTTTTTATTTCATTTCAAAGTTTTTGTTATCTCTTTGTACGTTTTTATCTTTCTCTGTAACACACTTATGCTATCATTGTGAAAACTGTAAACCCACTATTATATCACCATACTGGTAGTATTTTTTTTATAAAGCTATTGAAAGGCTAATTCCTGGTCTAAATGAGAGGATAGGCCCAGGATCTTTGACAGAATCTCATCATGATTTTCCATTTTAATGTTGTCCCTAACAGCAACCAATCCAATTCTGCTGGGAACCTCTTAGACCTGGACCTGGACTTCTCCAGTCCTCCACGGAACCACACCAGCAATGCCACAACACCAGACAGTAAGTACCTACAACAAATGGTTGCCAATTATTTTGTGGTATGCAGTGCAATGTGGTATGCAACTAGAATCGTAATCTATTTTATCAGAGCAGAAATAGTCCTTCTTTCCTTCAAATTTTTCAATTTCAAATCACAAGGGCCATTGTGTCCATTTTGGATTGTTTTAACATTTTATTTTCAGTATTGCAAATAACAAGGTTACTTTTCAATTTGCAGGTAGAAAAAAAGTTTGTTTGCAACAATAATATCTCTTCTGCTTCTTTGCGATCAGAATTTTAACGTATATGTAATCTTTTTAAATGGGTGTTGAGGGAAATGACCAAAATCTTAGAGACGTGATCTATGAACTTCTGGTGCTTGTGTTAATATAATTATGTTAACATAAATTTGTTAATAATTTGTGCAACAAGGCATTTCTTTTTGTTGATTGTCTTGAAACAAATCTTAATTCTTCTAACTTCTGCTGGGAGCCAAAAAGGCATTAACTCTGTTTGAAAGGATTTATGCCTTTCTGGCTGTCACCAGAGTGTGTGTTTCTTCCAAGAGCTTTCTCCATTTCCAGGGTGTATTTCGAGATACTAACAATTGTGCACTTGTGCAATATCTTTTCACCCATATCTGCAGTGATGCACTCTACACCAAAGTATAAAACAAACAAACAAATAAACAAACAAACAAACAAATATCATTAACAAAATATATGTACCTGTATTACTATCTTCAGCAAAAGCAATTAATGTGTATTTTTGTAGTTGCCCTCAGCCTGTATATTAATCATTGATGTAAACTTAAGAAGATACTTGTGGACACCCTTGCAGTTGCATTGTGTGTTCAGGCTACTGTGTGTTGCATGTATGAATGATGAAGGTTGATTACTATGTTTAGTTGCTCGTGTGTGAATAGTGATTAATTGTTTCTTTTTAATTTGTAAACTTCTAAAGACTGCATATCAGCGACATGCTTATTGTTTAATTTAGTCTGAAGTCAAGTTGAACGAAGCAATCGTTAAATTTGTTAAATACCTGTGATCACTTGTTATGAATAAATCTTTGCTTGATATTTAGATTTTAATGTAGCGTCTTTAAGTGCTAATAAAAAAATAAAAAAACTATATGTAACAGAAAAGACAGGTGCTGTAATTTGCCCAACCATAATTCTGTTGAATTGCTTTTAAACAACTTTGCTTCAAGGAGGGTTTTAAACTTATAAATTGACATAAAGAAAAAAAAGATGAAACCTTTGCTATTTAAAAAAAAGGGAAAAAAGAGGAAAAAGGATTCATTAATGAAAGAATGGAAAAATTCAAGGCTGATCATGAATATATAAAATTCAAGCCAATTATGATGAACTATAGCCATATGTCATACAATTACAGTACATGTATATAAGGGCAAGAGCATAACATGTACACACAGAAGGGAAAAAAGGCAATTTTTTTAGCCTGCCTAAAAAGAAATGACAATTCTTGACCATTGCTCTTTATGATATATCATTATCCCGACAAACAATGTTCCCTTTAAGATAAATTTGTATGCACCTTTGTAATCATGTCTACTGGTAGTATGGTAGTATGGTACAAGGGTTTATCATCATCTTTAATATGTACCCGCATGTTATTAGCATACATGCAATGAAGCTGATCGTTGGGAATATGTTGGTCGTTCAGTGGGTCGTTGAGGAGAGGAAACCTGATGGAGCTTAATGAAGATAGTAAGAAGAAGAAGAAGAAGAACACTTAATGAGCTTACCAGGGCTGCGAGTGTAATTAGGGAACAGATAGGGCAAGTCATGATGAGAGAGAGAGAGAGGAAGAGGTAGAGAGAGAGAGAGAAGGAGGAGAGAGAGAGAGAGGGAGAGAGAGAGAGAGAGAGAGAGACAGACAGACAGACAGGCACACACACAAACATAGATAGAGAAAAAGAAAGGAAAACATAGAGAGGTTGAAAGATGAAGAAAGAGGAAAATATATTGGTAGATATTTAAAGTTAAACAAAGAGGAAATAGAGAATGAGAAAGGTTATCTACAGAATTGTAAAATAAATAATACTTTTCAGAGCATTTTAACATAAAAAAGAATATCTAAGTTAGATATGGAATAAGCAAAAAATGAAAAATCTAACTAAAATATGGAATAAAGAGAAATAGATAATTTAAGTTAGATATGATAAGTGGAAAGTAGAAAATCTCAGTCAGATGTGGAATAAATAGAAAGAAGATAATCTAAGAAAGGTATGGTACATGTATAAATGGAAAGTAGATAATCTATACAAGATGTAGTATAAGTGGAAAGTAGATAATCTAAGTTAGATATGAAATAAGTAAAAAATAGAAATCTAAGTAAGATATGGAATAAATAGAAAGGAGATAACCTAAGTAAGGTATGGTACATTGTACATGTATAAGTGGAAAGTAGATAATCTATACAAGATGTAGTATAAATGAAAAGTAGATAATGTAAGTTAGATAGAGTATAAGTGGAAAACAGATAATCTATAATTTAAATGTAGTATACATGGAAAGTAGATAATCTAAGTACGATTTGGAAAAAGTGGAATATACATAATCTAAGTTAGATATGAAATGAGTGGGGTAGAATTGCTTATAATGTGTGATGAGGAAAAAGAGAGCCAGTGAATCCATTACATTGAGTGATTAATCTTTGTGCAAATTTCATCTGCCAGGCACTAGCAGACATAAACACTTGAGATGAGGAGAGAAAGAGAGAGTGGGAGAGAGGAGGGGTGGGTGAATGGACGAGGGAGAAGGGATTGGAGGGAGAGAGGGAAGGGGAGAGGGAGGGATAGAGAGAGGGGATATAGGGAGAGAGAGGGAGGAAGGAGAGGGAGAAAGGAAGTGACAAAGAGAAAGAGAGATAGAGAGGGAAAGACAGAAGGTGAGATAGAGTGACAGAGAGAGAAAGAGAGGAGGAGAGATAGAGTAAGAGAAAGAAAGAGATAGATATACATGTATAGAGAGAGAGAGAGGGAGAGAAAGGAGAGATATACATATTTAGATAGATAGAGAGAGAGAGAGAGAGAGAGAGAAAGGAGAGAGAGAGAGAGAGAGAGAAGGGAATGAGGAAACGGCTCTCTCATTATGGGGATTATCACCAGGCAACGGAAGCAAGGTGGGGCTAATTTTTAACTAATGGGCAAAGTCTTGCATAAGATTAATTCTGCTTCAAGGCTGTCAGGTACAAATATTTTCTTCATTTCCTGATAAGACTTTAATTATTTTACATGTACCTGTGAAAACATAGAGACATAGAGTTAGAGGTACTGTATGCATGTGGATTGAATATTATGGAAGTAAATTTGACACTGTTCTGCGTTTAAATATACAGGATCATTTTAATACATCTCTCCTCTTTAAGTATTTGAATATTACATATTTGATAGATAAAGGGATGTAGGATTTCTTAGATTTTTTGTGTCCATTTTATAAATTTACATTCCGAGCATTTTAATTGCATCTTTCTTCATCAAAGTAATTATATATAATTATCTATAGTTAGAGAGATATTTTTCAGAAGAGTTGAATGGCTTCTTGCATTTTCTTAAAGTTTGTGCATTTATTAAATTTGCAGGAGCTTGTGAATGCATCTTTCCCATCGAAGCAGTTGTTGTGCAAGCACAGAAAGAGCGTTTCTCTCTCCTCTATTCTCTGTGCAAGGACATTACAGTGCAGGAGAAAGCATTACCACATACATTAGTTGTGGATCCGGGAGTCTTTTTGGAGGGGGGGGGGGGGGGCACTAGTTTGGAAAAAAAAATCTTTGAATAGCAAGTAAAAAGGGGCTCATTTCATTTGAGGTGCTGTTTTTTTCAGACAAGGAAAAAGTGTTATTTCATTTGCATTTTCCTCTTAGGGCATAAAACTGCTCCAGAAAGGGGTTGGGTTACAGTAAGGGGGGGGGGGGGGGGGGTGGGGCCCTTTAGTAATTGTACTTAATATGCGTTTCCAATATCCAGGATTGGGTTTTGCCATAGGGTAAGGCACCTGGATCAACCCCTGGATACATTATCATACACACACATACACTAAAAAATCCCTTAGTGGAACTTGAAGCCAGACTAGACTGTGAAGACTCGCATGTACACATGGACATGCATACAGGGTATAAATTAACGGCTTAAAGCTGACGGGTTCTCAAATCTAAGTAATGTCGTCGAGAAAACGGGAGTATATAAGCGGGACATGAGTGACTGAGGGGAAATGGTCAGCACATTGTCATCTTCAAGTCATCGCTGGCCAGATTTGAGTTGTAAGTAGGATTTGTCTCGTGTTTCACGAGCCATTTATTGCTCGCTGTAGAATGACGTCTGATGAGTGTGATGGTAAACATATGTGAATGTGTTTAGTGTATGTCGGTCGTGATGATGTATTTGTATATTGAGTAAGTGTTTGAGCAAGGATTTTGGAGGAAGGGAAGATGCCAATATGTGAACGTCTTATTTACATCGTTTACATGTAAATTATGCCTGCATATGATCATGTCCATTAAAGGGTAAAGTCACATATGTTTATATTTTCCCACTAATGATGCTAGTTATAAAAGTAGTACTATGGAATTGAAATCATGACAGAAATTCAACAAGTTATTTTCACTCGTAATGTATCTTGCCATGAAAGATATTTCATGTGAATGTTATTCTGTACCAACTTTCGTTCAGTAAAGTAGAGTCAAGTATGTAATATCCTTTGGCAAGGCATTAATCTACGTTTGCCACTCCATACCCAGGAGAGAAATGGGGACCTGGTAGGATGATGTAAGCTTTTGTGTTAGTACATGTCATTGCCATATGGTAGGAATACTCCCCAGGAAGGGGGAATGCAAATATTGTGCATGAATGAATCCAATGACAGAGATGATATTTTATATTAAGCACTGTTATAAATCCAGATTATTATCATTATAATTTTCAGGCTTGCAAATAAACAATGCACTTTTAGTACAGTTGTACTTGTTGCTTAAAGGTTGCAATTTTTACATAGAAGTATAACAGATTTAGGATATTCAAAAGTCCACATTTATTTAAGTTTGTCCATTTAACAATCACAATTTTGATAAGATTACCAGCAGAAACAGTTTTAAAGACATTTTGTATTGAAATTTCTCTGATTGTGAGTGTGAACAATGTACTGAATCTGCAACTGTATGACTGCGTTAGAAATTGGATTTAATGTATGCATGTGCATGGGTGCAGTAAAGTGAATCTCCTTTGAATAATTTAGCCAACCAATGTTCCAGAAGGGCTTTCTGATATGTTTAACTTGAACAAATGGACAAAAGCTGCTATTAATCACAAAATGACAAAGGCCAATCAAGATCATTGTTGCATGCACATTTTATTCAAAGTGCTGACCACTAACCAATCAGAATCATTGTTTCAAATTGGCAATTGTTGCAAACCTTTGTGTCACAGGGCCAAGAACAACCGACTTCATATTCTGAGAAAAGATTTTTAACCAATGACTATTGCTTGTTTTTTTACAGTTTCAAAATCATCTACTGTGCTGAGTTCATAATTAACACATTCCATTAATTTGTACAGTATGTGACACCAAAATGTACAGATTCAATCCTTATACGATGTACAATGGATGAAATTTGAGCTGTTATAAATATGATTGCCTTAGGTCACTGATTATGAATAAGCTATCTTATTGAAACAACACAATTCCATTTACTGGGAATGTATGTAGCCATTTCCCTCAACATTAAATTTTAAAAAGTCCATGTAATAGAGAAGAAAAGAAAAGAAAACTGTGCATGTATTCTTATTCTTTTGTGGCATTCAGTTTTTAGGCCTTATCCAATTAAACAAAAAATCATTATTTGTCATTGAACTTTGTTTTTGAAATTCTCGTGAATTTTTTCTGAGACCACTATTTTAACGATCTTGTACATTTGAAATGACTATGCAGTGAATGATGTTTTTTTATGCAATTTGAACTTTCATCACCTAACACATTTTATTTTTGAAGGTTAACTAATGCATGCATGTTTGATCTTTGACCTCTAACCTTTAACCCCTGCCCACATCACTCAGGCGCCTTGAGTCCTGACCTTTTTAGCAGCAGTTTCGGTGGAGACTCCTTCGCGAGTCCCAGCCCCCAGACCCCGGTCGCCTCCTCGGCGGGCGAAGCTACAGCACGCCCTCACTCCGCATGTAAGAAAACATCCAATCATAACAAAGAGTATGATCGGTGCAGCAATGTAAGCGATCCGTGAAAGTCCTCATCAACGTTTATTGTACATGGGGGAAATTTGCCCAGGTACTATCCAATACCGTAATATGTAGGTCTATATGTAGCTACTGTAGGTTTTTAAGTAGCCTATCCCCCTCCCACTTTTAAAATAGACTCTGTAAGCTCCTGATTAAATATAGCCCTTAATATTTCTTCTCCATGCCAATTTTTGTTTGTAAGGGGGGGGGGGGGGGGGGTACATTTTTGTTCCATGGTGAGACTGAGCATTCAGAATTTACAATTTATCTTTTGTTTTACCGGTAGTCAATAGAAGAGGGTGAATGTCAAGAAAAATATTCCTCCTTTTCAGAAGTAAAATTTATTCTTCTTCTAGTCCACATATAAATGTACAGACTCTGTTTTGACACAGACATAAATATTTGTGGTTTTACAAAAATACAGTAAAAAATCTAGAAAATGATAGTCTTTCACTAAGCTATTGTAGAATAATATTATCTAAGGCTTTAATTAAAGCAAATCAGCAATCATTGTCCCTACTCTTCTTCTATAATTATATCCTCATTTCTTAATTTTGGTATGAGCTTAGGGGCGTAGCTGATGAGTGACTTGATTATATTGCTGCACTGATTCTACTTCATAACTCATTGTGCATGAATGGCTGCTAACAGAATGCTAGCCTTGCTTCTAGGCAGAAAGATAACTACCTGATTAAATGAAAATACATACCATTGAGTCTGCAATGTATAGACTTAACATTCTCGTTTTCCGTACTCTTATTCAATGAGAATGAGATGTAGAGGGATAGTCTGCAGTGATATTTAGTTCAGACTCGGTGCATTCTGGTTTTGTAAAGAACAGGAAAAGTACAGACAAAATTTATCTGCCTTGAAGCTAGGTTATGTAAATGCCTCGCATGATGTTGTTTACATCTGTCATGTAATACCCATGTTATATCATATCATTGCATCATAACAATAACATAAGCATGTTTTATATGCATGGTAATGTTAACGTGTATGTTATCATACAAGTTACATCCAATTTGTTTAACCAGCCAAAAACTGATATATACTCATATATATACACTACATTTTTGTAATGCCCATTTTCATAATGTAACAAAATGTATGCATATGCGTTATTGAAGCGCCTCGATACAAATTAATTTCTTTACCTGTTACGAATAAATGTATCTAAAAAGTCAGAATTCAAATTGCATTAATTAATTGTTGCTAGGTAGGACAAACATTATGGCTTGCCCTGCCTTACAACATGTATTATATGCAATTTGTATTCTGACTATTGAAATACAATTATTCGTAACAGGTGAATTAAATAATTTGTATCGAGGCACTTTAGTACAAAATTGGAAACGGTTCGAAAAATCGTTTATTGTGTGGCCTTGTGTGTCCTTTTCTTTGTAGTGTTTGCAGTGTAAACCATGTAATTTCACTCATTCTTTTATTGTTATATTTTTGTTGTTGAGAGCCTTAAGGGTATAGTAGCAACTCTATGTAAAATGCAGTGAATTAACATCGTTCTAGCTCTCGGTTGTTAATATGTGGTTCGTTTCCATTTTTTTTAAAGTGCAGTCCATATATATTTTTGTTTGTTTATTATTGTGGTCCTATGAAAAATATTTATTGTGATTCTTTTCCTTTGTGTCTACTTTTATTATATATTTCAAAGTGTACTTCAGCTATATATCTTGTGAAGTCGCTCATTTATCTTCATCACTTGTAACCCTTTCAGTCTGCATTATGTTGTTACAGCAAATTCCATGTACATGTTATCTAACTCCATGTACATGTTACCTGTACCATTATCTGATACAACAAAGAATTATAACCTAGACTGTATTGTATTACATATGTTAACCCATCTTTGGAGTATAAAAACAATACATTTTTATTCATTTTCTTCTTTTAAGAGAACTCTGATACTTCGGATTTAGAAATATGTAATTATTCCTGTTATGATACAGTTGTCTGTTCACAAAAGTGGCATAGAAGTATTAGGTCATTAAGTTCCGATTCTCAATTTATGTAGATAGACAATAGATAGAATTCATTTGCAACATGAAAACTTATCCCTTTTCATGCGAATGAATTGATGAATGCACATAGGTATTGTCTTGTTTTCATGCTCTCTCTCAATATACCAGTTCATAGTTAGTACATGGCTAGAATGACCCCGAGTAGCCACAGATCTTTCAAACATGGAGGAGTCCCACTTTGCGCATTTTTAGAATAATCACTGCCAAAGTCATGGAGGTGCTTCATGAATAACTTTTGATTGCCAACTCAGAAGAATACTTCCACCTGCATTTCATAAAATGTACCGGCAGTGCATAAATAATCAATGATTACATAACTTTCATGAACACATATTCATTATTTATCTTGGATGGTTTTACAGTTTTGTACGAATAACTTTTACACCTGCCAATTGACAGATAGTATTTTCAAACTGGCTTATAGATAGAAATCATCTGAAGCATGAAAATCTATCCATTTTCGTGCAAATGAATGCAAATAGATATTGTCTTGTTTTATGCCTGTCTCAACTTGTGTGTCCTCGTTCTTATCTCTCATAAGGCATTTTCAGATATTCTCGTGAATATGTACGCCGACCGCGATCGCATACGTCAAGTAAGAAGCATTGTTCAATTAAATGTGGTTTGGTTTGATTCCATATACTCGCAATAATCTTGGATGAATGCATGCTGCGCGGAATTCCGATTTATTTTACCTTTTCTTTCTTGGACTATGTATTACGCAGTAGACAGTATTTTTAGTGTATATGATTTCTGTTACTGTTTCATATATCTTCATATCTTGGCCACACTTTAGATTTTTATTTTTATTTTAGCGGTAATCGATGGGCCTTGCAGCCTGTGGTTTTCTGTATGCATAGTAGATTACTAACTTTTTAACAAACTTGGGCTCTTTATTTTGTCTTCTAATTTGTATCATTTGGGGTTGGCAACTTGTGCTGAATTTCTAATCCTTGTTAGTGTCACAAAGGCAGATTAGGTGGCAATGGTTAAGGGGGCATGCTGATACTAGAGGATGATTTAATTCAGTATTTATATAATTAAGTTTCATTGAAATAGAGGATTCGTCCTTTCATTTGAGAATCTATTTTATTACAAGTTTAATATAATAATGTATAATTGGAACTATGTATGCCTTTGTTGGCTGAAATAATAAAATAAAGACAGTTTAGGCTCACTAATTTGATAGATTTTATTAAAGATTATTTGCTGTCACTATGATCAAGACAACATTTCACATGTAGATTTATGAATTTAACCAAAGTCTGGTATGAGACTAACTATCATATCACCTGTTCTTTAGTTCCTATTTCAAATATTATTATGTTTGCCCCCCAAAATGGATTTAAAACTTTGTTCAGATATATTTGGTGTATAACTCGGTCAATTATTTAATTTTTGTCTAAATATTTTTTCTTTTTTTCTCCTTGTATCAGCATTATCATTATTGCCATTATTTTCTCTTAATATATTCTGGGCTTTACTTTGTTTTTTGATTTACAAACTTGAATGATGTTTTCTATGTTTCTCTTTTCCCCCATTGGTTATTTGGACTTTATAAATTGCAAGCAATATGTAATCTGTATATAAATTTGCAATCCCTGTATATTTATAGCACTTTGCAAGGAGCATATTTTTCAGTTATTTGACCTTTTGGCATTCACTTTACCTGTATATTATGTTTTGATTTTATACTGTTAGATCCTTTCTTCCCAACATGCATAACGGGCCACCTTTAGAGTAAAAATTAAAAAAATAATCAACGTGAAATAAAGATTAGAAACCCCCAAATAATCTACAAATTGGCCATTCTAAATGTTTTCATATTTGCTTCCCAAATTCTTGAATTTTATGCTTCCTTAAATTCCTAAACTTTGGCACGGTGAGGCTGAAAGGGTTAAGGACCTTGTTTAGCATTGTTTGATATAAGATATAAATTAAGAAATATAACAGAAAAGGGAATATATTGATTCTCATGTATAGCCCTCGAAAAATGATGAGACAAAATTATGCCAAACTCAAAATTCCGCCAAACACAAAATTATGCTGTGTATGTATTTTATATTTATATAATCAGTGTGCAGTGGATATCATTTTTTCTTGTTTCTCTGTACTACTTTTTTTGGCCCTATGTAATCATTAATTTTGTTTCTTTTGGCCAATCATAATCCTCCTCATAATAATCTGACCCCACAAAATTCAGATAATAAATCTGTGTATATGATTTTGATAGATATACAGCATCAGTATTTTGTTTCTACTTGTATGTTATTATCCTAGTTATTATAACCATGTCTTTAAATGCTGCAGGTCATACATGTAAACATATCGTCTTTTTAGAGCGAGAAGAGCGTCATTTCTCTGTGAGATAACATGAGTTAACGTCCTTTTGACTCCAAACAGAAATTATTTGCTATTTCCTTGGAAGATATCATCTTTTTAGGTGTATATAAAAGTATCACAGGGTTTCTACTCTATTTAATTTGGGCTTCTGTAACTGTACTAGGGGAAGATAGATAATTCACTATAAATTACTTTGCGAAGGGTTTACTCTCTTTTCTGTGAGGCAATTTTAGATGTAATTCTTCAAATTTACCTGCTTGTACATGTATTCAAATAAATCACAGATTTGAAAAGGGGTAAACTTTATGTAATTAAAAGAATGAGACATGATTGTCAAATCAAATTATAATGTTTTCTGTACTAAATCAATGAATGCACAAGCACACACACCAATATATTATTAAAAAACAAAATTATTGTAGTGCGTCACAAACTAAGCAATTTGACTTGCATGGCAGTGATAAGTGAGTATTCTCTTGGATACTGTGTGTATATTATGCAAGACAGTATATTCAGAGAGTCTAAACCTCCAGGCGATCTGCCCCTCAATATAGTCACTAATTAATTTATTGCATCCTTACTGAGTTAGCCGCAAGTCAGCTTCTTAATTTAAGACAATGATCAGGAAGAGGGGGGATGGGGTTGTTAAATGTGCAAGTCATACCTTACTCAAGATGAACAGACGATTTAGGGAAAGAGGAACAAATTTATGCTGAAATTAAGGGCTCTCCCTATTAGATACATTATTGCCATTTGTAGACTCTTCTGTTTTGTTCCCCTGTATGTCTATGAATGTTGCTAACAAAGATTTACAGTTGATATTCAAGTTGCAGTAACTGTAGGATGTTCTGAGTTTCTGATTATCAATATGGCAGGAAAACGACATGTTTACAAACAGTGATTTCCCAAGACTTATTCATGCGGTTTTTAAGGAAAATGTGTAAACCTTCACTTTTTTGTCGACTTCTATTTTGATTGCCACGTTGGAGCAAGTTCTTGTATATATTGATATGTTTTATGAAATTGTTACCAAGATAATTTATTCAGTTCCCGGAGCCTTCCACAGGTAAGTGATTATGTAATACGCTATTCAAACATCATGTCATGCATTCATATGGCCTCTAGATACGTGTAAATAGTATTTCTGCTAATTAGTGAAAGGATTGCATTTACATGTATATGTGACCGAAGAACTCCAGATATTATGAATATTTTCTCCATTCTCTCCATTCCATCTCTTTCTCTCTGTTTCTCTGCCTCTCTATCTATCTCTACTTGCATTTCTCATTCTGATCATTTCTTTGATCCTGTATCTGACCTTCTCTGTCTATTTCTTTCAATCTATTTTCTGCCATCTTCTATCTACCCCCCCTCTCTCTCTCTCTCTCCCTCTTGTCCTCTCTCTCTCCCTCTTACTCCTTCTCTCTCTCCCTCTCTCTCTTCCTTTCTCTTTCTCTCTCCCTCCTATCCGCCTCCCCTCTCTCTCCTATCCATCTTTCTCCCCCCTCTCTCTCTACCTCCCTTCCTCCTACCTCTCTCTTTCTCTTTGTCTCACTCTCCCTCACCTTCTCTCCTCCTTCCCTCACCTTCTCTCCTCCTTCCTTCCTTCCTTCTTTCTTTCTTACACTTCCTGTAACCCCAGTAGATCTGCTTCAGAGTCCCACCACGCTGAGTGACGCTCTCCCCCCTGCCCTACCGGCCAAGCAGAGGCACAGCGTAGGGAGCACTTTCGCAGCGGCTGCAGCAGCGGCAGGCTCGCAGATCCCAAACATCCCGGCCAGACCCTCGTCAAGACCTCGCAGCGGCGGAATGCAGGTTGGTTTATGATAAGCGAGGGGGTTGTAGAAAAATATGAGGATGATGATGATGATGGAGGCAATGATTATGGTGATGATGGTGATGAAGATGAAGATGAAGATGAAGATGAAGATGAAGATGAAGAAGATGATGATGATGATGATGATGATGACGATGGTGATTATAATGATAGTGATTATGATGATGATGTTGGTGATGATGATTATGATATTGAGGATGACAATGGTGATTATGATGTTGGTGATTATGATGATGATTATGATGATGGTGATGATGAAGATGATGATAATGATGATGAGGATGTCGATGGTGATTATGATGATGGTGATTATGATGATGATGATTATGATGATGGTGATGATGAAGATGATGATAATGATGATGAGGATGTCGATGGTGATTATGATGATGGTGATTATGATGATGATGACGACGACTCGTCGACGACGACGAAGAAGAAGGAAATAATGGAGATGATAAGAAGGAGGAAGAGGATGATAATTGTAACAATAATGATGATTATGGTAATGATAATGATGTTGCTGCTGTTGGTGGTGATGGTGGTAGTAATGATGATAACGATAATGACAATGATCTTTATGATGATCTTGACAATGCTTCAATGATCATGAAGGTGATGATTAAAATAAACGAGAAAGAAATAAATGCACGTGAATAGGCAATGTATTCACCAAGGAATTTTTGTTTTATGTTTCAGTCCCCTACCCACAGCAGTGGTGACAACCCAGGCCTGCCCAGACAAGATAGCAACTCCTCCCTCTCTGGGCTCTCCCCCTTCAACACCCACGGGGTCGTCGGGGGCTCCAGGGGGCCTAGCCCCCTCACACTGGGGATGAATGATACTATACCTATAGCAGCCGCCTTCACCGAGTCTGTCAATGCTTACTTCAAAGGCAACGAGCAATCCAAGTAAGTTTAAAGCCCCACTGTACTACTTTTAGCTACTTGTGCCCTCTATATAGCAAATGATGCCTAATCGGTGACCATTGGTCCCCCATGATCCTCTTTTTCTTATGTTAAGTGAGAGCTGATTTGATGAGATAACCACCTGTCAGTGACTTTGCAGGGTGGTCTAATCTCTCCTGTAAACTAGTACAAATTCATCGTATTCACGCTGTTTTCTCTGTTCATCTCTTTTCAGATGTATGGTGAAGATCACGGGTGACCTGATGCTGTCCTTCCCAGCAGGCATCATTCAAGCGCTGACCTGTAACCCCCAACCTGCCATGCTTGCCTTCAAAGTCAAGAACACGCATCGTTTAGACGTTCTGCCAAACAAACAACTCATTTCAGTGTAAGTGTAAGCCCACTTCCAAGCCAGTCCATGGGACTTTAGACCCCAAAAAACAAAGGCTACAGTCTTACGGAACGGCTGATAACTATCCTGAAATTCTAAGATCAAAGAGCCACAATAGACCAATTTCTTGGGAGTTCAAGTCTTTGGTCTCATACATGGAAACCTGGGCAGCGTTTCATGAAACTGTCATAAGTATAAGCTCGCCAACAACCCATTGAAATGCATGTATTGAATTTAAAACACATTTAAATGGGATGTCAGTGAACTTGTCTTTATGGCTGTTTTGTGAAAGGATGCCAGATGACATTTAGCTAAAGACTGTGGTTGGATGTTTGAGAAAACCAGCTGTCTACCTTGTCAAAGGCCTAAAAGTGAATATATTAACAAATGTAAATAATGTCTGCTCTTACTGGTAACTACATGTCTATTTATATATTTACTGTTATAACTATGCAAATTATACATTTCCATATCATATGGCAGTATGATTATATCAATGTAGGGAAAATATAAAGTCATATTTGTTTGCTGTTATGTAGGATTTTTAAAAGACTCTCTCTGTGTAGAATGAACACAATCAACACAATGTGTACTTCAAGCATACCTTACTTTCAAGATAAGATCTAGTAATCATTGTTCTTTCTTGTTGCCATAGTGACGCTACCCAGACGACGAGTGAGAGCACTGCTTACATCTTCAACATGTCCAACCTTGTAACGTTATTACGACGCCAAGTGGAAAAGAATGCTGCAGCATCGTACTTCAATGTAGACATCCTGAAATATCAAGTAAGAGCAATCAGAAGGAAATATATGATACATACCTGCCAACCCTTTTTTGTTTTTTGTTCTGTTGCTTAAGCCAAATTAAGCTTTTTTTATCATGTGCCGCGATGTGAGAGTTCACGTATTGCATGCGTTGAAGGGCTGCATGATTTGTACTCCCTTTTTTGTACAGATTAACCGCGTATTGCCAGTTACACTGCCGCTGCATGTGCGAACGTCTGTTAAGGGTACAGATTTCTTATTTTTGAAGGCATACCGTGCTAAAAATTCCTAATTCTCATTTTCAAATGTTGGCAGGTATGTATAATATCTATTGTGTTGTAGAAATATTGGGGCAGATAAGGGGTAGAGTTAGTTTAATTTAAAAATATAAAAAAAGGGTATTTGTTAGAGAAGCTATCATGTGACACTCAACAATTTGTTATATGCGCCGGAACAGGCAATATAACAAATTTGTTCTGCATGGTATAATGCATACAAAATTGAATTACACGAAAGGAGACCTGAATGATGATATTGAGAGGGCCTGTCTCCAAATGATTGCAAATAACCTTAATTTGATGCAAAAAATATTACATGCATTTTGGCGTTCAATATAACATATATTCACCTTTAAATTTTAGAATTGCCCCCATGCCATTAAAATGATAAAATCCCTCTGGAAATTGTGAATTTGTCAGTTTATACATTTTGTTATATTGAATGCCAGATCTTGCAATATTCGTATATTATAGATATTTCAGTTTAACAAATTTTACACTCTTGCCCGAGGTGTTGCTCATTTTTGGATGGGTCAAATTAGAGCTGGTTCATGCAGTATTTGAGACTGCCCTATTGTCCTCATTGTAACCCAAAACATGTGAAAATACCCACATTATGGATTTGAAACACCTGAATTCTCATGTATTTTTTATAAGAAAGAATATTCTAAATTATTATATGAAGCGCGTTTACTGCACATATTTGAGGCTTAAAGACAAACCTTCTTGATTGTATTCCTTTCAGGCACAAGTACTTATTCATGCTATGAAATTAAATACATGTACATGCATAATGATAGCACTAACAAAAAACGAGCCCTTATCATGGTCACTTAATCACTCTTGAAAGAATATGTAGTGTAATCGCTCACAAAGAATCCTGGTGCTCTTCCTTCTACAGGTGAAAGCGGACTCGGAGGGCAAGTCGACGCCCCTGCACCTATGTAGCTACTGGAAGTGTGACGCCACCACCACAGACCTGAGAGTGGACTACGCATACAACGCGGGCTCTATGGACAAGGCTAAGTCTCTGACCAATGTATCACTCATAGTACCCGTCGATGGAGGAGTAACAGTCATGCATTCTAAACCAGCAGCTACGTGGTGAGTGCGGGCGCCCTTCTGCCCCTTGTCTTACATTTGAAAAATGAGTAGGGGTAAGAGATCCAGAGGAGGGGGAAGGGGGGAGGGGGGTTGGGGTTGTGGCTTCAGTATGGGAAAAAGTAACAGTAAAGTTTTGGAAATTAATAGTAGTTGGGAAATTGCAGGGCCTCCTCCTCCCCCCCCCCCTCCCCTTCTCATAAATGGGTGATGATAGCTTACTTCTTTTATCAACAGCATTATTAGCATCCTCATTGGAGAGCAAGCGTAAATAACCAACACAAAACACCTGCTCACTTTGATACAATCATTGCTTTTTACACATTGTTTTTAATTGATGTTGGAATTTGGAAATAAATGATTTGATTTGATTGTTGCTTGTTCATCATCAGTAAGCAAGAGCCAAACATAAATGCTTTTACAAAAATACAGATTAAATCATCCCATAGTATCTTTGATGGACTGTATCCCAGGTCATCAGAAAGCAAAATTGTTAGCACTTTCTTTACCACTGTGATGGGATTGATCAAGAATCATTATGGCATTTTCCGATTTGTTTCTTTCTTTCAAGTGATCAGAGAGAGAGAGAGAGAGAGATGAAGAGAGAGAGAGAGAGAGAATAAGAGGGAGAGAGGGAGAGAAAGAAACAGAAAATAAGAGAGAGAGAGAGAGAGACAGACAGACAAAGAGAAAGTAAGAAGAGAGAGAGGGAGAGAGAGAAAGAGAGGGAGAGAAAGAGAAAATAAGAAAGAGAGAGACAGAGAGAAAAGGAGAAAGAGAAAGTAAGAAGAGAGAGAGAGAGAGGGAGAGAGACAGACAGTTGAGCATTAGCATTAAATCCACTCTCCTTTGTTCTTCTTCACTTTTAGGTCATCTGAAAGCAAGAGAGTTCTATGGAAGATAGGAGAGATCCCTCCGGGTGGGGAACCAGGCTCGTTACGAGCAAAGTTTGAGCTCGCAGAGGGCCCCAGCAAACCAGCGACGTTAGCAGTACAGTTCAGTGGAGAGGGCGCCACACTGTCGGGCGTGGATATTGAACTCCTCAACACCTTCTATAGATTGTCGTTAGTCAAGAAAAGATTTTTAACAGGTATGTAACAATAACATTTAATGTAATCAAATTTCTTCAATTCGTTTGAAAAATGTAAGTACAAGTCGAGCATAAAAGACATGATAGGTGCACGGGTACAATAAGCAAGTTCATGGTTGCAGTCTGAGCATGAGCAGAGATAAAGGACATTGCAGACCAAATTGTGAAATACACGGAGACAAAATACTGGATACGTGCTCATGAAAGTAGTGTTATCATTATTTATTTATTATGAGTATTCTTTTAAAAGGGGAAACAAAGGCTATTTACACATGTATGTAGCACCTCCATCGCTCTAGGAGTGATTATTTCAAAATGTACAAAGTGGGACCTCCTCATGTTTTGAAGATCTGTGGATATTCGGGGTCACATGGGAGATGTGCTAACCGTAAAACTGGTCTATTTCACTGGGGGTTTGGGGGAGGGGGAGCTCAGTCTCATCCCTGTATGTCAAACTTTCCTTCGTCTGTGAGCAGGCTGTAAGCAAAATTATGATTTTGTGGGGCGACTGTCCCTGAATATTTATAATTTTGAAATTCTCGGGAAGGGTGGAGGGAGAAGAGGTTATTGATTCATCTTTGAAATAACGTTCATTTAGTAGCGTTTTGTCTATTATTGGTTTACAATAAAAAGTAATTCCTTTTTTCTACTTTCTATATTTTTACAGGAAAGTATTTGTCGGAAAGCTAACGGTTGATGAAGCAGAAATCGTCATGCTAGGTACTTTTATGGAATCAGAGCTGAGCTGCAAGACTACCTGATCATCCGTTAGATCATCCTACCATCATCGGAGATACACTCGCCAACTCACAGTCAATACATCAATTCATTGGCCAAGCCACTGCGGATTTGATGTAAACCCTTTCTGGCATTCATAAGTCGTTTCCATAAAGTCCATCATTATTTCAAATCCCGATTCAGCCAGGAATTGCGAGAACATCAAATGATCAATTTTCAGAATGGAGTGTAAACTATCCAAAGTAACACAATTCAATTTAATTGTAAATTTGATTGTAATTCTTATGTTACATGGGCTAGAATAGTTTGGATACAAAACATTGATATGCAAGCAAACGGTATGGATACTGTGCATGATGTTGTGACAGGCATACCTTAAACAAGCTTAACTAGATGTTAGGGATACAGCCTAGAGTTCTCAGTGTTTCCATGAAATGTATTTGACATTGTGAATACAGCGGTTAGGTGATGATTTGCTCGAAATACATCTATTGTAAAGTTCTATTTGAAGTGAAATACATCAAAAATATGAACTGTATTAGAAATATGATAGGTACTCTTGATTTTTTTAAACTGAATGTGCAAATATGTATCATATAAGAGTGATTAAAACATTATGTACAGCATTTATCTATGAATTGAATGAAGTGTCTCAAATTGGATAGTCATTAATCCATCTGTATGCTATTATGTCATTGACCAAAATGTCGCATTGAAGAATTGTACAAATTAATGCAGATTTCTAGAATTTACAAAACATTTATGCCTTCAGCTGCTAAAAGCAAAGCTTTCTATTGTACCTGAGATAAATTTTGCTATTTTTAGTTGAATTCTTATGCCTCTAGAATGATATTTACATTGTTACTATTTTGTGTTCATTTTTTGATTTATGTCACTCTTTCAGAATGTTTTGATATATCATATATGCACTCTTAATGTTTACCTGCTTTTGTTGTCAGGTATCTTTTTAAAAATTATTTATATATATAAAATGTATATGGAGAGAGAGAGAGCAAGAGCAAATCATTTGTACCGTAATCAAAGACAATATAGGGAGATAAGATCGTTGAATACCCAGTTGAATCTTGTAAATTCTTTTTGTTTCTAGATTATTTATTAGAAAAGTCGCAGTTGGATAAACTTGATTGGGATTGGAACTAGTTAATATCTTTGTTCAAACTACTAGTTCTGGTACTGATTTGTGCATAGTTTTGAGGAAAAAGATCACAAAATTCCTCTTTGATTTGAAAATAGGTTTTTGCAACTTTCAATGTAGAAAGATGCATGATGCCCCTGCGAACTAGTAGTCATCGTGCCACTGCAATGCATACAAAATGGATGATAATGTGAATATACTCTGTTTGTGCATGCATGTTTCTAACCTGTTTCAGGAGGCATGTTCAGACTTTCAACTCAATTGATCTAACAGCCATTCCTGTGGATCACTCTCACTTTGTTGAAGCCATACGATTTGTAAAGAAAACAAAAATGCTGAAAATTATCCAATTTGTTTAACTGCCAATAATTCAATATTTCAATAGCCATTTTGATATATCTTTTTATAGTTAACGATACCGGTAAACACTAGTGGAGGCATCACACTGTACATTGATATCAATATTTGAGTTGTGACTTTTATAGATGGTTTTGGGTGGGAGGGTCACAAATAGGTTTTCTTCTAGTTATTAGTGTCATTATTAACACATGAGTACATGTGCATATATCTGTATACAGAACAGTGGTGGCATCTCACAGAGTGGCCATAAACGGGAGGTTCCGGGTTCAAAACCAAGTAAATACACTTGTGCCCGTTGGTAAGGCATTAATCCCCATTACCAGGTCCCTCGGAGAGGACTTGAAGCCGTCGGTCCCCTGTTTGCCTAGTTACAAGCATGGACATGCTGTATTATCACTTATCAGTCAGGTAAAACAATCACCACCATCATCATCATCAAATGATTCAATTCAAATTCAATTCAATTCAATTCAATTCAAATGAACATTTATTTTCTTCCATTCAATTTGACAACATATTTGACATCTGTTCAAACAATACAATTTATATGTAGGAACATAAATATAATCAACAGTGTATATATCAAAGGTCTGTGGAACTCAGATGTTATTTGGCAACATCATTTTCACGATGAAATTTAAAATGTTGAATTTCATTTGCACGACTCACAAAAAAGAAGATACACAATTGGCATTGTCTGAGTATTCAGGGGCTGGCCCCTAATGCCCGACATATTTTTGAGTTCTTGATACAAAAAAAATGTCTGTGTTCTGTTTGTACTTGTTAAGTTAATTGCATTGATGTGTGTATGAAGTATATCATTGTGACTAATAGAAATACTGGTAGGGAAATTTTAGAAGAAGAAGTTCTGTTCAAACCTGGATAGATGTTTTAAATGTTGGCAGCTATGCAGAAGGTTTGGGAAGTATGCTTCAAGATGGCTTTCTAAAGATGAATACACACCCTCCCCCTCCCACTCAGAGGTATATTTTATTGTCTCTGCGATACCATTGACCAGCAGCTTGTGCTTTTCGTACTTAAAATCAGTTCCAGACTGTTTAAATCGCTCATTTTTTATTCATTGTTTTTTTTACCATGGAACTTCTCAGAATGAATGTAAATTCTGTGACCAACCAATAATCAGACAGGCGATCTGCTTGTAAAAGTCATGGGGTTCCTGACTGACCTAAAGGTTTATATTTATCATTGCAGCATGAGCTAAATCCAGGATTTTGTTTCAGTCTTGTAAGTCTGAAATGCTCAAAGCAGAATTGAATGCAAGTGTAAAAAAGAGACTGAATCATATTTTTGTAAGGAACATAAAAAATGTATAACTAGTGTAGTTGAATTATTTTTTAAACAGGTTTAAACCTGTTATTATCCAGAAAGGATGTTGGTTAAAGTATTCCAGACTTCTGTGTTGATATGATTGCAACAGATTTAAAGGGACTAGGTTGAATTTGTATTTTTTGTGTGTTCATAACGATGCACATGTATTTAACTTTTATTTTCCCTTACGATTTTCTCAAACAATTGTCGCTAAATGAAAACAAATTCCATGATAGAGAATGAACATTGGTTCTTATGTTAATAAGTAATATTAAACAATTCAAAATTCAGACTCAGTGCCTTGTTATCACAGTGAAACATTGACCCCAATATCTAGATTATTTTTCTGGCCATTTTCACGCTGCCCCTTACCATTAATAAATACACAAAATATGGTCAAGGTACTCGTCTGATAGAATACAAGGACATTTCATCGGGCTGTGGACCACATGGTTCACTGTTCGAGTCTTGCTGTAGCACTAATGTCCTTTGGCAAGACACTAATCTACATTTGCCACTCTCCACCCAGGTGTTAAATGGGTACCAGTAGGAAGTAACCAATCATTTCACTCAATTTAAAGTTCCCTTTTTTTTCATAACATAACTATATATTTTTTGAGAAATATTGTATTAACAAAATTCTGTTGTGAAAACTTACAAATCAGTTTGTTTCTTTCTCTTTTTCATGAGGCTATATATGCATGTTGAAAAAGGGAAAGCAATTGAGATGTATTTAAAATTTGTGTCATTATGGAGGTACTTTTCATTTTATTTTGGGCTATTTTCATCTTATTTTGGGCTATTTTCATCTTATTTTGGGCTATTTTCATCTTATTTTGGGCTATTTTTTAATCTTTTTTGAGGGCTAGGATGCAAAATTCAGTCCAAAGTGTTATGAATAGCAAGATAACTGATATAACCAAATACCAAGTTCAAAGTTTTTTGTTTTTTTTAATTTCACTGCTAAAAAACATTTTCCCCTTTTTGAATAACTAACTGGAAACCAAAGAAGTTTATTTCTTTTTTATACAGTTTAAAACAAAATTGCCTGGAAATTTCTCATTTGTTTATTCAATCACTTTGGAATAGATGAATGCACAATTCAAGCATTATCATTTTCACTTAAAATATTTAGAATGGTACATTGTATGTGGCTAAACTAGCTCTTCTGTTTATATGCTGTGTGTATACTGTCACATTATATGTAACATAATGGTGTATAATTCTGTATTTAGTATACACATTGTACAAATGATATATGAATATAAGATTATAGCATTTTCTTTCTGTGTGTATTGGAGATCACTTTAGCATACTGTGATTTGTCAAAGTAATGTATAATGTAGATGTATGTCCGTGTGTGGCATACACACAGTGCATTGATTGATTGAATAAAGATTCAAGCCAGCTCTTGAGTTTCTTATATTAAAACATTGGTCTTTCTTTTTATTTTCTGTAACCATGATTAATATTTAATTAATGTACTATGATGTAGGCCTGCGGATACAATACTAGTATCTAAAGTCTAAACCCAAATATAGGGTAGAGATAGAGAGGGAGCAGAGAGAGAGAGAGAGAGAGAAAGGGAGAGGGGAGGGGGAGAAAGAATGAGGGAGACAAAAAAATGGCACTGTAGTGTCCTCTGGGAAGACAGCAGGGGCCCTTTCCATTCCCCTCCTCTCTCAGCTCTTTTCATTTCATATGACGCTTTTTTACGTACTCCTTTGTTCATGGTTTCTTTTCCCATTCCATTTTCTACTTACAATCATATTTATAGTTATTTATATAGTATTTGGTTTGAAATTGATTGTATTGTTACCACCTTCAATAATGTACCTTGTTTATAGGTATAGAGTTATAGAGTTATAGAGTTTTTTTAAGAAACAATTGTTTTTGAGGCACCTTACTTTTACAAGCAAAGTAGCTTTCCCAATTTCTCTTTGTCCCTTCTTTTATCAATGCATAGTTTTCTTTTCAATGCATGTTGACATGTATGGATGTTTGGATTTTTGCTCATGTTATAATGTCATTTTCAAAATGTTGAAAGAAAGATCAAATAAACTTACACCTTGTTACTTGAAACTTATTCTGCAATAAGTTCTCCTATATCTTCAGTCTAGTTTTGCATTCAGTAGATTGATATAATGGATTCACAATTTTTAATTTTTTGTTTATTTTCTTGTAATTTAACAGTATTTGTCCCTGTGAAATTGCTAAATAGAATGAAGGTCACATGGAGTTAGAGTTAGGGTAAGAGTTAGAGACTCGGTAACACTGCCTCAGATTCTGAAACAAAATGTTAGGGTTAGGGTAGCTAGGTCAGTGTTCTGCATGTATTTTTCATTAGAGGGCGTCCTGTTCCAAAACAAAAACAAAACTGCAGGAGAAAATATTTTGACGTCTGCGAAGTTTTTTGGAAATAAAACGAACATTTATCGTACGAGAGCAGATACTAATTACCAATTAGAAGGTATGTTCTCTTTGAAAAAGCATAAAAGATTATCAATTAGAATAAATCAGCTAATTTTTATATCTTGTATGGTCTATTTATCGTGTGATTGAAACCATGAGAGTCGACGGCACTCGTGTCGACGCAACCAACAGGCTCCAGCGGGGCGTCTGGACCAATCGCTGCCGACGCTAAGGCGTTGGTGACCAGCGGAGTTTCGCTGCGTACACTCGTGCATCTGCAGACACGGCACGGCAATGCAAACCTGTGCGAGACAACTATAGATCTACTATAAGTTCAAGTTCAAGTTCAAGTTTATTCAAACCAAATCAAACATAAACAATGGTACAAGATATAACAGGAAGGAACACTTCGGCCAATACACCGGGTTTACGGTTATGGGCGCCATTTTAATTTACGAGTAAACAAACCGTTGAGTTGACATGATTGACCTCTGGAGGTCAGTGGTTTACGCATTAATTAAGATAGCGCCCATGCAATGTGAGCGCTGTGCACTCGCATCATATTTCAGTTTTACTCGTACATGTAAGTTAAAATGGCACCCATGTCTGCGTATGCGCACTGTTGTAACCGTAAACTGGTGTATTCGGATTACTTGCTTGATTGATGCTGTGTTGTGTACTAGTAATTAAAGCAACTGTGTGTGTGTGTGTAGAATAGGATGCACAAAGAACTTGCGCATCTATCTAGCTCTGTACAATGAGTTTACGCGCTCTCATTGGCCGGTCTGCTCGAGTGGCTCGAATTTCAGTGCGAGAGGAACTACTTTACTTACGCGCAACTTAAGTTCAATGGCAAAGTCAATACATAATATTACGTCACACCACCGAGATTTTGACTCGTCCTGCTTTAAACAGGTGACGCACTTCACACATAGGTGATGCACACACGGCATTGCAAACACATAAAATAGAAAAATCAATGAATTTTTCAGAATAAATTTCCAGTTTGTAGATCTACCTTAAATATGACGAAAATGAGAATTGTTCAAACTTAAGAAATAGTTAAGTCAAACTTAAACTTAAGTGAAATACTTAAGTGAAAAAGTCATAACAAATAGAGGGTTTGACTGAAATATCATATCATAATTTTGGTATCGAAAAAACCGGAAAATTGCAAGCTTGCTCCTCGCACAAATATCTTTTAGCATTGAGTGAATAGAGACCAGCGATAGCCAATCAGAAGGGCCCATGTCGGACATGCTAGGCGCCAAGTTATAAAAATGAGGCTGAGATCGGATGAGCGATCTGCGCATGTGCTACATGTAAGCTAAATCTCCTCGTGAGATGTAGCCTAGAATATTTGCGGTTTTTATTTCGTCAGTCCATCTCCACGTTGATATCAATTGATTGAATTTAATTAATTCTAAAAGGCACATGTTTTCCTGAATTGTGTTTGTTAATTGTTATTCTGACATCTCTGCAACTGTGCCCTTCCAGTGACTTTCCATTGTTGTTGGTAAATACTCACTACCCATGCAAAATGTCTAATCGTGTGGTCTTGTCTTGATCTTTGCAAGAACATTTACCACCATTGACCACTTTAACACCATAATTTTGTTCATTCTTCACCATCAGTTGGAAAGACTTCTCCAGTGTAAGTTGCACATGATCAAACAGAAAAAGGTTTAACTTTGAGGAGCAACTCAACTGCACCTCCATCGTACCACAAGAACCCTGTTGATCATCGCCATGGCAACAAGAGGAATTCTGTCACTTAAATTCAACCAAGACCAAGGTGAGGAACTTGGCTAAAAAATACACTTTTTTGTGCTAAATTATTATTTTTGGATGTTAACTTAACCCCCAATTTAAACCCTTCAAAAAATGAACTACGATTGCAGTGACAAATCTAAAATTATAAAGCCTACATTTTGTATGGTTGCAAGACATAAATTCTCCTATCGGAGACTTTGTAAACACAAATTTCATTTGACAGTAGATATGCTTCATTTACGACATTCAATATAATAAACTGTTCCAATACCCAATATTAATGGTTATATGTGACAAAAGAATTGTATTGAAAAGTCACAAACGAGTCCATTTATTCTAAATTTAGTACAATATCCTTATACATTGCTAAACAGTTGATGGTACCATGTACAGGTGTGTATTACTTTAGAAGTGGATGGAAGGTGTGTCGGTAGTGTGATGCTGCGAGATTTGGTTTTGTTATTCCTTTAAATATATTACTTTCCCAGTAGCATTGTCCTGCTAGTTCAACATCATACTTTTACTGAATAAACACAATTATTTACAAAAAATGTTGTTACTATTCCCCACCAGGTTGTTTCAGCTGTGGAACCGAGACAGGACTACTTATCTACAATGCAGACCCTCTTGCTCTCAAGTTAAGATTAGGTAAGAACTAATGTAAATGCGGAAATATTTGCGGTACGTTAATTTTTGCGGATTTCACGCTAAGATCGGCAAGCGCAAATTTTAGAACTCGCGAAAACATAAGCATGACTTTTTATGTGTTTTTGAATGGGCTGAATTGTGTGCAACGCAAATTTAAGGACCTGCGAATATGTTTTTAGGTCGCTCAGCGCGAAAATTAAATCACACAAAAATAACAGCGTTAACAGTATCAGCCTTCAGTTTACAGAGTAATCTCGATTTGGGATAATCCCTTTCCCCTTCCGTCTGTTATTTAAAAACATGTTGCTTTCAGTATCGGGAAAGAATATCAGACATCTATAAGGCCAAGTTAAAGAATTCCTAGTTTCTTGTCTCATATGTCCTCTTCCCTTTCCCTCCTCCTTCTGACTACATAGTAGAGGCTTACTGTGTTTCCCCATATCCATGCCACATGGCATTTTTTCCTCTGAAGTATTTTGTGCAATTGGAGTATAGGAGTGTCAAGTCTGACAGACATGAGCACTATACAAGAACCCACTACCATTATTAACTTCCTAGTGTCTCATGAGTAAGCCCATTTGATATTTTTTTCTTAAAAAAGTGGTTCCCCCAAAATATTAATACTTGCAACTATGTATACGGTATGCATTATTGCTTAGAATTTACTAATAATGATCATATCCATTGTATTCCTATTTGAAGCCTCGTCTCTAAATGTAGCATTGTTCTGTCCTTTTTTGCAGACAAGGAGGATGTTGGGAGTGTTTGTCAGGTTGAGATGCTTCACAGAACAAATCTCATAGCTGTTGTGGGTAAGATTTCCATTGATAGATGGACGGATAGATGGATGGATTGATTGATTGCTTGATTGATTGATTGATTGATTAATGAATGGGTGGATGGACACATTAGATTGATAGCTTGATTGATTCTCAATGTATTTCCATGTATTTCATTAATGGAATTATACATTAACAGGGGGGGGGGGGGGGGGTCCCCAAACAAAATTCAAACATGTACAATTGGAAGGAGTACAATACAATGGAAGGAGTATGGACTGATGTATGCAAAACATAAAGTATTGTCGGGCTCGAGGGCTTGCTTGTGGGTTCTAAGGTTCTTAGATGAATTTTATTTACAAGATTGACAAAACTTTGCCCTTCTTTTAAAAAATATAACACATAATTGTCGGTAAGACATGTATTATTCTAGACAGTTATTCTAGAAATGTCCATCACCTTTCATTGTTGTCCCATATATACAAATTCGTGCTGTGTTTCATGTTTTTGAGTTGCAATTTTTATATATTTTTTACTCTTTTGCCGTAAAGGCTGCACCCCAAATTTTTGATATTTTCTCTTCCAAAAATACTGCGGCCTTTACACCGGAAAATACAGTAATATCAGTTTGATAGATAGACTGATGAATGGTAAACAGGGAAAGGAAGAGAGTGAGGGATGGCTTTATAGACGGATAATAATTTTGGTCTCGGATGAATATTAAACTGTAGCTGTTATTTGTTCAAAGATTTTTAAAACAAGTACAAAACAGTCACGTGTGAACCATGATTTAATATTTTGCTTTGCACTTGTTCTACATCCAGCTGGAGGTGCTACCCCAAAGTTTGCAGAGAACACAGTTCTTATATGGGACAACCTGAAGAAGAAGTTCATCCTGGAATTCACCTTTCCTGCCCTGGTGCTGTCTGTTAGACTTACCAGAGAGAGGTAAATGTTCATTTATTGTGATAAAATGATTTGAAGGTTGATTCCAGATTATTGCTTTTCATGAGTCAATAAAAGATAATACAGATTTCTTTGGCTTCTTATCGTCTCATTTATGAGTTTGTGTCATGTCCTCTCATCTAGGTACACTGTACCAGTGCGATGTTGATAGAAAAAAAGATGACATAATGTACAAATTTTTCAATTGTGTAGGAGTATTGAAGTCAATATCAGATCTTCACATAGGCTGTCACCAGTTGTTTAAAGTGACGGAAAGTTATTCGGCTGGTGATGTTAGATTGAACATTCTGTGTACAAACTTGTATATTTTCTTATCAAATTCACAACAGAGCTTCCTTTGACTATTTTATGAACTCTGTAGAATCTAGCATTCAGAAATATTTCTAAACATAAACAATCCATAGATATTTTGAATGATTATAATTATAATATCCAATTATATAGGAAAGTTCATCAAAGTGTATGTTCTACAACTAAAAGTGAATATCCCCCCTAATCATTTAAGCATGATATTTGTAGGTTTATAATTTGACTTATTTTATTCAGTCACTCTCCCTTATCTCTCTTCCATTCTATGCAACTTCCTGATGATTATTTGTAATTGTTCTGACTATATTCAGATTGATAGTTGCACTTAGGACAAAAGTCTACGTCTACAGCTTTCCTGATAACCCACAGAAATTGATGGCCATTGATACACGATCAAACCCTAATGGTGAGTTAGCATTATCAACATGAACTTTTTTCCCTGCGACGGGGGTGGGTGAGGAGGAAGAATTGGCACGTAGATAGGAGTGGTCTTGTATTGTAGCATAATGCTAAGGAATGAATGGAGGAAAGTTGAGTTTCCTTGATTTGCATTGTATAAAATAAGTGATTTAGTTTTTCAGAGAGGACCTTAAGCCGTATGTTTTATAAAATTTATACAAATATACCACTCTTCTTTAACATGTATCTCATAATCCAATTGGTTGTTTCTATGTCTTTCCTTCTATTTATCTACTAGTTAATTGTTTGTTTTTGTTTTCTGTCAACTCAAATATTATTTTATTGATTTTTGTATGAGTATACATGTATATGATATGTATCGCAATACCATGTAACACAACAAATTTCCATTGTTAAATGGACAATAAATATGAACCTTAATAGTCCATATCGCTACAGTTGGCTTTAAAAAAATGAATGTCATTTCTACGTTTTCATTATTATGAAAGTTTTGCATGATTGAGTACTTGGACATTTCCTTTCTTACATCCAGGTATATTAGAAGCATGCCCGACATCTGATCATCCCCTGATCGTCTTCCCTGGGCATAAGTCAGGCAGTATCCAGTTAGTCGACCTCTCCATGGCCCAACCTGGGAAGTCATCAGCTCCAGTCACCATCAACGCTCATCAGGGGGATATCCACTGTATAGCCATCAACCAAGAGGGCAGTCTTGTTGCGACAGCGTCCACTAAGGTATGGAGAGATTTGTGAGGGAGGGAGGGAAGCAGTACACGGGAGCGACAGAGGCAAATTGGTAGAGGGAGGGGGAGGGAGAGAGAGAGAGAATGAGAGAGAGAGAGAATGAGAGAGAGAGAGAGAGAATGAGAGAGAGAGAGAGAGTGAGAGTGTGTGTTAGTGTGGGGTGAGAGTGAGAGAGAGAGAGTGAGTGTGTGAGTGAGAGAAGGGTGGGGTGGGGTTGAGGATAATTTTGTTTAAACAAAGAGAAAGAGAACCAGTTGAGGCGTGATGGCAATAAGTTTTGCAATTCCAACATAGTTGTGATAGCAGCCTATGTGAATAGAAAATGCTGATTGATACGATTACTACTTCTACTTCTACTAGAGCTTTCCTTGTTTTTTTACCTTAATTGCAGAGAATGTTCTTTGAAAAATACCAAAACAGTGCTGATAGAAAGTTGTGATATGAATGTGTGATATGAAAATATGCAGTGATATACACAAAAAAAAACCCAATTTTTTAGTTCTAATATTGCACCAGCATGATACAGTTACCTTAGAATATTCACTCTATTTTCTTAATAAAGATAAATTGATCTGGATTTGTGTAGTGCTTAATACGGAATACTGACTCTGAGTGCTGTACAAATACAACCTGGACATCGTATTCATGTACCCACACAGTGTGCACAATTGGCACTCCCTGGGGAGTATTCCTACCATATAGTCACTGCGAGGGCATATGACAATTTCTATCACAAAGGCTTTGGCCATTCTACCAGGTCCCCATATCTCTACCGGGTACGGACTTGGCACATGTAGATTAATGTCTTACCAAATGACATTGCTGGTCAGGGATCTAACCCACAATCATTGCATTTCCAATAATGTTAAATCTGAGATGCATGGCCCTATGTGTTATCAGTGTCTGTGATATGGTATTACATGTATATTGATGCCCTATAAAAATTGCGCTTCAAAATGATCAAGAAGTGCCTCAAAAGAGTGAAAATCTTTGAGTGGCCTGTTTTACCATACTCATTTTCCCCAATAATCTGTAGTGTTATAAAAACATTAGAGAAAAAATTCTGACATTTCTCATTCCAATCATAGATATCTTGATAATCAGACGGGCGATTGGCTTGTAAAAGTCATGGGATACATGTATGACCTAAAGATTTATAATTATGATTGCATCATGAGTTAAATCCGGATTTTTGAAGAATCTGAGGCAAAGTTACCCAATCCCTTTAAACCATTCATCTACGACACCTCTACGGGTTGTTTTATTCGTTACAGGGTACCCTGATCCGAGTGTTTGACACCCACAACAAGCGTCTAGTTATTGAACTACGAAGAGGTTCTGATCCTGCTACTCTGTACTGGTAAGTGCTATATGAAAGTCACAATCAATCCTGGTAATAAGGGCAAATTAACATGAATATTATTCTCCTTCCCTAATATTTTTCCCATACTTTGCCAAATATCTCCCCTTACCTTTTATTCCTGTCTTTTGTGTTGATATTTTTATCACTATCAAATTTGGATAAAATGTTCATCTTAAATAAATGCTTTCTTCTCCATATGCTCTTCATTCCCCCTCTCTCTCTATCAACATGAATTTTACAGATGCACCTTGTTAGGTTTTGATGACATCAAGAATCTTCTTGTACTCAGAATAAGGATTTTCATTATTTCTTATTGTTCACATATGGAAACATAGGTAAACAAAAATACCCATGTGGTTGATTGAATGAATGAATGAGGAGAGGTTTTGCATGCATGCTATTAACCAACATGCACCATCATTATCATCATTGAGTGTCTGTTTTTCTCACGCTGTGGGGTTGAACGTTTCATTGGATGCTCTCATGTCTTTCTTCTTGTGTCTCCTTCCAGGTCTTGTGAGGTCTGCCACAGGGTTTTGAGCCCACAACCTGGAAGTTCATTGCTCTGTAAATTAACCAAATTTCTATTTTTTCTTTTTTCTCCTGCAGCATAAACTTCAGCAATGACTCTGCCTATCTATGTGCTTCTAGTGATAAGGGAACAGTTCACATCTTTGCATTGAAAGATTCATCATTGAACAAGAGATCATCGTAAGTACATCTTCATCCTAGAGCTATCATCATTCTGTCGAGCGTTCCGTTTTCTGAATGGATGAAGAGTGTGGTCTTTCAGTTTAACAGTATACAAATGATATACAGCAGTGGGGCATTAGTAAAAATTACCCACACAAGGTACCTTTGGAACAGTCTAACACGCCCGAGGTGATAATCGAGGGTGTTTGGACACTTTCAAAGGTAGGAGTGTGGATAATTTTTTACTAATGCCCTCACTGCTGTGTATTATTTGTTTTATACGATGATGTTTTATAACATGATTTTACTAATGACTGGTCCTTAGTATTTGCTGATGACAGGTCATTAGTAAAATTACGTATTAGGCAAAATTAATGCCTGGTCACGTGTACGGTCTCAAGCAATCATTTGATTAGGATCCGCTTCATCATCTGATAAACAAGCGTAATGACAGAAGAAAGATTTGTATCTTTAGCTAAGTTTGACAGGAATTTTGTATATTAATCTGTTCTTGGATCATCAAAAAGGTGCTGGAGAGTAGAATATTAAAAAACATGTCATCTTATTAAAGCAAAGTTATTGAAAGTACTGTAACTGTAATCACGATGTAGCTCCCTAAAGTGTGTAATAATCTGGTCATAACCTTTAGATAGTTTTTTTTTTATAGGTCAAAATAAGTCTTTGACCTTAGGTCGTTCTGTTCTGTGGAGGACATTGATCCGCAAGTTCTTTTGACTGTGTTCTATCTTGGGCATTTGATTTAGCTTGGTTCCATTTTGTATTTATGTCTTTTTAGGTCTTACTATCTTTCATTTTCCAGCTGGCGGGAACAAATGTAAAACTGGTATTGTCAAAAAAGGTGTAAAAACAAAGATTCTAGATTGTAATGATGTCTTGCCAATTTTCCAATTAAAAATCATGTCTCGCTATAAAGAAGTACCTTTGGTAACTGCTATAGGATAGAAAGTAAGCTTATCCTTCTCATTCACTTTCTCCTATCATCCTTCCCTTCAGGTTGGCCAAAGTTGGACTACTAGGACCCTACGCTGAATCTCAGTGGGGGCTCACAAACTTCACTGTCCCTGCAGAGTGTGCGTGCATTTGTGCCTTCGGCCCTCAGTCATCGGTCATCGCCATCTGCATCGATGGAACGTTCCACAAGTACGTCTTCACTCCAGAGGGGGGCTGCAATCGCCAGGCTTACGATGAGTACCTGGAGCTGGGAGATGATGATGAATTCTGAGGAGAAGCCAGGGGCCCGTTTCACAACGCCTTTTTACAATGACAAATGACAACAATCAGTTACAAATCTGCTGATAACCAATCAGAAGCAAGGATTTCAGTAGCTGATAACAAAAACTGTCATTGGTCACTGATGACAAGTTTTGTGAAATGCCCCCCAGGAGCAACATTGTAAGGTTCTTTTCCACAGGCTGCTTTGCCGCTGGAAGATCTGTGGGTGGTTTAACAGGTTTGGAGTACCAGAGGGGACGTACACCCTTGTATGATCCTTGTTATGTTCATCAGTCGTCACAGTTGTTGCCTGCCAACTTTGCTAATAGGCACAGGCAACTAATTTGATACCAATATAGTTTCCCAATGCATTATGAAGGCAATGTGTTTCACCATGTTTTGGCTGTTAGTAGCACTCTATAATATATTGCTGTAACATAAATGTCATTTATTATAGGGGACGTTGTGAAATAATGAAATGATGCTGCTGATTATTGCAACTCTGAGACAATAAGTCAAAAAAATTGTATCTATGTGTGTTTGACCATGGTTTTTATTAAGAGCTGATTGTCATAATTATCTCTTTTTCAATCAAACTGGTCAGCAAAGTATTTATAATGAAAAGAATAACAAACAACAATGAATGCAAATCATTACTTCGAGCATTAAAATGTCGAGAGCGATCTGTAAGGAACCATTAGAGGACTCTGCCGGGCGGCAAAGTAATATATTTTGACTAGCCGTAACAATCCGTCCCTAGCCTTGCACGAATATAAAACCGTAGAGTGAAAACAAACAGGCCTCCTCCATCCCTTGCTGTTTTGAAGAGGAACTGTGCACAGTCCCTGGTTTTGCACAGACAAGAGACACATTATGGAGTATGTAATTCATGGCTGAGCGTTACACACGGCATATGCCATGCAACCTCAGCTTTTTTTTTGCAACAGAGCCCAGATTGGAAACCGAGAAAAGAACAAACAAATATGGAAAGAAAAAAAATATTCAAGCTTAGACTTACAATTTTTTTTTAGATGAATATAAACATACTTTGAAAGTATGGACAAACAGAAATATAGTGAAATTCATCTCCTATATCAGTGGACAGGTAGAGGGTGCACTGCATATCACAATGTATGAATATTTGTTATCTTTACCTCTCAAAATTCTTGACCAAAAATTAACTATTCTACCCTTCACATGATTCAAAATCAAACCTCGTCCAGTTTCTCCATAAATCATACAGTCTGGAGTATATGAACCTACAGATAATAAATTTCTGAGGAATTTCCTATGGAAAACTTCAATCTTCTTTATATCTTCATGTCCCTAGACTTCACTACCATACAATAAGATAGGCAAAATCAAATGGTCAAATAAATGACATTGAATATCAACTGATAACTGCATTTTCTTCTGCTTTGCCATTGCCTTTTTGAAAGTACCATTATAATTAAACTGTACTCCAAGATAAGCAAAATCATATACCCCATCTAGTTTTGCATGACCAAACATAAAATTTGTTATCTTCCTAACTTTCCCTCTGGAAAAAAATCATTATTTTACTTTTACTCGCATTGACTGTTAGGTGCCATGTATTACAATATCCTTGTACTACATTCAGCACTTTGTCAGGGCTTTCTGCCAAAATGATTGTGTCATCAGCGTACAATAAACAAGACAACTTTGAAAAGAGCTCTAATTCCTCACCCTGTAAGGTATTATGTATTTCTTCATTACAAATTTTCAAGCCAGGATAAATTTTGGCGATATGCTCTTGAAAGTCATTTAAATAAACAGCAAACAGCAATGGCGAAAGGTTTTCACCTTGTCTAACTCCTACGTTACACAAGAAAAATTCAGACATTGTGCCGTTGGTAGAAATACAAGACTTTGCACATTTGTACAAGCTTTTAACAACATTTAGGACTTTGCCATTCACACCTATTTTTAACAATTTAAACCACAAAAACTTCCTATCAATCAAATCAAATGCTTTTTTATAATCTATAAAAACACAGTATAAGCGTTTCCTTTTCTGTAGGTAAAAATCTATAATAGTCTTCAAAACAAACACAGGGAGTGGAAAATGTGCATACATAGTGTGCGGGTAAGCCTGAATCCGATGACCGGGGTAATAATATATCTATAAAGCGCTTAGGCACATCGTTGGATCGATGTATTGAGCGCTATATAAACACAGAATATTATTATTATGATCAATGGTTGAATATGTTGAACAAAATCCAGCTTATTCCTCACCTAGCATTTGATTACTATCAAGAAAGCTAGAAATTCTTTTATTCAAGACTGAGGTAAACAGTTTACCAAGGCAACTTAGCAATGTACTGTAATTCCTCAATAATTATCTGGATTTGTGTTTTCACCTTTATTCTTAAAAATTGGGATAATCTCTCCTATACACCATTCATAGGGTACGATCCCACTGTCTAAATCGATATTGACAAATCAACAATAACCCTACGCATTTCTAAGGGGCAACTTTTCAAAAATTCATTTCTGATCAAATCTTTGCCACAAGCTTTGGCATTTTTCAATTTATTAACCATTAATTCAACCTCTTTTAATGTGATAGGTTCATTCAAACCATCATTTTGTATCGCACATTATCAGCATCCAAAGGCATCCTTCCCTCTGAATGATCCTCTGATTGACATACATTTCCTAGAGATTTAAATGCTGTACAAGATCACCCAAAGAAACATTGATTACACTTTTAGTTTGATGACCATTACTGTTTAATAAATCCCAAAAAGCTCTAGGGTTTCCTTGTTTTTTCAAGGACCGTAAAGAGGCACTAAAATCTTTACCATACTTCCTCCTTTTGTACCTTAGCAATTTTTATATTTCTTACTTGCCAAAAGAAAGTCACTTTGTAAAACATCAATACCTGTTACCAGCATTTAGCTTACTGGTCAAACCATTAACATTTAATGCTACAACAGAAAGCAAAATAGGGCTATGTACAGAAACGGCTGTGGTAAGACATGCCAAAAAGGGTGTCTTCGTTTCCCTAGCCAGAGACATCAATGAATAGACCTGAGCTTTTGAGCTTCTCCTTCCCCCATCCTAACTGTTTGAACAGGTCTTCTGGAGAGGAAAGTACATATTTCTTCTGCAGATCCTTCTTTAGAGTGCAGAAGATCTTGCAATCTACTGTCCACACTTTCTCAGTTTCTTCATCTTGTTTCACGACGTGGAGGAGCTAGGCGCGTGATGGAGCCAAATGTTCACCCAGCTTAACATCCTTGTACTCAGTATCCCGCAGCTGTCTCTTCTTCCGCAGTAAAGCGATGCGGGTATCCATTCTCACAAAGCGGGCCACGATTGGGTGGGGCTTTGATGATCGAGGCCTGCCGACACGACACGTTGGCTGGTGCTGATGTCGGCCTCGCTGAGAGGTACACCAGCCTTTGCTGATATTTCCATTACCACTGCAGTCATAGATTCCATATCTCTTTCAGTCACCCCACAAAAAACTATATTATCTCGTCTGGAATACTGCTCAACATGGTCGAGCCTGTTGTCGTGGAGCTGTAAAACAGCTTGGGTGCTTTCCTTTGATATGTGGGTGGTGGTTGCAATCTGTGTTGACAAAGAGTGGATCATAGGCAGGACGGCAGCAACCACAGCCTTCATGATGTCGCCGACCAGCTCCTTCCTGGAATCACGAGTAGCAGCGGCAGTACCCCTTTCACGTGGACGATCAGGAATGAGTGCCATTGCACTAGCTACCACATCTTCGATCTTGGAGGTGATATCAACATCATCTTCCACAGGGAAACTTGAAACTTATTAGCTACCTTTGCCATTATCCACTAGATTGTCTGCAATTTCCAATGTAAAGGCATTGGTAAATAAGTAGACTTTGGACAAACCAGCTTTCTTTGAGATTGTTGCCATCATGTTGCCAAGACTATTTTTTCCACGTGGAGTCTTCTTATACCAAGGTCCACAGTCTGGAGCAGAAGTTTTAGGGGTCTGGAAAAGGACGCAACAGGGCAAACAGCCCTGCCAGCTGAATACATACGCCCACCATCAGTTAGAGAAGAGAGATTGTTCTTCCGTGTCTTTTTTGTCATCTCATCTACATTTTGAGTGACATATTCATGTCCATTCTCATCGGTTTCGATTTTGAAATGGTCTTTATTGAGTTTGCGCAAATTTTCTCTTCCTCTCCTACAAAAATAAAGACCGCCCTCCTTCCTGCGATTTCTACCCCCACATGGACACTCCTACTACAATGGGAAATAATTCCAGAAACCCATAGGAATAGCGCGCAGTAAGTATCTCTTCCGGCCATTGTGCATGGGCCCACCTTTTATCGAAATACATTCCAAAGCCTTTTGAAGGTTCTGAGCATGTACAGTTTTCTACTTGACGTTTGGTACTCTCTGCAAAGAATGATACGTAGAGCCCTTTTCTGGATACTTTCTAGTGATTGGAATCCGCTAAGGTCAGTGAAGAATGTCAAACCGGTGCACAATATTCAGTAACAGGTCTGATGAATGACTGGCACACGGTCAGTAAATCTTCTACAGGAAGTCCAAACCTTTTGAGGGTTCTGAGCCTGCACAGTTTTCTACTTAACCTTCAAACAACGTTGCAGACTCGCTTGTTCCAATTCAGGTCATTCTGGATGGTAACGCCTAGCAATTCACATGGTCGCACTCTGGGATCGGTTGATTTGAAATGGTAATGGGTTCAAAAATTAGGGGGTCAATTCACATGAATTAAATAGAAATTGAAGCAGGAGAAAAAAAAAAGGGGGGGGGGGGGAGGTGTCGTTAACAAAGTGAAGTAAAAAAAAAAAAAAGGCATTTAGTTTTTAAAAAATATGCATAAAAAACATCTGCATAAGTCTTGATATACAATGTATGAAATATTGCATGTAAACTTCTTCAAATTGATGCTTGAAATCAGCTGTCTTGATAACCATCCTATCCAGACACACAATGTGTCGGTATAACCTGCGTGTGAACGTTAGGTGAACATCAATTTGAATTTGATTCAAACATAGAAAGATATAAGAATCGTCCTGCCTTATAATTAATGGTTTGTTATGTAAGCTAAGAAAGTTATGACTATTTATTACTTTCTGCACCTGAGAACATTTCCACACAACTTCAACTTTTTAAGCATTGTGTCGCATTTCAACCTGGCTGGCTCTTCAACAAACACAAAAAAAGAGTTAATTTAAAATAAATACACATTAATAATCATAAACTGAATTAATGAACGAAAACCATTTTAAACCAACCATTTTCTGTGTTACATACACTTCATACAAGAAATACACATCACTTACAAATAAACAAAAAAGGAAATATTAACACGAAAAATTGGGCTGATTACTGCAGTCCATACAATCGCAAAGCTCTGTACCAGGCAGACTGTGAGCAATGCAGGAACATTGCTTGTTTCCACACTTTGATTTTCTGCGTTGGCAATGTGTAAGCTCCAGTCTATCCTTTGGTGCTGGAGCCATGTCCATTCAGTCTATTGCAAGGGTTCCTTCTTCTAACTTCCATCCATGATTCACAGGTGGAGGCATTGCGATATGCCCTGTCAGGGACCTCCTCCAGATAGCTGCCTGGTAATTTGCCCTGTGGATATGTTTGTGAAGAGAGTCTTGGTTCTCCCGCATGGCCGATTCCAAAGCTTTGGTCTGCAACTTGAAGTGTCAAAATCGAGCATCATTTTCTGATGAGCACTCCTTGTGGGAGTAGAGGGCACACGTGAATGATTCCAGCTTTGACAACAGCTCAGTGGCGGGTTCCAGGTCTTTCCCAAGGGAAATGAATGGATCATATGAGTTTTTCATTTCATTTTTATTTTAATTTTTTCATTTCCAACAAAATACAATACATAATAACGAATACAATGTAAAATGTATACAAAACATAGTTACATTTGTAATAAACAAATCTTAATATTAATTTATACATTTGAGGAAGACAAAAATTGCATTTTTAAATTTAACTGCATTTATATTTTAAGGAAGTGGAGAGGTCCATTGAAAAGCAGAGCTTGTAAATTGTGGACCCCTCAGATAATAATGAGTGTGAAAAGAAAATGGAATACATAATAAATCAAAGAAGAATAGCGGCCAACAGAGACAACATTTATTAAAACATGTAATGACTGTAAACAAGAAGACATAACAAATTACATGACGAAGAAGGAACAGAAAAAAGAAGAAGAACAAAAAAATAACTTGTCCATCAGCTTCCATGCTTTCACCTTTCCTTTTCCATAGAAAGAGCTAACACTATCACATCCTGAAAAGGTATGCAGGCCAAGAAGAGCACTCGATTTTAGAGGACCAAGGTTCTCTGCTATCTTGTATATGTCCTCTATACTCTTCACCTTCTGCCCTGTCTGGAAAAAGATGTTACTCCCGGGTGAAATGTTTTTGCAAAGTGCAACAGCTATGATGTAGACATCGGTAAAACTAATGATGACACAATTGCTGCGTTCAGCAGCATGCTCGCTGTGAAGAAGAAGTCGAGTATCTGCTTCCTCATGATCACATGAAAGTGCTTCAATTTCTTCCACTACGAGATTGCCATCATTGGTTGGTTTTATTTTCCGTATAAAAATTCAAATACATACAAGAATACAATTTACAAATATTATACAAATCAAGAATAAAAAACGGCTGGAATGCTCTATTCAGAGCCATTATCAAAATGGCTCTGTTCTTCCTAGAGGTCCAGAAATAATTAAACATAGAAATAAAACACAAGATATTACGAAAATAAAACATTACAAACACACTATCTAAAACCCCCTCCCCGTTCACACCAAAAGTTTATACATCAAAATCTATCGGTAATTCATTATACAATTTAGATCCGCGATAAAAGAATGTTCGTTTACAATAATTAGTCTTAGGTTTGGGCAAGACTAAGTTATCGACATTTCTTAGGGCATAAATCATTGCTAAAGAAAGAATGACAGCTATTTTAATGAGCAAGGAAAACCTTGGCTCCACCATTCAACTGAGCATCTGTCTCCTTCCAAGTAGAAAATATAAACCGTACAAGCTCCTCCTTGTTTGGTCCATGATTGAGAAACCTCTTCCACTGTTGAGGCACTTTGATCTGTCTTGCAAGGGTTTGGACTTGCTGGACACCTCCTAGTGCTCGTCTTGCACGTTCTGCATTCAATTCAGTTCAATTCATTTATTCAATCATAATACCATAAAATAATATATATACAAAAGTAAGATGAAACAATCATAATATTACAATTCTGGAATTAAGAAATTGGAGACTAAAAAGGAAGTTTAAAAAACTTGTAAGTATAGTAGTCCCCTGACATAAATAACAAGATGAAATGGTTGTACACGTTACCAAAATAATAACAATATATAAATAAGATACTACACATTACAGGTACACACCGATGAACACACACACACACACACATGCATGGTACATTGCAAGGTAAAACAAGGTAAAAGAAAGAGTTAATCTTACTTTTGGTAGGATATCGGTCAGTAACAAAGTGGATCTCTTTTGATGTTGTTGTTTCAGCAAGCTTGATTAGCTAATTGGATAGAAGATAATGAAGCAAGTTCTCCAAAGGTTGAAGGAAGTTGGCTTACTCTAAGCTCCTGAATCATGGCCATTCCATCTATATTCACTATGTTACCTTCTCCATATGCTTAATGTCCCTTATGATGGAAAACCTTTCCAAGGACTGTGTACCCTCTGGAACAAAAGTTGATCATCATCTTTCAGGTTTCCTCAGTATCTTTCTTTCTTTTTTTTAAAACTATGCTCCAAAGGCTTAGCCTTTTCATTAATTGACTTAAAACTCACAAAGTAACAAAGGTAACAGGAAGCAATTGTGCAGCAAACGTTTTTGAACACAACTATCGTAACGACTTGAAAAACAAAGTTTCATCAAAACTGATTACAAGGATGCCAGTAAGAAACGCAGAGACCCAAGTCTCAATATACATGTAACAAGAAAACATTCATTGCTTGGCTGATATCAGCGAACTTCTTTTTTATTTATTTTTCTTCAGTAGAGACAGGCATCACATAGTGCATGACACAATGCATGCATTAACAAAAATGTCAAGAACCTTTAGAATTCTTTACTCAAGATGCGCTGCTTCTTAATTTGTAGCTCAACAACAAACCTCTAACCCCAAAATTATTTATAGAACATCGATTTACTTTCAGAATTTTCACAAAACCGTCTGAATCTCCAATGGCAAACATTCATAGCATATCAAGAATTTACAGCACCATCTCATAAAGTAAAAACATGACAATGATATTCTTATTATATGCATGTTTTTTAAGGAAGCTCAAAGGATTTTAAAATTTCCCTACTTAAAAAATGGAAATAGATGGAAAATAAATTTATGAAAACAGCATTTAACGATAACGAGGAAACAACTATGATAAAGAGTTTCTTTAAAAGGCTTTTTTGTATTTACAGTACCGCTTAGTTTGTCAGCTTTTTTGTCAACGTTGTCACCATTATAGCATTTTCACTTGAGTTGCTTGATAAGCTTCATAGTTGGTCTTGAAAGGTTCACTTTTCAAGTCAAACATCATGACCGCCAAGTAAGATAGCGTGTTTCACAACTCTTAAGGTATTCCATGTAGTATACAAAATATGACACAATGATAAAGCACCACGACTCAGCAACTTGAATTTGTTCACACACGATTGAATATCCTTCATCCTTTACTTGTATATGTGGATGCACCATTGGGCGTTTGTCCTTCTTTGAAGCCTTTTCAGATGTCTCTGGCAGATCTCGCTCTGGCTCAGAATGTTTTTCTTGAACCATATATGCAGACAAGTTTACTTTGGTGTTTCTTTGGGATATGCAGAGAAAAGACAGGTAGAAACCACACATCTTATGAAGGCCTTTCTTAGATCCTAGTGGGTTAGCTGGTTCCCAATCATCACTGTAGAGGATTACTGGAAGCACTAAGTCTAGGTCACCATCTTAACAAAAATTATCTTTATAAAAGCTTCCATCACAGTATGATTCTAATATGTCTTCATTAGCTTGTTTATCACCATTACAGTTCTGAAGTATGGAATGCATCATACCTGGCTGCTGCAGGTAGACCTTGAGTAGGTCATCGAGAGGGATAAATTCAAATGATTTTTCTTTAGGCAGTTGTACCATCCGACCCTCTGCATTTAAACAGGACTGGTGGCCATATCCTAAAAATTGTTTTTGGGGTAATATAAGTACACCATTCTCCTTCCAATATTTAATTTGCTTGTATTCTGAGTCTAGATCTTGAAAGGGCTTGAAGGAATTGACACCATTCAGTGCATCTTCACAAACTGCACCATCAAGTTCTTCTCTATTGAACTTGTCACGAAGGGATGTGATTGTGTTTTGCACTTTTGAAGTGACATCATCCAGCAGTTCTTCAACATTTTTTGTAATTGTTGTCACAGTTGATGATGGTAACCCTTTACTCTTTAATGTAGCAAGAAACACTGCTGCACTATGTTTAATGTCACCATCAAATCCTGCATCTTCATTAGCATGTGGTACCTCCATCTCTTCCTGCACATCATCATCATCACTGTCTATGTATGGATGCATGTATCTACCATTAGCATCATTTTCAATATCAATCGGTCTTGCTGGTATATTTTGCAGTGGTTGGAAATGGTGTTGCATCTGCATGTGGCGCTTGTACGATTTACCATATGTAAATGATAAGTGGCAAATTTGACAAATAATGTTGGTTGACGTGTTTGTATGAATATTATGGATGAACTTCAAGTGCTGAAATAGTCCATTCAACCCATGATTAATAAGTTGCAAACACTTAAAGCATTGGTAACTCATAAGTTCATTTGTCTTCATCTGCATGGTTAGGCTCTGCTCTATGTTGAGCAACTTGAGCTTCATCCAGTGCATCAACAGGCTGCAATTGGGCTTTGTAAGCCCTGTACTTGGCCAGAAACCTCAGCTTTGTACCAAGTTGTGAGATCAGTTGTGAAATCGCATCCGGGTCAAGCAGGTCGAAAGCAATATCATCTATTCCGTTATCTGTAAAAAATAAATAAAAAAAGGGTGGTGTGAATGAATGAATGAAATAAAAGTCTGAAAACAGCTAGAACTAGAAATTTGCAAATTTCAAGGAAATACAACAATCTGTATCGATTTGACCTCAGAGATGACCCCTGGTGGCCTTGAAATGACCTTGAAATAATTGATCATATTTTTGCAAGTCTTAATACCAAGTTGTAAGAAAATCCAATGTTATAAATGCAAATTAACCCTGATTTCGCCCACCATCAATTCGCATATAATTTTTGTGCCTCAAATTTGGATTTACCACGTGCCGACACATACAAATTTATTCGCAATTTGTCGCATTGCAATTATTATGCGTAATTTTGTCGCATCATATCATGTAAATGACGCATCATATCATGTAAATGACGCATCAACATGGAAATGAGAAAATTAGCCATTCTTTTTACCGCCACTGCGTCACTGGCAATTGTATGTACGCTACATTTTGAAAAACCTTACGCTTGATTTTTTCTGATCATTGCGCCCAAAATTTGCATTTACGTACAGACGACACGTACAAATTTCTTCGAAATTTGTCGCATTGTAATAACATGAATTAGACTATGTGTATTTTTGTAGTGTCAGAGTATCGTAAATGACACATGGAAAATTAGCTATTCTTTAATGGCAATTGTATTTGTTAATTCTTTACATTTTGAAAATTAACCCGAACGCTAGATTTTGTCAGCTGTCAATGCGCACATAATTTTTCAGCTCCAAAAATATGTTGAAAATCTTGCAAGACGTGGATTTTGATTTTGACCCATAATTTCCTAAAAAGGGACCATTAAACGGATTATTTCAGTCAAGTTAGTAAGTGGAACCGATTTATTATAGCCTCGGCCTAATTTACAATATAACATGCACGAGGTAAAATGACATTTGGGGGGATTTTCGGGGCATAAAAATATGGCCATAGACCTCTAAATGGCCATGGTGTTAGCAAGGGAATGCGTATTTAGTCGGCTTCCGTCTCTAAAGAGAGAGCCGACCCTACCCAATAAGAGGCTTAACGAACGAAAGAGACGGAAAATTCGGTCTAAATAGACGTCTACTAAAGACGTAAAGTGTTCCGTTTTTTCTGAAAAATATTCCACAAAAGATAATCACAGGTAGATCTAGCCCTAGATTATTCTAGACTAGATCTAGATTCTAGGCCTAGGATCTAATGCAGAATGACACTGTATTTGGGCCCCCGCCGGACATGCTGGAGTGGTTTTGAGTCTGACTTGTCTAGACTTTAGAATTAGAGTCTCGAATTTCGAGCTACGATCAATCGTGAATTACTATTTGTATCCTTAATTTGTACTATACGTTTAACACTGAGCTTTAAAAGAACAATTAAAATGAATTAAATACCTTGAAATGTCTCTATAACTTCAGCTAAACCCCATCGGCGAAGCCGAGCAGAAACCAAATCGTCGCCTTGCCCTTGTACCGCCATTTTCGTCTGCACTGCACTTGCACTGCATATCGCACGTGTGCGCGCAAATTGCAATCGCGTATCGAGAAAATGTCAACGACGCGAAATCATGAAATCTATCACGTGATTTTTCCCCCGGGACTTTTTAAACAACTCTGTTTAATTAAATCTTTTTGTCTTTCAATACATAGTTGTTTAAGTCAATCGAGCACTGATTTTTCGATTTTGAACAACGTTGTTTAAGTTTTTAAACAACATTCTTTTAAACAGTGATATTTTAAACACCGTTCTAACAGTGTATATTGTCCATTTTGCCCCAATGACATATTTTGTAATAAAAGTTTGCGTAGAAAATCCTTGAAGCATAGTCGGCATGCAAACAGGCGAGTCTAACGTTGATATCTTTATGATTAATATATACAAATATTTGATTAGAATCGATACCAAAATTACCAAATTTCAGCCATATGAACATCCCCTTACCTTAGATCATGAGGCTGTAATTTTTTGGATGGGACCTTATTCCGATGTGCCTCCATGTAACCGGATGAAAATTCAGTGCTGAAGTTATTTTGGCATCTTCTCTTCTTCAAAGAATTTGCACAGAGGGCGACCTTTTTTAACATATGCTAATTTCAAATTTCCATTTTGCCCCCCCGGGTCCGTTATGCCCCACTTTCCCCTACTTGTTTCAGTTTCAGGGAGACAAGTAATAAATTAATGATTTATTCACTCCCAGCACATCATAATTGTTTTTCTTCTCCTGTACACATATATTTCTGACTTCCAGATATTGAAGTTGACATTGTTTTAAGAAAATTATATTGATTGGTGAAAAGTTTGCCTCATGTCATTATTCGTACAACTCGGTATCAACTGTTTAACTCATATATATATATACATAGGATAAAGTATTAATAACATTGATTCTGAAGTCATAGCTATGTAAACGTAAAGATACATTTTTTATATTGTACTTTTGAATATTTATGTAACCGTAAATTGCTGTATGATAATGAACAAAGAAATATATATGTATTTATGGATCAATACTACTTTATTGCAGAGGTTTCTTATTTAACTGTTTGCTGAGTAGGTGACGAGATGTACAAAGAGCAAGACAGATGAAGTGAATAGAGCAAAAGAACAGGCAGAAGAGAGAGAGAGAGCGCGCGCGAGAGAGAGAGTGAGTTAGATAGAGGGAACAAAAGAAATGGATTAGAGAGAGAGAGAGAGAGAAGATGTAGAATGAGAGACGTAAGAGTGAGAAACAGCATGTAGGTGAGTGAAATGAGAGTAAAGGAAGATGATACAAATGCGTACAACAGAGAAAAAAGTAAGAGAGATGGAAAAGAGAACAGAAATAATAGGAACACACGCATGTTTGAACCGTGGCGTAAAAGGAGTCCATTGAAAGTGTGATGATGTTAATAGGAATGATCAAAATTAAATGCGTTAAAGGGTTTTTGACATAATTTGTTTTCCCTCATGAAATGACGCGATCCCTTTTAATGTAGCTTTTAAATTCATCATTAATTAAACATGAATACCGTACGCCTCATTCCTGTTCTAATGTCTATTTCTATTCATCCTTTTTAACGGTATCTAAAAATGTTCTTGTATAGATCCCCCCTTTGTTCAAATTAGTAGATCAATCATGAAAAATATAGCGAACCACGTTTACTCAGAAAGAACATAATTATTTCTCCCGTGTAGAAGCACGTACAATAATTGAACATGACTGTCTAGGCATGAAGTGCCTTCTCATATATCGATTATTGGAAAACTTTGTAAGCCATTGTCGATAGAATTTTTTTTTTTCACTTCCAAAATACTATAATGATTTGCTTCAGATATTAATAGAGCACCTCATAGCCATCTTTGGAGGAAGACGTTGGTCTCTTGTAGTCGTCTACTTCCCTAAAAACTGGATTTTGCCAGAGTTTTTCATAAACTCGAGGTACGTTTTATTCATAAAAATATCTTTTAGAACACGTAGAAAAGCTTTTGAACCTATTTTCAAAACCTAAGGCATCTGATACCCAAAGTATAGTATTAATCTGTTGGAAGAAAGGGTTATCTTCCTCATTGGCGTTATCCGCAGGATTGAGTGTGTGCGGTGTGTAGATATTATATGGGGCGTTGGTGTGTGTGGGGGAGATATGTGGGTGCGTTCGTCTATGTGAGCGTGTGCGTATGTGTGGGTTTGCGTGTGTTGGTTTGCGTGTGTTGGTGAAATGCGATTCACCCGATTTATTGTCCCTTTGATAGGACAACAAATCATAGTTTGTTCTTTAATTGCATATGTTAAACAATTATATGTATCACATATTGTTTATTTTGCTATTTAAACATCGTTGATCGGCAAGTTCGTGTAGTAAGGTCACTATTAAAAATTGGTAAATAAGTACAAAATATTGATGAAAATGTTATTCTTTTGTTGGTCGTATTTAAAGAGAAGGTTGAGTTCTGGGAAGAGGTGAACAATCATTTGTGAGCGCGTTGTCACTGTTATGCAAGTGTGGAAGAACTTCAGAGAAAAAAAGGTTCCCTGCAAAGCATGGCTCTTCAAATGTCTTAATATTCTAAATATGGCATGTAACATCATACAAATCGGAACGGATTTTTATGCCACATGTACGTGTAGTCCCATATACATCTTTCTGTGTACAGTACGTGCTTGTAACTTTACCAAGACTGGGCCAAATTTCTTATCATTTTGATGATTCCAGAACCTTGCAGTACACACCAACACGAACCTTTTATGATCGATTCCAGAACGTTTCTTTCACAATGCAATCGCATGACCAGAACTTTATCTTTAAATAATAATTGTTTTTTATCTTACAGATGGACTTTACTTTTTACACTCTCGCATTTGTGATCAGTACGCAAATATATCTCAGTACCGGGGAAGGTTTGTAATTCCATCTTTCCTATTCTTTTCTATTCTATTCTAGTATACGAATCACAAGAAAATGCCAAGAAGGTTTAAATTAAGGAATCAGGGCCCGGGTCATAAAATAACTCTTTATGAAAATACATTCATGAAAAGGGTGTATTTTGAAATTTGAAACAAGAAAATTTACCTAAATTTCACAAGTCTTCATTTTGTTAGAAAATCCCATCTATGCTTCTTAAAAGAAAGTATATATTTTTTTAAAATTTGATTATTTAGTTTTTGGTTGATATTTCGTGACTAGCTTCCGCAACGCATTGAGATATCATCGTACGATTTTTGAAATCTTTCTTTTTCTGAACCAATAGACCAGTTTACTAACATATTCAAATTGTATGCATACTTTTTAAACAAAAGTTGTTCTTGACAACCCGAAAGCTTGTCCTAGGCTTGCCCGACATAGCAAACGTTAATGTATGCAGACTGGGTTCCAAGTATTTTAGTTTATTCATGAATAACAGGTTAATGGATTAAGTCGTCACTAGATCCCCAGGAAAGAAACATCCGTAAATTTGAATATGTTATACCTAGGTCACATTTGCTCTACGGCTAGGATACGGCCCCCGTACGCCCCCGAAATCGAGAGATACTTGCGGCGGCCGCAGAGAATCTTCGGTGGTCTCAGGGTCACCGTCACCCCGGAGCGTATCCCTATCTTTACAAGCCGTACGGGTCGCCGTGGGATTATAACGCGTAGTTATAGCTGTTTTCATTTCTAGGTTCGCCGTAGCAATTAAACACGCCGTAGCGATGCCGTAGAGCGGCCTTGCGTTTTTATATACTCCAGGGGTGAAGCGGTATCATCAGTCTGGCCGCACGGTCGCCGTATGGTCCCCTTCGGCCGCCCTGTGGGCACCTTGCGGCAACCTTGTGTCTGCCTTAGTATTTGTCAAAAACCTACGCCCACCGTAGGGACGCCCTACGGCAACCGTGCGTCATCACTTCAAAGGCTGTACGGCAGCCGCAGATTTTCTGTCTCCACAAATTCAAAATACGCCATGCGGCTACCCTTACATTATGTGACCGCTACCGTATGTGGCCGTGGGAATGCTGCGGCGGCCCTATTGCTATTGGCCGTAGATATTTTAGACCGCACGGCCGCGGCGGCAAATGTGATAGGCATTACTGTTAGTAAACTGGTCTAATATCACGGACATTATATGCACGTACGTTTGTGGGGACACATGTGTCGCCTTTTAAAATTGTTGTTTAACCTCAAGCCAGCCCCAAAGTTGGGAATTATGGATCTTATGCATAAATCAATTGGAAAACTGTAGTTCTTTTTATCATTTCTCAAATGGATGCATTGTTAATGAATGATGAATTTTCATCAAGATGGAAGCCTTTAATCGCAAAGCCCTTTATAAACTTTGTATATGTGTAAGATATGAAGTTATAAAAGCCCATAGCAGTTTTTCTATGGAAAAATATCCCAGTAAACTTAGAATTAGCGTACTATTTGAATAAAACACATTTCATAAAAAAAAAAAAAATTGGATAGCAATATCTGCTTGTTTGATTGTATTTGCAGCTTGTGATGTGAATCAGGTTGAATTCGATGGGTCCTTGTACCATTTCTCTCGAAACCCGTCCGACTTTTACACATCGAAAGTCTCTTGCGAGGATCTGGGAATGCATCTGGTCTCGATAGGATCCCGAGAAGAACAGGACTTCTTGGTCTCCAACCTACCCGACAAGAGCTCAGCTTACTGGATAGGAATAGGCAGTGTGACTTGGCAAGACGGTTCAAACTTGACTTACAACAGGTTCAGAGGATATCCGTATGATTTTGATAAAGGAGGAACTTGTTTCCAAATGTTTATACCGCTTCCACCCTATTGGCGTGATGACAGTGTCGACAGAAGGCATACTTGTATTTGTGAAAACGAAGGCGGTGAGTACTGAACATTGTTATTCAGATATCACTTTGACCTACATGAGGGTTATTATGTGTTCCACTGGTTGTGCCAGGCCCCTTAAATCCAATCATTCTTCCCTGAAGCCCCCCCCCCCCCACACGCACACAAACACGAATATATCCCTCCCCTATTTTTTTTTCTTCTACGCTCCTTTAAGAATGTTAGATGTATAATCTACCTGCAAAATCTGTAGGAAATATTTATTCTTGTTATGAAGTTTTCTGAACTTTGCTCTCCCCTCTTACCAAATCCTAGATAGCTTTTCGTAGATGTATTCATTTTAGCAAACACCTACAACTAAGCGTTAAAAACAATCTTTTACTCTCATATTGGCAACAACAAAAATTAATTTGAAATTGCACATTGTACGTTAAAGTGTATGACATTGTCTGGAGTTAGATTTCATTCAAACATAATTTTTAAAAAGTATTGAAGATCAAAGACATCAGCCTGACTGGCTGTCGGTCACGATGGCTGTTCGTTTTGGGGGCTGTTGGTCTCCTGGGATGTGCTAAAGTAATCAGGCGCGGATCCAGGATTTCTTAGGGGGGGAGGCCCAAATTTGAAATTATGCGAGCCAAATATTGGTACGTAATGGTGACCAGCAGTGATGTAATTAGGGGTGGGTGGGTGCAGGGAGGGGCGAGTTTTCCCCCTCCCTCCTCCGCGAAGCGCGGAAGCTTTGACATTTCAATAAATTATTAGAGAAAGAAGACGATTCGTTGTACCATTCCCAAAAGTAATCCTGGTCTAAATTATGTTTTCCCCCATCCCGCGAGAAGCGCGAAAGCTTTCACGTTTCATTAAATCATTAGCGAAAGAAGACGATTCGTTGTACCGTTCTCGACTCTTAATCCTTGTCTAAATTCAGTTTTCCCCCCGCTTCGACGTTTCATTAAATTTTTAGAGAATAAAGACGATTCGTTATTCCGCTCTCGAAAATAATTAAGTTTCCCCCTCCCGCGCGAAGCGCAGAAGCTTTCACGTTTCATTAAATCATTAGCGAAAGAAGACGAGTCGTTGTACCGTTATGACTTTTAATCCTTGTCTAAATTCAGTTTCCCCCCTCCCACGCGAAGCGCGGAAGCTTTTACGTTTCATTAAATCATTAGAGAAAGAAGACGATTCGTTGTACCGTTCTCGACTCTTAATCCTTGTCTAAATTCAGTTCCCCCCCCCCCCGCTTCGACGTTTCATTACATTTTTAGAGAATGAAGACGATTCGTTATTCCGCTCTCGAAAATAATTTAGTTTCCCCCATCCGCGCCAATCGCGGAAGCTTTTACGTTTCATTCAATCATTAGCGAAAGAAGACGATTCGTTGTATACCGTTATGATTTTTAATCCTCGTCTAAATTCACTTTCCCCCCCCCCCCCCACCCGCGCGAAGCGCGGAAGCTTTTACGTTTCATTAAATCATTAGGGAAAGAAGACGATTCGTTGTACCGTTATGACTTTTGATCCTCGTCTATTTTTATTCCCCCCCCTCCCGCGCAAGCTTTTACGTTTCATCAAATCATTAGAGAAAGAATATGATTTAATCATGGTCAGATGACCATATTTCGATACCCATTATAATGTGACACTGGCAGTTAACTATTTTTCTTTCTCGCTCTCTTTCTTTCTATTTCTCTTTAATATACTTTTTCAAAGAAAGTGTGTGTGTGTGTGGAGGGGGGGGGGGGGGGGCTCGAGGATCACGATCCCCGCCGTTCCGTGGGCCCTGATATGTAGGCATCTCAAGAAGCATTTTTCTTGCCTGGCTGTAAATTTAGGAATTTGTCATTTTCCAACAAACGCATAAAGTGAGGAAAATCTCGGAAAATTATCTCATTTCAGCATTATTTGTAAACCCCCGTTATGGAATTAAAAATAAACCACCTTTGAATTCTATTTCCACAAAGCCCCCCCCCCTCCCCTATCAGTACGCCAGGCCCCCCCCCCCCACCGATCTACAACTTGTTGGCGGGAAAATTACAACTGATATCCCTTACCTTTCTTCATTCTCTTTTTTTTTTCCTCCCCTTTCTCTCCTCTTTCCCTTTCCCTTCCCTTCCTTACCTTTCTTTTAGGTTGGCTGGGGGGGGGGGGGGGAAGGGGGGAGGGGGGGGGGGGGAGGGGCAAGGTCATTTTGGTCCCCACCCCGCTCCACACATTGTTGGCGTGATTAACCGCAACTGATCTCCCTCTTCTTTTCTTTTGATTTGGGGGGGGGGGGGGGGGGGGGGAGGTAACAGCCTGGGAGGCAAGTCCTTTTGCCCCCCCCCCGATCTCCTTCTTCCCTCTTTTCTTTTCTTCTTCCTCTTCTTTTTTTTCCCTTTCTCTCCTCTTTCCCTTTCCCTTCTTTTCCTTCTCTCTCTCTCTCCCTTTATTTTATTTTTATTTTTTTTGCGGGGGGGGGGGGGGGGGCAAGGCCCGCTCGGCCTCCCCCCCCCCCTGGATCCGCGCCTGAAAGTAATTGTATTCACCAGATTTACTACCTAATCTCATAGTGCTGATGAATGGTAAAAAGATAAAAGTTACAAAATACTTTTACCCGATTACAGAGGAAATAATCACCGTCGAAATAATGTCAGACTCCGGGGCAGTAACAATGCCATTGCAAAGGCAAAACATCAGGTAAATTGTCGAAGGTTTCCAGAATAAAAAAAAATGGCTCGAATGAATTCCGAATTGTATCATGAAGTATATCAGATGAGCAGTTTATAGCAAATTTAACGAAAATCTTGCCGGAAATCATATTCACTGAAACGCATTGATTAATTTTGCACATAGTTGACCATAATTATGCACTCGGGTCAGACGACTCCCTTACATTTCACCTCTTTGTCTTTTTTAAGGGCCCATGTCTTCTACAAATCGTCCGGCAGATAAAGTAATTTTGTAGCCCTGTAAATTCAGGACGGGTTTTGGTTGATTTTGTATGAGTTGTGTATTTAAAAGAACTCACAATAAACATAGCTTTTAACAATGCTGCCACAAATGTCATCATAATCTATTCCTCCCCTTTCCATTTTTGTGTGTATATATAGCCTGCGATCCAGAACTTGTCGAATTCCAAGGGTCTTGCTATTACTTCTCCGGAATTGTTTCACATTACAACACATCCAAAGCCCTTTGTGAGAGTCTAGGAATGCATTTGGTCTACGTAGGTTCTCAAGAAGAACAGGATTTTTTGGAGATAAACCAAACACCATTTATCGGTACGTGGATCGGGCTAAGTGCTGTGAACTGGCTTGATAGTTCGAGCCTGACCTATGCGAATTTCGGTTACTACACCTCGACATTCGATGATGGAGGAACTTGTTTCGTGATGAGCTCGTCGTCCTCGTTCCGGTGGCTTGACGATGACGGATCAAACCTTCACTATGCCATCTGTGAAAAGGAAGGAGGTGAGCACAAACATATGATTTTTTTCCTCCTGAGCAAAATAAATGGAAACACAACAACAAAGGCCATATTACTTGAAGAAAAAAACGTCTCTTATGATTGGAAATTGTTTGAATCAAAAGGGGAGGTTAATGAATTAAACATCAAAGACGCTTGATCACAGGTTCTAATGGGAAAAGTGAGAGCATCCGGGGATATACTTGATAGTGGATGGTATCGTTAATGCCTCTGTCACATTTGCCGCGGCGGCCGTAGGGTCTAAAATATCTACGGCCAATAGGAATAATAGGGCCGCCGCAGCATTCCCATGGTCACATACTGTAGCAGTCACAAATGTTAGGGTAGCCGCACGGCGTATTTTGAATTTGTGGAGACAGAAAACCTGCGCCTGCCGTATGGCCTTTAAAGTGACGACGAAAGGTAGCCACACGGTCACCGTACACCCGACGTATATGATCGCCGTGGAACTGCTCTACGGCATGGCTACGGTGTGTCTAATTCGTCGCTGTTTTCACGAAGTGACGGTAGTGAAACAAATTTGCATTCACTTTGCGTTACGATTTTCCTCACTACCGTCACTTCGTGAAAACAAGGACGAATTGTCTAATTGCTACGGCGAACCTAGAACTGAAAAAAGTTATAACTCCGCGCTATAATCCCACGGCGACCCGTACGGCCTGTAAGGGTGACCCTGAGGCCACCGCAGATCCTCTGCGGCCGCCGCAGGTATCTCTCGAGTTCGGGAGCTTACGGCCGCCGTATCCTAGCCGTACATATAGCTCCGTTTAGTCTCATTTCACAACGCCCCCTATCGTCAGATTCAGCAGCCTAACATGTTAGCCTATGGAATTTTACCCCCAAAAAAATTGTTAAAAATTTTCATTTTTTGTTTAAACGAAAAGCACATCCACCCCGACGTACGTTATCACTAGCTCTTTCATTGCAACCCTTATGTGCCATTTACTTTTGAAAGTTCACCCACCGTAATTTGATCAAAATAGGTTGCAAGCTCGCCATTGCCTATAATACACATGCGAAACAAGTCGAACTTTGGACTCAGTTTGCCAAGCGATTTTAAGATTATAGGTCAAGCACACGAAGGATAAGAAGCATGAATTATCATAGATCACTTTTGCTTGGTTCATTATGTCCATTTCATCCACCCCCCCGCCGTCATTTTCCATTTAGTAAAAGCAAACATTTTGCCGAGGTAAGCAAAAACATGAGTATTCATGAACGGTCAGACAATACAGCCTTTTAGTACGTAACTTATAGTGAATGGGAATGGGCGATGAGGAGGTAGAGGTCAGTGGTTTGTGCTGGCAATGTTCCAGCGAGCGAAAATGAGACAACCGGAGCAATGTGGAGCAAATGTGACCTAGGCATTACACAGAGTCGTATGCACTTTTACGACCAATGAGCGCACCCTCCTACAACTTCAGAACAACCTTAGAATAAGGATAATTCATCCCTATAAATTCCACTTCCAACTATGACTGAACCATCTCTTGCAGCAAGTTCGTAGTAATTTCAAGGTGAGATTCGAGTTTCGCTGCGTGTGAGATTCGTACACCCATTAATTGATAATCCTACCGAGTCCGTTGTTGAGCAATAATAACGATAACGAGATTTTTAAATTAAAGGTACACCCTCAATTTTTGGTTGAAGATCTTGTTATCGTCATCGTTCAGGTTGACCAGCATTTAAGTGATTCGAGACTCATGCGAACATGGAAATATCGAGAGTATGCCTTTCAAAAATTCTCAACGTCTTTTAAAACCCGTCTTTGAACTTGGTGATTTCTAAACACGATTGCGAATGTAATCGTAATTTGCATACAATTCACAATTAAATCATTCATACTCCTTTTAAATTTGATGTTTTTTAAAAGATTTAATATGTCACATTCTCAAGAAACATTAAATCGGGACAAATCAAGTTTTCATATATTTCAAAAATTACAACACTTGATAAGGATATGAATAATAAACTTGTTTACTGTATGTCATATGGCCAAACCTACTGATGCTTTCAACTCCTGATCTTGATGTATGCAGTAAAACCCCGTCTTAATTGGAAAACAAAGTCGCGGTGACGTCCGGGCGTCGTCCGGACGACATTTACCCCCTTCCAATGAAGACGCGTCAATCAGGATAACGTCCGGACAATATCGAGGTAAATCTCACCCTAGACGAGCCAGGGTGATATTTACCCGGGTAAATTACGTCATCACCGTATACATGTACACAGCGTGCGCCAGCTGATCGCGCGGGTGAGGTTTTTGCGGATGGCTGATAAGACGTTGTCCAAAAGCTCACCTCGTGTTTTACGATCAGTCCCCACTGTTTCTCATCCACATATCGCTCGGGTGAGATCGAAAAAGTTCTATTAAGACGGGGCTTAATAGAGGTCTGAATGCACACCCCTACATATCCGCATATTAATGCTTTACATCGTATACCAGGCTCTTCGATCAGTAAATCTGCGTCATGTAAATGATTAGCGATTGAGTGCACTATCCATACGTAATAGGGACTTTTAGATTTGCGTGGACTGATACGTGTGACGTCTATTCAAGGCAGTGCATTAAAAGGACGTCGATCGTAGCAATCCCCATTGTCTTCGTGCGAATCTAAAAGTCCCTAGTGACTAGAAAGAGAATAGACGTCTCTTAGCGCAGAATCATTTACCATCGACGACATTTTGTCCATTTCAACCTCCCCTGTGTTCCCATCATTGATAAAATCAACTTTGTTATACTCTATATTGTATGATTCTCCTCTATTCTCTGTTTTCAATATACATGTATAGTTATTTTTCACACTCTCACCTGCAATAGAAACAAATCCACGATTCTTATCAGTTCTTCTATAATAAACAGCATGGCATGCAAATGGAGTAGCTTGATGGAGACCATAAGATAATTCTTTGTTAATATCATCAACATGAGATTTAACATCAATTTCCCCCTTTCTTCCAGATTGTGATGGAGTCCCATATGCCAACTACACGTACGGTGGGTCCTGCTATTACGTCAATCCTACCCCTGACACCTTCCTGATGATGAAATCAATTTGCGAGACTTATGGAATGCATCTGGTCTCGATCGGATCCGAGGGAGAGCAAGGTTTCTTGGTGTCTATCCTTCCTGACATTATCACAGATTACTGGATAGGATTAGACAATATCACCTGGCAAGACGGCTCACAGATGATCTTTAACAGTTTCAAAGGATCTTCTGATTTCTATCTAGGGGGAACTTGTTTTATAATGGTAACAGAGCATCTAGAATGGTTTGATCTTACAGACGACGCTTCAAACGAAGGGTATTACATTTGTGAAAGAGAAGGCGGTGAGTAATGAAATTTCGTTTACAAAGAGAATATAGCCAAGTTGTATATATATAATATATATCCGATATTAGGTCGCCATGTTAGCATGATATGATGACGCAATTAGGCAACAAATTTTTGATGTTACCCAATGTCTTTATCAAGACTATGACAAACATTAAGAATATCAACTAGGCGTTGTGGCGTGCGCCTGTAATCCAGCTAACATTGGAAGTTACAAACTGATTCAGCCGAGGACGCAGGTTCGAAACTGCAGGGGCGGATCTAGCTTTTTGCTAAGGGGGGGGTTTGACCAAAATAATGACGATGCAGAGCATCGTCCACGAGCCGCGAAGCGGCGAGCCGATTTTTTTTTGGGTGTTTATTTGAACCCCGTAAGTGATGTTTTCCTGGCATCTATTAACACAATGGAGACCATAAAAAGCAGTGCATGATAACGTCTTTTTAAATCAAGTAACAGTTTAATACACAGTTATATCCAGAGTTATCATGTGTTTGGTTAAGTTACCAGATGAGTTGAATATCTTCTTACAATATTTGCACTTGAAAGGGTTTCTCTCCAGCGTGCGTTCTTTTTTCTTTCTTTTTTTTCCTTTTTTTTGGGGGGGGGGGGGCCGCCCAAGGGGGGGGGGGTTTAAATCCCCTAAACCCCCCCCGTAGATCCGCGCCTGAACTGAGTCACGTCTTTCGGATGGCGACGTATAAAGGTCGGCCCCCAGACGTAAATAATCATATCTGATTGATACACGTCTGTAAAAACCCAATACACACACACACACAAACACACACACACACACACAATATTAATCCTTACAGCGTTTACACGGCAATGTGCAAATAGTTTATTAGTAAGTACCAGGCCCATTACCTCGGGAACGCTTTAAACCTCAAAGAATTTATCTTGGTGAAAAGTTTGAACACGTCACATAGACGTCACAATTAAATAAAGGAAATGCGCTCTTTTTAATTTGATGAGAAGCGCCTGCAAAGTATAGTATAGTTTTATGCATACACCGGCACATACACGCACACATCCACACGCACATCATACCCCTGTCTCATTACATAATACACAATCATTGAACCGCCATACAGACGCCACCATTGAAACACCATTCACCATACAGAGGCCACCATCGGAAACACCATTCACCTCGAATCCACCATTGGCACACCATTCACCATACAATTCCACCATTGAAACACCATTCACCATACAGACGCCACCATAGAAACACCATTCACCATACAGACGCCACCATTGAAAAACCATTCACCATACAGACTCTACCATTGAAACACCATTCACCATCATACACCACCATTGAAACACCATTCACCATACAGATTCCACCATTGGCACACCATTGAAATACCATTTACCATTGACGCTACCATTCAAACACCATTCATTTACCATTAGGTTTTTTTGTAAGGGCATGCACAAACAGGTTACATTGACCGCTTCAATTAAACATGGTGCGACCGTCTTCGTTTAAGGTAAGTGGACAAATGTCGGTTATATAAATGTCCAGCAGGGCCTTGCCTGATATACCTCCACATCCAGAAGGACTACTTTTCGTGCATGAGCTCATAATCCTTCTGGATCGGATATAATAATCCGTTTCAGTAACAAGCACTATAACATACATGAGAAAATATAATAATTTCATTACGATACAATTTAACATTATCTACGGACAATATTTTATAGATAATCGACGGACTACTTAGTCCTTAGAGTAGGTATACCAAACCCACGTGACCATTAAAGTAATTAGGCTGGTCTAACACGTATGTATAAATTAACCACACCCAAAATGCTGTAGGGTGTTCTTAAAGGAAAAATCAAGTTTTGAAAAGGTCAAACGAGTTTGGTCACTACACCCCTAAAAGAAATGGAATCAAAGACGTTGAATAGGCTGCCTACATTGTATATGGGCCCCGTCTTATATAGAGTTGCGATTGATCCGAATCAATCGCAAGTTTACAGTCTCCTAGTTCTCATGTATATCGTTGCGATTGATATCAATCGCAAACTGTTTATGAGACGGGGCCCGGGTGTAAGGTGTGTAAGGAGGCGAGTTGGCTCAGTCGGGAAAGCGTCTGCCTGATGTATCAAATATCGTAGGTTCGAATCTAATCAATGCAGACGACTGAAGCCTGCGTTAATGTGTTAACGTACCCCTCCCCTGTTCATAGACGCCGGCTATATGTGACAGTGAAAAACACTGTCCTGCGGAGTGCGGATAGAAAGTTAAATGGAGACCCCGTTTGTAGAAGAGTCACCACCTTTGCACGTTAAGAACCAACTGCACTATTTGTATAAGAGTATAGTGGTCCACCTGCGCACCCCTAATCAGTTATACCGGGCGAAGATGATGATGATGAAGATGATGAACAGCATTTGTATAGCGCCATTTATCTGCAAAAGCATTCAAAGGCGCCTGGCTCCCTCAATATGTCACATATTCAGTTCACTTTTCGCCTCCCAGGCACAGGTGACGCCATAATGTAGTCAAATTATGTGGTAATGTAATAATGTAGTCGAATGCCACTCAACCCGTCTCGTGGTCTAGTGGTTAAGGGATTTGGTGTACAGCCACAGATGCGGGTTCAATTGCCAACGGCTGCAATTTTTGCAACCTTTACAGTAATTTGGTTAATACATATAAAGAGGGGGTGCAATTTATTCAATATATATTTCTCTCTATCCCTCTCTCTGTAACCCCCCTCTCTCTCTCTCTCTCTGTATATCTGTCTCTCTCCGTCCCTCTTTGTCTGTCTCTTTTCCTCTCCGCCTGTCTCTCTATCTCTCCCTCGTATTTGTTTCGTTTTGTATTCTAGTACCCTGTGATTCGACTCAAATCGAAAATGGCGGTTCCTGCTATTACTTTTCCACACAACGAACCACTTACAACGCATCCAAGATATTCTGTGAAAACCTAGGCATGCATCTGGTCTACATCGGATCACAGGAAGAAGGAGATTTCTTGGAGTTCAACTGCCCATTGTACAGAATGAGATACGTATGGATTGGGTTAAGTGCTGTTACATGGCTCGATAATTCTACCCTTACTTATGCTAATTTCGGTAAAACCACCTCGACATTCGATGACGGAGGAACTTGCTTCGTGATGAATTCTTCCGCTTCTTTCCAATGGCTCGACGATGACAGTTCTAGCCTTCATTACTACATTTGTGAAAAGGAAGTAGGTGAGTTGGATTATGGCACTTAAGCTGCAAGTAAAATTCTATTTTCAAAAGGAAGTGTTGCTTTGAGGACGTGAGTAATGAGACATGGCTCAATCATTTATAAAGAAAGCGATCGTAATTACTTATGAAAAATCAATCTAAGGACATTTTCAATAGCCTTGTGCATCACCCTTTGAAATGTTTGAACATGACAATGACCCATTGTAATCCGAACATGAATTCTATGGGTTGTACAATAGAGTATTGCAATTGCCCTTGAGTTGATTTTTCAAAAATATTTGCGGTCGTGTTACAGCAACATTTTTATTTTACTGCAGTGTGCTTTAAAAAAAAATTCATTTTGACTTTGTCATATTTGTTAAGCAGATAAACACCGCTATTGAAATGGTTCATTCCAGCAATTTAATGTGAAGTGAGAAAACGTTAAGGCTTACAATGCTTTAAGACACAAGTTGTGTATGCAAGTAAGTGTTGTAGTTTTTTATTTGACCAAAAAGATTCTTTATAATTAATGCAATACATTGATTTTAAGGAGGTACCGAATCTACAACATTCACCCCCACATCAAGTCAAGGTTGCACCGACGTTGCTACATTCAGTTCTCTTCCGGCGACCGATACCACTTCAGCAACATCTACCACAGGCACATCCCAAGCGATGGCTACGTCTCCAATCTCTGCCACACACACATCCCAAGCGATGGCTACGTCTCCAATCTCTGCCACAGACACAACCCAAGCGATGGCTACGTCTCCAATCTCTGCCACACACACAACCCAAGCGATGGCTACGTCTCCAATCTCTGCCACACACACAACCCAAGCGATGGCTACGTCTCCAATCTCTACCACAGGCACAACCCAAGCGATGGCTACGTCTCCAATCTCTGCCACACACACAACCCAAGCGATGGCTACGTCTCCAATCTCTGCCACACACACAACCCAAGCGATGGCTACGTCTCCAATCTCTGCCACACACACAACCCAAGCGATGGCTACGTCTCCAATCTCTGCCACACACACAACCCAAGCGATGGCTACGTCTCCAATCTCTGCCACACACACAACACAGGCGATGGCTACGTCTCCAATTTCTGCCACACACACACCACAGGCGATGGCGACAACTACAGCCTTCTCTGCTCCGGTGGCAGGTAAATCTTCTTGCAACATCACGTTTGGGCTTGGTCTTTAGTTTAAGTTCACATAAGCCATGGCAAACAAGGGAGGGTTTATTTTGTTATGTTTTGTTTTACCTCTTTCCCCCCTTTTTTCGTGAAAGTAAATTGCAAGTGAGAATGAAAAAGTGAAACTGGGCGCAACAAAGGTCACTCACGTACACACCTGTGTGTTTATAAAATAAAATATAGAAATATGAAGCGCACTGTACTTATTTTGCCTCGAGGGTCATATCGTGATATGTGAACAGACTTTACTTCCATATACTGGCAATAATGACACAGCAACAACAAATAAACAAATACAAACCTGCAGTAATGCATCGGCCAAATTGAGTCCGTATATTGGCTTCGATTGTGTGCGGGATGTTCATGTACGTAGCTTGGTATCGACTGTAATGACTGTAATGGTAATAACTATCGATGGACTACTCCTGCAATTCAATTTACTTGTTGAATAATTTATCCATGTATTGTGTTTGAATGAGTGGGATTGACTTTTATGTCTGTCTATTATCTATTTACTCGATCTGCGAAGGATACACTCCGCAGTTCTCCAAACCTGGAGGAAACCAAGAAGAAGAAGAAGAAGAAGTAGGCTTTCATTACAGCGGTTGGAATAAAACGGTTTGGAGTTGAAGTCATTTAGTTCACTTTCAGTAAATTTTTATCAGAAATAAAGATCAAAACTCAAAAGGTGTATTAATTTAATTATTAGTAGCGTTGACTCATTTCAATCTGAATTTTCAGGCTATCTTCACATCTAATTAGCTTCTTTACTCTGTTATGTTACAATAGCTCAAAAGCGATCCACTTACTTCAGACTTCTGGCCAATGGCGCAACACTCGCCGATGTCCTCGTCCGCTCATCGTATATCGCATCGACCGTCATCGCATGCGGCAAAAGGTGCCTAAATGACCCTCTCTGCTCATGCTTCACGTACATCGCACATGAGAGGACATGCCTTCTTGCCGAGAGTTGCCCATTGACATCTCAGTCCGGCTATGAAAAACACTCTGGAGCTGTAACCTATTCGACTCTAATATAGGCTTCTTCAAATTTAACTTCTTCATATATATATATATATATATATGCAAAGTGAAATTAATCAAATGAAGTAATACTCATCTGCAATGGCTTGGCTACAGTGTGGGGGCAGGGCCGCAGGGCCGCATTGCCCCCATCGGGTGCCCCCTGCTGTAATTGATGCCGTTGCCCCTCAAATGACTGGATCCACTCGATCTGCGTCACTTTTTATACGCAAATTTCAGGAGAATCTCTATGAATAGACAAATTACTTCTTTCTTCTTCTCTAGATTTCTTTTGAAATATTAAATTTGTTATGATCTTTGATAATGCCTAAATTGCATTATCTATAAAGCGCATATGTATCAAATGTTATATACACTGTAACAAAAACTATAACTATTAGAGCACATAACACATGTAAAAAACACATTGCAAATTCTCATTACTAAAATGTATAGTTATTTTATTTGCACAAAGTTTGATTATTTATCTACGTTCAAATATTGCAACACAAGTCATGAATGTTAAACATCTTTCATTTATTGCAATATTTATTTATTTAAATTGTGGTGTATTATCTTTTCTAGATTAGTTGGGTTAGGCTCATTCGTACAGAAGTATTTGAACATCTCTCTCGAAGTAAATAACAAATTTGAACAAACTCTTACGGGGTATTAGAGATTCGGTTTATCAACTTATATTGTGAAAGGGAGTATCCTAGCTGTAAACCTCGGCTTTTAAAAGAGGCGGTATCGAAAAATGTATTTTCCCCCCAATATCACTGCGTGAATTGTTTTTAAACATACAATTTCTTCAGCAAATATTCTATTCCTTTCGTCTAGTGAAATCTACACTCGACAAAAAAAGAAAGTGGACATTAAGTATAGTTAAGAATTTCAAATAAATATTTGATATAAAATTATCTTTCGGCATATACATCGAAGAAACCATAAAGTAATCGTCTTACAATCGAAATCATACGCATGTGTTAGCAAAAACAATTTAACAATAAATAAAAACGAGGCATCTGGCCGATTCAAATTTTAATGAGCATTAGGTGTAGGGTAGGTGCAGGGAATTGGAGACCGCAGGGAATTGGTGACCACCAAGCTTGAATCCATCACTGTCTGTCCGTGTTGGCTCCAATACTGCTATAGCGCCATTTGTGGCCTTTAACAACACTACTGCATATATCCAATTCATTTCGAAGACTACAATGTGCTCTTTCTCCGAGAAAATTGGAAAAATTGACCAAGGTAACCAATTTTGATCGTATAATTTTGCTCTGATATAAAAACACAATTTTCACTGAATGTTGTGGTGTATGCAGATATTTAGGGGTGGCTCTTAAAAAGTAGTTTTAAAATGAAGTTTATGAAGTGTGCCAACAATTACAGAAAACTTATGGCAAATGTTTGTTGTGAATGGGTGTTGCACAGCACATTATGAATGGTGTCTGATCAGAAATGTGTGCAGGCAATGGGGGACACTAGGTCCAAGATTTATTATTATTATTATTATTCATTTAATGGTATATAATGGTCGACCAGCAGCACAAGGCTGAAAGGGTCAATTTACAAAGGTACAGCGAGATAAATTATATACATGTGCAATAGTATTACCGTTTACGAAACATAGTAAATAAATCTGTAACATAATGACAATACAGCAGAATTATATTGCGTTCGTTTATGTACATTACGTGAAAGGATGCACTAGCAGAAGTTATACAAGAGCAGTAGTTCTATATTTCTGCCATGTGCTGAATGTACGTGAAAAATGAAGTTCCATGATTAATGATGAGAAACAGTTCAACAAAAAAGACAAAAGTTTAAAATGAAAGGCACATAAAACAATTTAAGTTTCTCCATTTGTCTTCCTTTTCAATTTGATTATGGTTTCAAGATTACATGAACAAATAGTCGTATACCAATTAATATCTATCTCAAAATTCATAATTTCCAAAGTTAGGCCTATGCCATATTTATTATTGAGACATATTTTTGACAGTGCTCAAAATGATAAATTAAAAAAATAGTGACTACACGACATATATCTTGATACGACGTAATATCTAACAGTAAAAGAACATTACCATTTGAGTAACAGTGGATGGAATCATTAACTGAAATGTAAGATTCTATGAATGTTGTATCTATACGATACGGCCGGGCTAAAATTAAGAAACCAAATTATATTCCAAAAAGTAGCCCCCATTATTAAAAAAAACCTATGAGAAACCTGAAGGGGGCTCTTTTGTAAATTAAAAAAGAGCCCTCTTGGAAAAAAAGTTGAGGATTAATTGTCACAAAAAGTAACTACGCTCCTAAACAATGGCTCATAACCTTGTAATTGCAAAAATATTTCTATGGTAGTTATGAAAACAATGTGTAACAATAGGAGATTAGTTGAGTAAGCACACATTAATGCATTTTTATTTTCATATTTAAAAATTCGCAAAAGTAATATTATCATTGCAGCTCACTGAGTATTATTTGTTTTCTTCAAAATACACTGTTTTACAATTGCAAATAATGCATTTAACCCCATGTGCCATTTACAAATAAAACATGATGGAAAATCAAAAGCATTGTTTCATAATCAATGCATTCAGTCATGTGCTGTTTCACAACAATGTACAGGCACAGTGACTTTTGAATTGAGCCATTTTGTCTTTAATCTGTGCTCATTTAGCCATACAATGGTGAATATCTCTGATTTTCATACAAAATGTACCTAACGAGTCTACCAATATTGTGGTAAAATTACATCGTGAGACTTTTCAATGGTTTCGAAATTATATGAGCAGTTCTTTAGGGGGTAGTTAGTAATTACTTTTTGTTCTGTTTACATGTATGTGTAAATGTAGTGTTACCACCTTAAAACAGATTGGCTCATTTAAATCATTTTTCTTTTAGGCCAATTTCAATTAAAAAAAAACAGGAAAATACAAAACAAATATCTGATATATTTTTGTCACTATTTATGTCTATTTAACTTTTTTGTTGGGGCGGGTGGGGGGGGGGGGGGGGGAGAGTGGGCGGGGGAGTAAATGCGCTACTTTTACTAGTATAGACGGCATCAAATCACTTAAAAATAAGAATGGATTTATTATTGTACATGTATTAGGTGCAGACGATCTGGAACCGTCATAGTGTAGTGGTTCTGACTCGCGTTTTTCAATCATAAGGTCGTGAGTTCGAATCTCACTCCAGGACGTTGATTTCCTTCAGCAAGAAATTCATCCACATTGTGCTGCACACTCCACCCAGGTAAAGTAAATGGGGACCTGGTAGGAATTTATTCCTTGAAACGCACAGCGCGCGAGCGCGTGACAGCTGCTATGCTAAAGCCATGCAGGGTAAATATGCTGCATTATTGTAGAGCGCTTAGAGACTTCAAACACAGTAAGTGTTAGGCGCTATATAAGCACATATCATTATTATTATAATTCTGTTTAGGATAGCATTAACCAACTTCTTTTGTTTTGTTTTTCCAATCCACCATTCTACAAGTCAAATCTCAAGTACTTCCTTTCAACACCTTATATCGCTCACACAAAGCGCGCGAAAGCCTGCCGAAGGCGGCCCTTCCGCGAGTATTGCTAAGGTCCGTTGCTTGCTGTACTGATTCTCTATATAATAAACACCAACAGCAGCAACAAAATAACAAAACATGTTCAGTTTTTGTATCACCCTCTTCTTTCACCAAGAATATATCGACAAAAACAACGACGGGAGCAGCAGCAACAACAACAGCATCAATGACAACAACAATAATAACCACAATAACCACAAAAGTTCAGTTTTTATAACACCGTCTACTTTCATGAAGAATATATCGATACATGAGATAAATTGAGCATGCGCACAACACGATTTACGATTGCTTGTAACTGAATATATAGAGGGTCATTGCCAACGCATCTTTAGACATCTAACGGGTTGACGCCGTTTGATTATCTCTACAAGACTGCCCTGCCCAGAAATATTTATCAACATTTAATCACTAGCGACAGAGATACGGTGTGACGTTAATTTTGAATTTTATAATAATTTGTTGTGTTAGGCTCAGAAAAATTAGAAATATACTGTTATGCGTGCTTCATGTAGAGTATCAAAAACTTTGGTATATTACTTGTATACTTTCATAATTCATTGCTACCTCGGTCAGTCCGAACCTGGGTGACAAAGAGAATAACTATGACCAAAGCACTTTCATACGCTAGAAATGTCCATTTTCAAAATGGATCGCCATGACGTAGATATTATTAGCCATTAAAAGGTCGATGCAAAAAACAGAGGTAACATAATTGATAGTAATTGGGACACACACACCCACGCAAAGGAAGGGAGTGAACAGTGGTGTAATGTAATCAAAGGAAATTGAAAGTGTGATGACATTGATAGGAACGATCAATAAAATCAAAGTGTTTTTGACAACAACAAAATTCCTCTCATGAAATGACACGGTCCTTTTGCAATGAGCTTTTAAATTCATCATTAATTATAAAAGAGTACCGTGCGCCTCATTCCGGCGCTCACGTTTATTTCCATTCATCCTGTTTTACGCTACCTCACATTTTCTCTCGTATAGATCCTCCTCTTTGTTAAAAAAGTAGAACAATCATGACAAATATAGCGAAGCACGTTCACTCAGAGAGTATAGAATTATTCCTCCCGTGCAGAAGCACGTACAATTTAATATGTCTGGGCATGAAGTGCCTTCTCATATATCAATTATTGGAAAACTTTGTCAACCATTGTCGGAAGCGGTTTTTTGCACTTCCAAAGTATTGATTTGCTTCAGATAATAAAGCACGTCATAGGAGGAAGACGTTGGTCTCTTGTAAGTCGTCTACTTCTGTAAAACCTGCATTTTGCCAGAGTTTGTCATAAACTCGAGGTACGTTTTATTCAATTTTTTTTTTTTTTAGAACACCTAGAAAATCTTTTAAAAGATATTTTGAAAACCTATGGTATCTGATACCCAAAGTATAGTATTAATATGTGGGAAAGAAATGGGTATTTCCCTCATTGGCGTTATCCGCAGGATTGAGTGTGTGCTGTGTGTAGATATTATATGGGGCGCTGGTGTGTGTGGGGGAGATGTGGGTGCGTTCGTCTATGTGAGCGTGTGCGTATGTGTGGGTTTGCGTGTGTTGGTTTGCGTATTTTAGTGAAATGCGATTCGCCCGATCGATTGTCCCTTTGATAGGACAACAAATCATAGTTTGTTCTTTATTGCATATGTTAAACCATTATGTATCACTTAATTTCATACTTCGTAGCTTGAGATGATACGACATAATTTTGTGTTTGTTTTGCTATTTATACATTGTCGGCCAGCAGGTTCATGTAGTTAGGTGACTATTGTAAATTGGAAAATAAGTACAAAGTATTGATGAAAACGTTAATATTTTGTTAGTCGTAATATTAAAATAATAATTGTGTTTATCTTACAGATGGACTTTCCTTTTTACATTCTTACATTTGTGATCAGTACGCAAATATATCTCAGTACCGGGGAAGGTTTGTAATTTCATCTTTCCTATTCTTTTCTATTCTATTCTATTTGACTATTCTATTATACGAATCACAAAAAATGCCAAGAAGATTTAAATAAAGGAATCAGGGCCCGGGTCATAAAATAGCTGTTTATGAAAAATACATTCATGAAAAAGTTGTATTTTGAAATTTGAAACAAGAAAATTTACTTAATTTTCATATGTCTTCATTTTGTTAGAAAATCCATCTAGGCCTATGTACTAAGGGTTTCTTGAAAGAAAGGATATATTCTATAACTTTTTTGTTGTTGTTGATATTTCGCGACTACTTCCGCAGCGTATGGAAATATCATCGCGCGATTTTTGAATTCTTTCTTTCAAGTCTTGCATATTTTTTAACCGATATTTCACGGACATTGCACGTACGTTTGTGGGGACTCGTGTCGTTTAAAAAAAAAACTCAAGCCAGCCCCAAAGTTGAGAATTATGGGCCTTATGCACAAATCAAATAGAAACTTGTAGGTTTTATTAATCATCTCTCAAAATAATGGATGCATTGTCAATGATTATTTTTCATTGAGATGGAAGCCTCAAATCGCAAAACCATAAACTTTGTATTTGCGTAAGACTTTATTGGCGATATGAAGTTATAATAGCCCATAGCAACTTTTCTATGGGAAAAATCCCAGTAACCTTAAAATCAGCATACTATTTGAATAAAACACATTTCATTAAAAAAACAAAAAAAAAATTGAATAGCAATATCTGCTTGTTTGATTGTATTTGCAGCTTGTGATGTGAATCAGGTTGAATTCGATGGGTCCTTGTACCATTTCTCTCGAAACCCGTCCGACTTTTACACATCGAAAGTCTCTTGTGAGGATCTGGGAATGCATCTGGTCTCGATAGGATCCAAGGTAGAACAGGACTTCTTGGTCTCCAACCTACCCGACAATAGCTCAGAATACTGGATAGGACTAGACAGTGTGACTTGGCAAGACGGTTCAAACTTGACTTACAACAGGTTCAGTGGATATCCGTATGATCTTGATGAAGGAGGAACTTATTTCGTAATGCGTATACCGTTTCCAACCTATTGGCGTAATGACATCATCAGTGTCGACCACAAGCATCATTGCATTTGTGAAAAAGAGGGCGGTGAGTACTGAAGATTGTGATTCAGATATCATTTAAACCTATTAATCTGTGTTGAACTGGTTGTGCCAGGCCCCTGAAAATCCAATCACGTTAACCTGAAATCCCCTCACCCCACACACGCACACGGGCTCGGATTCAGGCGAGGGCACAGCCGGCCCGTGCACCCCCCCTTTTAGCGGCTAAAAGAAAGAGAAAAAAGAAGGGGAAAATAGATTAAAAAAAAATAAAATCCAAGGTATGGGTTAAAGTGTTCGTACTGCGCTGCCCATCGTCCAGTGGCGTACGCAAACATCGCGAAGGCACCCTACCTTTCAGCCGGGGCAAGTCACAGACTTCCCGATTCTTCCTATTTCCTTCTCGATTTTGCCAAATTTTGTTTCCATTTTGCCAGATTTTTTACTTTTCTTCTCAATCTCCCTTTTCTTCTTGATTTCCCCCAATTTGTGTACAGTTCGTTCATGCGCAGATCGTATATATAAAGAGAGTCCGGATTTTCTTTCACGTTGCTCCTTTTCGTGCATACATGTGAGTCACTTAATGCTATGGTCACATTACCCAAAAGTAGCCTGCTCGGCGGCCGAGTGGCGAGTTTTTTAGCCAATTTTGCCCGACCACCGAGCGGCGGCCGCCCAGGCACCGCTTGTTTTTAAGGCATTGCTCGGTCGCTGCTGAAGTTTTAGCGCGGAGTTAAAATTCGGGCGGCTCCTGCTCCATATGGAAACGTTTGCTTCGATTTGTCTCATAAAAGAAGTTGAACACAAACTGACTCCCACACGGTGTTGAGTGCTCAGGGGTCACGGGCTACTAGCTTCATCGGGCAGGTAGTTCCATTATGTGAATGGGTAAATTAACTATTACAAAATGAGGGGACACATTATATTGTACAATAGGGACACACATTGTTTTTATTGTGCAGAACATACTCTTTTATTGACTTACTTATTGACTGAAACTATAAAACCAAAATGCATTTTGTATTCTAACAATTGGAGTACAAAGAATAATAACAGATGAATGAAAATAATGCATAAACACCACAAACACCTGGGAAGGAAGCATTCATAAATTTGAATACATATAGTTGATAAACGACTCCGCATAAACTATAAAACCAAAATGTAATTTGCGTTCTGGCAATTGGAGTACAAAGAATGATAGCAGGTGAATGAAATGCTTCAACAACTCAAACACCTGGGAAGGAAGCATCCATAAATTTGAATAATTTATTTGATAAACGACTCCGCATTTGGATGTTTGGTAGAGCAGAAAGCAGTGGATTCTTAACAACACGAACCCATTTAACAGAATTTCGGAACGTAAATTAAATTTAGCGCGGTTGGAAAATGCATCTTTCTATCCTGCGACTTTAATGGTACGATCCAGTAAATTAAAACAGTAAAATCGCTCTTATTTTAAAATTACTAATTAAATAAAACCCCAAACTTCAGTGATATCACACAAAATATGTTATATCTTACTAATAATTAAAACAGATGGATAAACATTGTGAAAGTGTAGCATTTTACGATAAAAGACACCGATTTAGCGAAGATGACTCCATAAGATCCTGTTTATGTGCGCTTGCATCAGGGAATTCAAGGTCAAAAGGTCAATTCAGACGCTGATAAGTTATTGGTCAAGCCTTTTTGTTTCCTTTATTCCGACAAAATTATACAATCAATCAAAACAAGTTTAATACCAAAAGAAAGCTAACGATTATTATTTTCATTAACCGCTTGCCCCAAAGTCGCTTGACCACCGTGAGACGAGTGAGAGCTTACGAGAGCGGCCAAAGTGTGATTGAAACTCGCTATTTGCTCTTCTCCGACGCAAAAAAGACGACATTGTGCTGGACAAATACATTTTTTCCGACAAAAGTATAGAAAATTTGCAAATGGTCTTGTTATATTATACTTTAAGAAATGTTACCCGAGTGACTTCCGGGCGCCCCAATGCTGGAAAAAAAAGCACATTTTAGAAAACTTCACTTTTTCATGGAAAATTGCTTATTTTGTTCTATGCACGCAAGTCAGATTGAGCGGATGATACAACGTTTCCATATGACTTTCACTCGCCGCCCAAACTACGCTCAGTGACCGGGCGGTCGCCGCCCCGGCGCCAACCTAATCGAGCGTTCACCGTCGAGCGATTGAGGTCAAAAATCGAAACCGCTAGGTCAAAGACTGTCGAGCACTCGCCGCCCGGTCGCCGCTGGGAGATCAGACGGTCACTGGCGGCGAGTCCAAAATCGGTCGGCAGCCTTTGACCTAGCGGCTTCGATTTTTGACCTAAATCGCTCGGCGGCGAACGCTCGATTAGTTCGGTGCCTGGGCGGCGAACGGCCGGGCACCGAGCGGATTTTGGAGCTCCGCCGATCACTGGCCGGCCGCCGTGCAATATCTTTAAAATCAGCCAGCGGCCGGTGGGAGACTGCTCGGGAATCGGTGGGTCACCGGTCGGTCACTGCCGGGACACCGCACGGAAAAGCTCCGCAATTTCGCCCAGTTTTGACCTAAAATCGACCGGCGACCGACGGGAAATCGACAGGGCACCGCCCAGGCATCGCTGGGGCTCTACAGCCTGCTCGACTTCTCCAAAAATCGCTGGGCGATGCCTAAATTCTAGCGGCGACTGAGCAGGCTACTAATCGGTCGGTCGCCGCTCTGATTTGTGACCATAGCTTAATAGAGCATGTTGCGTAAAGCTGGATTTCCACTCACTCTCAAACGCTAGTAGTTCAGTTTTTGGAGACGGCAATAAGAATTGCAAGGAAACGCTTTCAAAGTTCAACCTTTTTCAACCCGTCTGGAGCGGGTAAGCGTTTGCAAGCGTTTTGATATCGATCTATCCTCAAGCAAAATACAGTGTTCCGCGCATGTACCATTGCGTCTAAGAGCGCTTGCGTTTAGAGTATAAATTTAGCTTAAAGATAAAGTTGAGTTCTGGTCATGCAATTGCATTGTGAAAGAAACAGTGTCAGATTAGCGCCTCATGGCAAATCTAACGAAAATCTTGCCGGAAATCATATTCACTGAAACGCAAAAACAATTTTTGCACATTTGTTGACCATAATATGCAGTCGGATCAGACTTGACTTCCACATCTTTATCTTTTCAACTAAGCTCATGTTTTCTACAAATCGTCCGGCAGATAAAGTGCCTTTGTTAACCTGGACATTCAGAACGAGCATGGGTGAATTCTGTATGAGAATATGTATTTAACATAACAGAAATCACAAACAGTAAACATAACTTTTAACAATGCTGCCACAAATGTCAGCATAACCTCTTTCTCCCCTTTCAATTGTTTCTTTTGGTAGCCTGTAATCCAGGTCTTGTCGAATTCCATGGGTCTTGCTATCACTTCTCTGAAATTGTTTCAAATTACAACGCATCCAAAGCACTTTGTGAGAGCATGGAAATGCATTTGGTCTACATAGGTTCTCAAGAAGAACAGGATTTTTTGGAGATAAACCAAGCACCTTATATCGCGATCGGAACGTGGATCGGTCTAAGTGATGTGACCTGGCTCGATGGTTCTAGTCTGACCTATGCCAATTTCGGTATAAACACCTCGACATTCGATGATGGAGGAACTTATTTCGTGATGAGCTCGTCATCCTCGTTCCGGTGGCTCGACGATGACGGATCAAACCTTCATTATGCCATCTGTGAAAAGGAAGGAGGTAAGCACGAATACATGATTAGTTTTTCCTGAGCAAAATACGGGGAAACACAACAACAAAGTTCATATGTTACTTGTTTAAAAAAACATCTCTTATGATTGAAAATTGTTTGAATCACAAGGGGAGGTTAATGAATTAAACATCAAAGACGCTTGATCACAGGTTCACATGGGAAAGTAAGAGCATCCGGGGATATACTTGATAGTGGGTAGTGGCGTTTTCAGAGAGTTGAATTCACTTGTACGACCGATTGAGGATCGCACCCTCCAACTCCAGAAGGACCATATAGAATAAGGATGAATTCCATTTTGTTCTCAATCTCTCACCTGGAATAGAAACAAATCCACGATTCGTAGCAGTTCTTCCATAATAAACAGCATGACATACAAATGGTGTAGCTTGATGAAGACCCTAAGATAATTCTTTGATAATATCATCAACATCAGATTTTACCATCAATTTCCCCCTTTCTTCCAGTTTGTGATGGGGTCCCAATTACCAACTACAATTACAGTGGGTCCTGCTATTACGTCTACCCTATCCCTGACACCTTCCTGTTGATGAAATCATTTTGCGAGACTTATGGAATGCATCTGGTCTCGATCGGATCCGAGGGAGAGCAAGGTTTCTTAGTGTCTATTCTTCCTGACGTTAACATAGATTACTGGATAGGATTATGCAGTATCACCTGGCAAGACAGCTCACAGATGATCTTTAACAGTTTCAAAGGATATTCGAATGATTTCAATCTAGGGGGAACTTGTTATATAATGGTAACATACCCTCAAATACACTGGTTTGATCGTACAACTGACACCTCAATCGATCACCCTTTCTACGAAGAGTATTACATTTGTGAAAAAGAAGGCGGTGAGTAACGAAATTTCATTTACAACGAGTATATATCTCTATTCAGTTAACAGCTAAATAGTTCATATCCCTTGTAAATGATTATTTTTGTGACTTTAGTAACTCAAGAATGAAAGGTAGACTGATTGAATTAGGGCCGTTGTTGAATATTATAAGCTTTAATATTTCACATTCTCAACAACAACAAAAATCGGGACAAATCAATTTTTCACATACTTAACCAATGCCAAACCTTGGTCAGGGTATGAATTATTTAGTTGTTAACTGTATAATATAAATCCGAAAAGGACAATGTAAAAGTTTTCTTTAATGGAAATGCATTTTCGACCTGAATGATAAGAGTTGGGAAACATATTGTTCTATTGGATTTAATTGTACCATTGATGTGGGCTTACGATGGTTTCAGTTTAAAGTCTTGCAACGCATATTATATACGAACGATCTACTGTTTAAAATGAATTTAGTCCCAAGAAAAGAATGTACATTTTGTAATGAACAGATTGAAACAGTTATACATCTGCTATGTGATTGTGCGCATGTTAAAAATATTTGGGGTAGGTTAGAACACTGGATTAATACTGGAACCGGAAATAAATTAACATTTTCATTACAAGATAAATTATTTGGTTTAAAAGTTTCAAATAATTATGCATTGAATTGTATACTGATTGTGGTGCGACAGATGGTGTATACTTGCAAAATAAAGAAACAATTGCCCGACTTTGATAATATTAGAGTTTCGATTATAAATTACTTCAAAAACGAAAAGTATATTGCAATTTCGAATTGTAGAAACAATAAATTCACAAGAAAATGGTTTCAATTCAGGAATTTGTTTACTTAAAATGATATTTTTTCTGTATTTGTTTTTCTTTCCATGAGTGTTAGAAATGAATTATTGATTTGTTATTTTGTGTTAACTCAACAGTTCATCAATACTTGTATCTTGAAAAGCCAATTTTATTTTATTTATGTTATTATGTAAATTACCTTGAATATATATTTTTGTATGTGTTTCAAATGAAAATCAATAAAATCCCTGTGGAGGGAAAAATATGAAGAAAAAATATGATATGATGACGCAAACAAAATGATGAAGAAAAGAAGGTTGATGCTTCAAATCCAACAGTTTTTATTAGGTCACAAATGTCTTCATCAAGACTATGACAAACATTAAGAATAGTATTCCTTATAGCGTTTCCACGGCAACGCGCAAATAGTTAATTAGTATTGTGGTGAAAAGTTTGAACATGTCACATAGCATCACAATTAACGATAAGGTTGAGTTCTAGTCATGCGGTTGCATTGTTAATGTTTGAAAGACACGGTGTTGAATCGATCAGAAAAAGTTTATCATGTAGCATATATGTATTGGTGTGTATACTGCAAGGTTCTGGAATCATCAAATGATAACAAATTTAGTCTAGTCTTGGTAAAAGTAACACACACTGTAATAATAATAGTAATAATAAAATTCCGTTTTTTATATAGCGCTCACATGTGGCATAAAAATGAGACCGACATTTTTAAGCTGTTACATGTCATATTTAGATTAAGAAGGCATATGAACAGCCATACTTTTCAGGGAATATTTTTTCTCTCGGGGCTCTGGTGTAAGGTGTGTAAGCTAGGAGGCGACTTGGCTCAGTCGGTAAAGCGTCTGCCTGTTGTATCAAAGATTGTGGGCCGAATTCACAAAGGAGGTTTGTCGACAAACTTAGGTTTATGTGCGTTTCGACGCGTTTCAAACCAAGGTACAAACCTTGGTTCGAAATGCGTCGAAACGCGTCATATGAGGCACATAAACCTAGGTTTGTCGACCAACCTCCTTTGGTTAGGCTATAATTATGACAGTGAAAAACACTGGCCCGCGGATAGAAACTTAAATGGAGGCCCCGTGTATAGGAGAGTCATCATCTTTGCACATTAAGAACCCGCTGCACTTTTCGTAGAAGCTCATAGGGGAAACCCCGGTATAGTGGTCCATCTGCATATCGGGCGAAGAGACCCAAGCATTACAGTTATTCAGTTCGCCTTTTGCCTCCCAGACACAGGTGACGCCATAATGTAGTCTGTCTCTCTCTACCTCGTGTTTTTTCGTTTTGTATTTTAGTACCATGTGATCCGACTCAAATCGAATACGGCGGGTCCTGCTATTACTTCTCTCAAAATCAAACCACTTACCACGCATCCAAGCTAATCTGTGAAAACCGAGGCATGCATCTGATCTACATCGGATCACAGGAAGAAGGAGACTTCTTGGAGTTAAACGGCCCATTGAACGGAGAGGTATGGATTGGGTTAAGTGCTGTAACCTGGCTCGATAATTCTACCCTGACCTATGCTAATTTCGGTAAAACCACCTCGACATTCGATGACGGAGGAACTTGCTTCGTGATGAATTCTTCCGCTTCTTTCCAATGGCTCGACGATGACAGTTCTAACCAGCATTACTACATTTGTGAAAAGGAAGTAGGTGAGTTGGCTTATGAAATTTGAGCTGCAAGTAAAAGTCTATTTTCAAAAGAAAGTGTTGCTTTTATTACGTGGGTAACGAGACATGGCTCAATCATTTATAAAGAAAGCGATCGTAACTACTTTCGAAAAATCAACCTAAGGACATTTTCAACAGCCTTGTGCATCACCCTTTAAAATGTTCGAACATGACAATGACGTATTATGTTATCCGAACATGAATTTTATGGGTTGTACAAAAGAGTATTGCAATTGCCCTTGAGTTGATTTATCAAAAATATTTGCGGTCGTGTTACAGCAAAATTTCATTTTATTGCAGTGCGCTTTTAAAAATATAATTCATTTTGACTTTGTCATATTTGTTAAGCAGATGAACACCGCTATTGTAATGGTTCATTCCAGCAATTTAATGTTAAGTAAGAAAACGTTAAGGCTTACAATGCTTTAAGACACAAGTTGTGCATGCAAGTAAGTGTTGTAGTGTTATATGTGACCAAAAAGATTCTTTATAATTAATGCAATAATTTGATTTTAAGGAGGTACAGAATCTACAACATTCACCCCCACAACAAGTCAAGGTTGTACCGACGATGCTACTTCAGTTCTCTACCGGCGACCGATACCACTTCAGCAACATCTACCACAAGCACATCCCAAGCGATGGCTACGTCTCCAATCTCTGCCACACGCACAGAACGGGCGAAGGCGACAACTGCAATCTTCTCTGCTCCGGTGGCAGGTAAACATTCTTGCAACATCACGTTTAGGCTCTGTTTTCAGTTTTGGATGAAGTGGCTTCAGGGGGGGGGGGGGGAACTGAATCCAGACAATTCAAATTCAAATTCAAATAATTTATTCACTCAATATAAAAAAAAAAAACAGACACATAGAATTGCGAATAAACGCATACATGTATAACAAATATAAAAAGATGGACATAGGAAAATCAGTAGATGACAACACAAATAACATAAATTGAGTGGGAATCAGATTAAAGATCTACTCAAAGATCTTGTGAATTCGACCCCTTAGAATAAAAATAAATTGCATTGTATACTGTTGCATGTACAACAACAGGAGGGAGAGAATACATATACAGCTACAGCTGGGTCAGAGAGAAACAAGAGAGGGAGATAGATAGAGAGAGAGAGAGAGAGAGAGAGGGGAGGAGGAAGGAAAATTGAAGGAGAGAAAGGCAAGATGAGAAGTAAAGTTAATACATAGGATGAAATTAGACCCAAGCAGAATAATAGTACATACAAAATAGAAAATAGAAATAACAATTATAAAAAGAAAAAACCCATACAAACCAGGGATATAACAATTAACATTGACATAAACAACAAACGGGTGACTCAATGTGGATAAGATTGTAAAAGCCTTTCTTTGTATTGTCTCTTGAAAACATTCAGAGAGCATGCAGATTTTAGATAAGGTGGCAATGCATTCCATAGTTTGGGACCTGCATAGTAAATTGTCTTTTGAGAAACTGAAGTTCTTGCATATGGGATGTGAAAGTCTGCAATTAAGGATTAAGAGTCAAGAACGGTACAACAAATTGTCTTCTTTCTCTAACAATTTAATGAAAAGTCAAAGCTTCCGCGTTTTGCGCGGGAGGGGGCAACTGAATTCAGACAAGGACTAAGAGTCGAGAACGGTACACCGAATACCCTCCTTTGTCTAATAATTTAATGAAACGTCAAAGTTTAATTCCGCGCTTCCTGAAGGAGGGGGGGGGGGGGGATTAGAGTCGAGAACGGTACAACGAATCTTCTTCTTTCTCTAGTAGTTTAATGAAACGGCAAAGCTTCCGCTCCCTGGACCTACCCCCGTAGGGAGCGCGCTCTATAAGTGATTCGCCCACTTCGCGGGCTCACGACCGCTCCTCCTAAAATTAAATCCTGGCTACGCGCTTGACTGACAAAGCAACAACAAATAAGCAGATAAATACTTACAGAAATGCAACGGCTAAATTGAGTCCGTATATCAGCATTTGAACGTGTGTGCAAGCATGGTATCGATTGTGAAGACGGTAATGGTAATAACTATTGATAGACTGCTCCTGCAATTCAATTTACTTGTTGAATAATTTAGCCGTGTTTCGTGTTGCAATGAAAGGGATTGACTTTTATGTAGGCCTTCATTACAGCGGTTGGAAGAAAATAGGATGGAGTTGAAGTAATTTAGTTTACTTTCAGTAAACTTTATCAGAAATAAAGATAAAAACTCAAAAAGTGTATTAATCTAATATAGGATTTCCCGGTCAATTTCGCGAGTTTGTCATTAAAATTAATTTGTCTTGCGTTCAAATTCGACGGTTTTAGTGCTGTCGGGTATATCCCAGGTTTATATTCCTTTTTCTAGATTTCAAATCTATGAAGTTTTCGTTAGAATCTATGTATGTTTCATTCAAATTAATGAACAAAGTGCTTCTTTCGCTATTTGGTCATTCGATTTAGCGCAACACGATTTTATGACATCGCGACGGTGTACTTCTAGCATTCTAATTCATTTGTAGCATTCAAATTAGCACTTTGTGCACTAAAATTAATGGTCAATATACATTTCTCGTTTATTACACACTTTTTATAGCTCATTCTTTTTCTTTCAAGATCGTTTTTTCATGTGTATTTCATCCTATTTTATTTTCTTGCATTTATACTCTTTATATACTTTTAGATTTATCAGATATTCATCAGCCTTTAAGTTTGATTGTTAAAAAAAAAGACTTACATCTACGGACTTGATGGTCTCAATATTTGTGTACATTTTCATGTAAGGAAGTTGTTTGTCTTGTGTTTCATCATAAATTTATCCCAATTTCATTATGGAGGAAGGGTACAATATTGTGACTGGGGTAGGTGTTTTGTATCCCCACTTTTCCGGGGTATATGAACATGTCCGTTCAGAAATGCCATATCCCTTGATTTCGCCCCTTCTTTACTTAATGTCTGACTACACACATATGCTTTGTCCTCAAAATTAATAAATTGAATAACAGAAAAGACCCCAATGGCAAATCATGTATTTAATTGCATTTTTTGAAAACTGTAAACGGGTGTTGCACTTCTTTCCCCTAACATTCCTAACTTGAATAAACATAATTCGAATACGAATGACAGGTGTTAATTTGAATGATAAACATGACGCCTCGACAAGTGCCGATTAATTTGAATGCTAGTTGAGCAGTTTCTAAATTGAATGACAGATCTATGAAATCCTTCGACCCAAATCCTAAATTAAATACAAAATCGAGAAAATTGAATGATAATTGGCATGGCAAAGCTGATCTGCGCTAACTTAAATGCAAAGTAAATGAATTTGAATGTCAAACTCGCGAATTTTGCCGGGAAATCCTATATTAACTGTGTTTACTCATTTCAAGCTAAAACTTTCAGTTTGTCATTGCATGTAATTAGTTTCTTGTATATACTCTCTGACATTATAATAGCTCACAAGCAATCCACTTTCAGACTCCTGGCCAATGGCGCAACACTCGCCGATGTCCACGTCCGCTCATCGTATACCGCATCGACCGTCATCGCATGCGTCCACCGGTGCCTAGATGACCCGCTTTGCTCATGCTTCACGTACATCGCCCAGGAGAGGATGTGCCTTCTTGCCGAGAGTTGCCCGTTGACATCTCAGTCCGGCTATGAAAAACGCCCTGGAGCTGTAACCTATTCGACATCAATTCAATCTAGGCTTCTCCAAAATTAACTACTTCATATATATAAAGCGGATGTCATTAAAACTCATTACTGCAAAATTATTTTGAAACGATTGTGTATGAAGACGAATATTGCCGAAGGAATTAAAATCATTTTTTAATGTACTCAACATTCAATTTTTGTATTGGTAAAACAGGAGGCTTGTCGAAGTGAAGGAAGAGCGAAATTTGATCTTGCGTCATAGAAAACATTTGTTTTCAAAATCCTTTACAAATAATAAGAACAATGAAAAACAATTTAAAAATACAAATGCTCCTGGAGCACATGCAGGATATCCTGCAAGCTCAAATTCCGCTCTTCCCCCACTTCAACAAGCCTCGGCTGAACAAATACGCTTCACAACTTGTGCAGCGTCTCCCCCCCCCTCTCCTCCTTCTCTTCTAGATTCTCTACTGCCTCTCCTTCATCCACGGCCCCTTCCTCTTCCTCTACACCTCCAATGACGTCCTCCAGCATGCTGGTAGCAGCATTATCCTCCTCAATATCCTTTAAATTAAAAGAGATTAAAAAAAAAAAAGAGTTATCATCTAACAAACTTTGTCGAGATAAAATCAACTATGTAAAAAAATATGTATAAATTGGTAATGTAAAACAAATTCATTTATGCAGATCAATATCTGAAAGATTCGTAACGAGCAACTACACGTTAGCTTGGGTGTGAGCGGGAATCTACCACTTCTGCCCTAAATTTGTCAGGAACTGCATCCATCCTTTTGTAGGTCATGCTATAATGACCGGCACTAAATCTCACAGTAATTACAAAAACTGGTACAGGAACAAGATGCAAAATTGTTGTTCCTATATGTCCCTATAAATATTATGGTCCTTCATGGCAAAAATGAGTTTGAACTTATGCTATGTTGACATTGATTCATGTTTACTCAAATAAAAAAATGTGATGGACATCTCAGCTGCCTACAATAATATGTGACACATAACACATGTAACACATGTAAAAAAAAACATTGCAAATTCTTATTACTAAAATGTATAGTTATTTTATTTTAACAAAGTTTGATTATTTATCTACGTTCAAATATTACAACACATGAATGTTAAACATCTTTCATTTATTGCAATATTTATTTATTTTAATTGTGGTGTGTTATCTTTTCTAGATTAGTTGGGTTAGGCTCATTCGTACAGAAGTATTTGAACATCTCTCTCGAAGTAAATAACCAATTTGAACAAACGCTTACGGGGTATTAGAGATTCGGTTTCGTGAAACTGTCATCGCTGCTACAGCACATGCTTGATCAATTTATATTGTGAAAGGGAGTATCCTAGCTGTAAACCTCGGCGTTTAAACAAGGCGGTCTCGAAAAATCAATTTCCCCCCCAATATCACTGCGTGTAACTTTAAACAAAACGTGAATTGTTTTTTAACATACAATTTCTTCAGCAAATATTCGATTCCTTTCGTCTAGTGAAATCTACACTCGACAAAAAAAGAAAGTGGACATTAAGTATAGTTCAGAATTTCAAATAAATATTTGATATAAAATTATCTTTCATACATCGAAAAAAACATGAAGTAATCCTCTTACAATCGAAATCATACGCATGAGTTAGCAAAAACCATTTAACAATAAATGAAAACGGGGCATCTGGCCGATTCAAATTTTAATGAGCATTAGGCGTATCTTAATATGGCTCGTCCACGATCTTGGGTGTAAAGGAGTGGGATCTTGATCGTACTTGTCAATACCATGCAGTCATAAGACTACAATAGACCATTTTCAAAATATAATCAAAATATCAAATTTATTGCACAAATCTTTGTTAAAGGGAGTGTAGCATGGCAAATACTGGTTAACGCCATCTACGTCTTCTTTTGGACAACTGCACGTAAACGAAAGGATTTAATTAACGGTAGTCTGCGACTTAATCTCTACATGGTCAGTGCGCGCTAGCGTTCGCAAAACAGACCGAAGTTCTCCTTACGCTTCGGTTTCGCGTATGTTGCACGCACGTGAATGCTGCGGTCGCGTCGTCCGTAGTCGTATTATACCCGATTGGCCACGGGAAAGCCACATAGTCTCGTCATGCTACACTCTCTTTAAGTGCCATTTTACAAATAATTGTATTTCAATAGTCAGAATGCAAATTGCATACATTAATTGTTGCTAGGTATGACAAACTTTATGGCTTATCCTACCTAACAACGTGGAATGTATGCACTTAATAAATTGATGTTGGTAGAGTATGAAATTCTCTTTAGTTTTATATATATTTTTTGTATTTAACTGATGGTTTATATGAAATGTGTAAAGCATAATCAGTATCTATTTTTTAAATTGAGTGTAATACAATTCATTTTGTAATTTGGCCCCAAAAGGCATAATGGTTATTAGAGATTCAATAGGCAATGGGCAATGTGGGCTTATACGCTAATTTTAGTCTGCAGTAGAGGTTTTAAAACCATGATTTGGACCCGGGTTTGAATTTAACAGTTTTTTTGTCCATTAACATCCCTATTTGAAATTTTATGATTAAACCTGTAAATTTCATATTGAGTCAACGAAGGTGGAAAATAATGCTTCATGTTTGTGGACTTGAGAAACACGATGTGATTGATACTATGTAGAAAGAAAATGCTTTTTTTGGTTGAAAACATCTGTTCCGAAACAATAATATTTCATAGGTTTTTCAATGAATACATATTTATGTTATTTTGTGCAATAAGTTTAATATTACCAGTGTTCATGACAGGTAGAGTTCATTTCAGCCATAGACATGTATACGTATAAAGTACTTAATATATATTAACTATTGAGGTTCTCATTTTAAAACATTCTTTCCAAAATCAGATATTGATCAGCCGTAATCTATATTATAATTTGAGTAAGGAAATCCTTTGAAATTTAAAAACTTTTAGGGTTTTGCACGCCTCGGGCTAAAAAAAACTCCACGTGTCATTTGTTCTGCCTGCAGATTGTTTTAAAGCTTGGGATTTTTTGTTTAAAATCTCGAAATGAAATACAAAAACTCAAAAAATAGTTCCTGAAAGAGGATGCAACGGATATCGGTACTTGCACTGTACAGCAAATGTACACTCTTCAAATTGAGAATAATAAAATTAGCGATACCTTCAGCATGTATAAAAGAATGGTTCCACGAGAGGAAATGTGTCTGTTACTGGTCTATGGGATTTCTTCTCGCAACGTTTTCACCGATAACTGAAATTAGCAACAATTTCATAGTACCTTTGCGTTCGCTGGTGCCTTCATCTACGTGGAAAGCGAACACGAAAGCAGTGATTTTTTGCGCTGTGTCTATGTACTTTGGTTAATCTACTTTTTCGTTCGCGTTGATCTGATCATGTGAAAATTATAAAGTTGTGAAAATTCCAAGTTATGAAAATTAGTGAAATTACAAAGACATTTTGATTTTCTGGGACAGGATAAGATTTTGTTACATCTGTAGTGACCAAATGTCACGATTTTAAACTTTTGCATGGATAATAACGCTTTATGTATTGATTTGTACGTGTTTAATACGTATTGCTTTCCTATTTTCAAAATGGCGGTTAGGGAAAGTTAATTTTCCTTGCGTGGTCCGCTGTCTGGCTTTGCAGACATGTCCCAACCGGTTCTGTCTGGTTCGTTAATATATTCTATTGTTATGTAGATTTTTAATTGTTACATACAGCGCGTAGACGTGCATATTAATTTTGAGCGCGTGTTTCAACCAATCACGCAACACCAGCAATTGGGGCTTCGCTTTGATTTTTCCGGTAATTCCATGTGGAAATCAGAGTGATTATTTTCATCGGTACACACAGGTCTTTACTGTGTTTTTGTTTATCGTACCGGTCAAATTTTCGTCCAACATGGCCTCACGACTTGGTCCCCGGACCTCTCCCGGTGGAATTGCTCTTCGTTGTGTTGACACGATGATTATCATCATCGTCATCACCTCGCTATTATCCGCTGTGTTGTGTTGACACGATGATTGCCGTCATCGTCATCACCTCGCCATCATCTGTTGTGTGTTGACACGTTGATTGTCGTCTTCGTGATCATCGACTCATTATCTTTTATCGACTACTGTCTTTTCGATCGCCACCATCCATTGTGTTGTGTTGACACGTTGATCATCGTCATCGTCATCACCTCACCGTCATCCGTATTGCTGTGCTGACTCGCTGATTATCGCCATCGTCAACACCACATGCATCATTGACATCTGCATGACCATCATCGCATTCATTGATTGATTGTCTCATCCCCATCAACAAGACCATCTTCTTCGTCTTCCTCACTAGGCGTCTCTGTCATCGTCGTCTTCATCTTCGTATCTGCGTCATCGCCGCTGTCTTCGTTATCATCGCTGTCTATACGTCTTCGTCGTCATTGTCGTTTCGTCGTCACGTCAGCATCGTCATTGCCTGACCTCGTCATTGTGATTTGGTTTGATTCTAATTTCTTATTCTTGAACGCTTTGCTGAACTAATTAATGACCCTTCTTGTACTTGATTTCTGATGATTGACATTCGTTGTTTTTGGTGATTGATTATATTGTAGTACTTTATTTTTGAATGTGACGGAGATAAACCTCCGGGGTACAACCTCGAGACGATTCCGTTTACTATGACCATTGTTATTTTGATGTAAATTATATGCCGTCTGAGAGAGTTCACTCCTGCGACATTTGATTATTGTGTGTGTGTTTTGTGTACACCCCGAACGTTTATACGACCCTTGATATTTGTGTTGATCATCTATATTAAATCGTTGATATTAAGTATATAATCTTATTGTTTGATAGTGTGGTTTGTTCCTCGTGAGATCGTCAAGTTAAAAGGTACGATCCCCGCTCGGGGAGTTCTACACATCAGTTGATCAGGGTACTCTTAACTTTTTTATTAAGCTCGTACTGTATTGCAAATTTAGTAGTTCTATATTTCTGAGGTGCTGAATGTACGTGAAAAATGAAGTTCCATGATTAATGATGAAAAACAGTTCAACAAAAAGGACAAAAGTTTAAAATGAAAGGCACATAAAACAATTTAAGTTTCTCCATTTGTCTTCCTTTTTAATTTAACTATGGTTTCATGAACAAATAGTCGTATACCAATTAATATCTATCCAAAAATTCATAATTTCCAAAGTTATGCCATGATTATTATTGAGGCATTTTTTTGACAGTGCTCAAAATGATAAATTAAAAAAAATAATGACCACACGACATATATCTTGATACGACGTAATATCTAATAGTATAAGAACATTACCATTTGAGTAACAGTGGATGGAATCATTAACTGAAATGTAAGATTCTATGAATGTTGTATCTTCTTCTTCTTCTTCTTCCTTTTTAGTACAGACCTCTTTTACAGAGTATTATCGTACTAAAATTAAGAAACAAAATTACATTCCAAAAAGTAGTCCCCATCATTAAAAAAACACATGAGAAACCTGAAGGGGGCTAACTACGCTCCTAAATAATAGCTCATAATTTTGTAACATAGAATCGTTTCAAGATTTCGTCTTGCAAAAATATTTCTATGGTAGTTATGAAAACAATGTGTAACAATAGGAGATTATCATTAATCCATGGTTGAGTAAGCACACATTAATGAATGTTTATTTTTATATTAAACAAATTCGCAAATTAAAGTAATATTATCATTGCAGCTTACTGAGTATTATTTTTTTCTTCAAAATGCACCGTTTTTACAATTGCAAATAATGCATTTAACCACATGTACCATTTACGAATAAAAAATGATGGAAAATCAAACAGCATTGTTTCATAATCAATGCATTCAGTCATGTGCTGTTTCACAACATTGCACAGGCACGCACAATGTCTTGTGACTTTTGAATTGGGCCATTTTGTCTTTAATCTGTTTTTCTTTTAGGCAAATTTCAATTAAAAAAAACATGAAAATACAAAACAAATATCTGATATTTTGTTCTCACTATTTATGTCTATTTTACTCCTTTTTGTTGGCGCGGGGGGGGGGGGGGGGGTAAAGTAAAGTAAATGGGAACCTGGTAGAAATGTATTCCTTGAAACGCAGAGCACGTGACAGCTGCTCTGCTAAAGTCATGCAGGGTAATTATGCTGCATTATTGTAGAGCGCTTAGAGACTTCCAACACAGTACGTGTTAGGCGCTATATAAGCACATATCATTATTATTATAATTCTGTTTAGGATAGCATTAACCAACTTCTTTTGTTTTGTTTTTCCAATCCACCATTCAACAAGTCAACTCTCAAGTACTTCCTTTCAACACCTTAAGCAGGGCTCCCACTAAGCCGAGTTGTATTGGCGAGTTATGGCGAGTCGTGATGAGTTGCCTCAAAGAGGCACTCGAAATACTCGCGAATAGCTCTTCTTGTAACTCGGGATAACGCGCGACACCTCGGTATGGCTCGGCGTAACTTTTTACAACATTCCACGGCTCTCCTCGAAGTCGCGAACAGTTCCAGAATTTTGAACATGTTCAAATTTTTCACTGACTCGTTGTAACTCGAGGTGAACTTGCTTACACTCGTAATATACTCGCATTCAGGCGCGTACGCAGGGGGGGGGGGTTAAACCCCCTTCAGTTTTTGTTACGTATGTATTTTATAGCAACCCCCCCCTTTGCGATTTTTTAAAATTTTCTTATACCAATGGCTGACCTAAAAAAGGTGACCTTACCCCCCCCCAACGGAGCAAAATGTCAAATTTTCAAATTACGAGCTCCTTTTCTTTTCTGAAAAGTGTCCCCTTTTCCTCTCATCATTAAACGCGCCCCTAATTTCAAGCGACTAACAGCACCTCCTCCTAAAGCTCGCTTGCTCCGCTCGATCGCGTTTATAGATGATATACTAATGTTACTTATTGAAGTTCTTTTCTGCTTTTCAGTCTTCCGTTATAAAAAATAAAAAAAACCTACATATAACCCCATCAGGATAGGGTTTTTTGCTCTTTATAAGATGTAATTTTTCGAGCTGCGACCTCACAAATCTTTAAAATATTTCCTCGCTCCATTCGCTCGGTCGCAAATAATTTTGGGGACCATCATACTTAACTGCAAAGTATGATGCTTAAACAATATCTTGTACTGTGTACAAAGTGAAACAAATATTGAAATCATCCCTGATAATGCAATCACAATGTAAAGGTATATACCAATGTCTAAAACATGAGATTTCCCTTTGAAGGTGCCCTTTTTTTCTTGGTGCCCCCTCTTCTCCTCAAACTTCGGATGTCGCTTGACCGCCCATGGCCAAACTGATGCATTTCCCGCCCCTTGATCGCATATGAATTCTTTAAAACTCTTATCACACGTTAGAAGATTTTGATAACTTGTTGTTAGATCGGTACAAGTCGTACACAAGTCATCGCAACTTAAACCGAGCTCGCGTGACTCGTACATACACTGTCGCTCATAATGGTGGAATATTTTTTTTAAATCCCAATTCATGGACAAATCTTCTGTGTGCTCATGCCTTGAGCCATAATGCATGGCCGTCCAGAGGATTTTTTTATGTTGGGGACCGGGGTAAAATGCAATAAATTATTGAAAATTTATTGCATTTTCCGTGTTTTTTTATATTTATGGAAAGTGCCCCCTACCCTAGCCCCCGCTGCGTACAGTCATGGTTCAGTGACAAAACAATGGCCTCGTAACTGTGAGGCCCCAGGATCAAAACCGTGTCGATGTGCTATATTAGTGCCCTTTTGTGGGGCATTAATCCTCATTACTGTCATTTATGACTTGAGGGCGTAGGTCCCCTAGTTAATAAGCATAGTCGCATACACATGCTTTAGCAGTCCCGCAAAATACACATTGGCAAATTATTATTCAATAAAATCTGAGAATGTATACTATTATCTAGATTTATTATTTTTAAATCATTTTTAGAATAATTCCATAAATTGGGGTAAAACTAAAATATTCCACCTTTATGAGCGACAGTGTACATCGTAGGAAACTCCATAATGCGTCGTATGATAATTCATGCAAATACCATACAAATTAGTAAATTTCAAGCGAGTTTACGCGAGTTCAAGCTCGCACCAGCTCGCCACAACTCGAGGCTCCAACTCGGCTAAGTGGGAATCCTGCTTTATATCGCTCACACAAAGCGCGCGAAAGGCCGCCGAAGGCGGTCCTTTCGCGAGTATTGCTATAAGGTCCGTTGCTTGGTGTACTGATTCTCTAATAAACACCAACAGCAGCAACAAAATAACAACAAATGTTCAGTTTTTGTATCACCCTCTTCTTTCACCAAGAATATATCGACAACAACAACGACGGCAGCAGCAGCAACAACAACAACAGTAATGACAACAACAATAATAACCACAATAACCACAACAGTTCAGGTTTTGTAACACCGTCTACTTTCACGAAGAATATATCGATACATGAGAGAAAATGAGCATGCGCACAACACGATTTACGATTGCTTGTAACTGAATATATAGAGGGTCATTGCCAACGCAAGACATCTAACGGGTTGACGCCGTTTGATTATCTCTACAAGGCTGCCCAGAAATATTTATCAACATTTAATCACTAGCGACAGAGCTAAGGTGTGACGTTAATTTTGAATTTTATAATAATTTGTTGTGAATTAGGCTCAGAATAGTTAGAAATATACTGTTATGCGTGCTTCATGTAGATTATCAAAACCTTTGGTATAATACTTGTATAGGCTACTTTCATAATTCATTGCCTAGTAAGTTGACATGTCAAGGGAATCCGAATTTTCAAATGGCGGCCCATTGACCGAATTTGCCCCACCAGACAATTGCATGCAGCCCACAAACAAAAACCGTTCATGTTACAAAGCTCCATTACCGAAGTGTCTCAAGGCTCGCTGATATGGGGTCTGGTCGCTATTCATTAGGACCGCTATTCATAACGTGAAAGTTCCCATACCTGCAGGACCGCTATTCATAATAGGAGAAGAGGGTTACTATTAGGGTGATCACACTGCCTGTGCACACAGTCTGCCCCGCGAACACACACACACAACAGCAGTCAGTTGGTAGAAATAGCAATTTTTGTAAATTTATTTAAAAAAAACTAAACAATATTTTTAAATTTTTATTTCACATATATTTCAAGCATACTTTTAACTACAATTCAGTGTAGTTTCATTGTTATAGGCATGTGGGAAATATGTTAAATTATTTAATTAGAATATTGTCTTTTCAGCCATGTGTGACATGGCCCGCTGATCGCCCATTGACTTGCACTGTTGTTATTCTGCGTGGTGAAAATGCACCTCAATGTATAAAACTCCCCTACAAAAATGCAATATCCTCATGTGTTTCACTCATTGAATCAATTTGTTATTTACACTCAAGGTAGCCACAACTGTACTGGTGTCACCAAACTTGTTTTTACTCTAAAATTCAGTCCCTGTGAAATGTTATGGCCTGTTGAATGGTTTCTCGGAAAAACGTCATAAATCCTCAAATCTGACATCTTTTAAAAGAAAAAGATACTGTGATTGTAGCTGAAAGTCTGCAAATTCTTATCATATGATCGGTTTTTCTGAATAATTTGTGAAACACATGAGGAAATAGCTGTAACGGCGATCCAAGTAATTTCCATCGCCATATTTCATTGGCATTGCAAAAATATTTGGAATTTAAGGTTAATATTTGGTGTAAATATGATCTATGAATATATGATTTAAAAAATGCCAAAAAAATGAACAGTTTGACTTTCCTAATTTGCATAATGAGTGCGCGAATATATAATTAGCTGAAATTACCTAATTTGCATATTTGATGAATATTCATGATTTTTTTAAATTTCAAATAAAATATATTTCCATACCTGTCTGATATACATAGGTTTCACTGATGTATCATGTTCGGTTTTGATTTGATTACATATGTGCATATTAATTAGGCGGACTTAGTTATTTTCACAACTTTTTCATATCTGCAGATTCGCAAAAATGGCAAAAGTGACTTAATTTGTTGGCTTCTGTTTCCAAAACGGTATTAGATATATGAATTTTCATTTTTGGATTTTTTTACCACAAAGCTGATTTTTTAGTGTCTTATTATTTGTGTCCGAGAAAGTGATGAATTAAATTGTCAACTTTGTCGAATTTTGCCATTTTTGCCAATTTGACCATTTCTGGCAGGTTTTTCGGTAATTTTGCGATTTAAAAAAAATGGTATAAAATCACAACGCATTGACCGATTTCAATTCTGTTTGTTTTGTTTTTTGAAGCTTTCATAGAGCTTGATCATTTGCAATCATCAAATAACATGTGTTTGTTGAACTTATTTTTGGTGTGCTATACCTATTACTATTCATAAAGAAATAAGGACCGTTATTCATAAGGACCCCTATTCATCATGTGAGATGAGGGTCGCTATTCATAATTCATATTGAGGGTCATTATTCGTAAGGACCGCTATTCATAATACGAAATCGGGGTCGCTATTCATAAACATGCAAAGGGGCGCTATTCATAATTTACATTTGGGGTATCAAGGACCGTTATTTATAATACAAAATGAGTGTCTATATTCATAATACGAGGAGAGGGACGCTATTCATAATATGAAATGAGGGTCGCTATTCATAATAGGAGTAGAGGGTCGCTATTCATAATACGAAATGAGGGTCGCTATTCATAATATGAGGAGAGGGTCGCTATTCATAATACGAGGATAGGGTCACTATTCACCGCCCCCACAAATACAAAAACAAACAAAGAAAATGCAATAAATTATCAATAATTTATTGCATTTCCCCCCGGTCTCCAACAGGAAAAATTCCTCTGTAGGGCCATGCATTATGGTTCAAGGCATGCCCACATAGAGGATTTTTTTATGTTAGGGGTCGGGGTCAAATGCAATGAATTATTGATAATTGATTGCATTTTCTTTTCTTTTTTGTATTTGTGGAGGCGGCGACGTACCCTAGCCCCCGCTGCGTACAGTCAAGATTCAGTGGCTAAGCAATGGCCTCGTTACTGTGAGCCCCCAGGATAAAAACCGTGTCGATGTGCTATATTAGTGCCCTTTTATGAGTTAATCCTCATTACAGTCAGTTATGACTTAAGGACGTAGGTCCCCTAGTTGATTAGCATAGTAGCATACACATGCTTTAGTAGTCACGCAAAACAAACGCTCACAAATTAATATTGAATAGAATCTGAGAATGTATACTATTATCTAGATCTATTACGAATAAATCATTGTCAAAATCATTCCATAAATTGGGGTACAAATAATTATTCCACCATTATGAACAACAGTGTACATAAGATAAAGTATTAATAACATTAATTCTGAAGTCATAACTATGTAAAGGTAAAGATACTTTTGTTGATATTGTACTTTTGAATATTTAGGGTACCGTAAATTACTGTATGATAATGAATGAAATATATATGTATTTATGTATAAATACTACGAGTGCAGAGGTTTCTTATTTAACTGTTTGCTGAATAGGTGACTAGATGTACAAAGATTTACCAATTGTAAAGAACAAGCAAAACAGATGAAGTGAATAGAGCAAGAGAATAGGCAGAAGAGAGAGAGAGAGAGACAGATGGAGACAAATGAAGAGAGAGAGAAAGAGAGAGAGAGAGAGAGAGAGAGTGTGTGAGTTAGAGGGAACGAAAGAAATGGATGAGAGAGAGAGAGAGAGTGAGAGAGAGAGAGAGAGAGAAAGAAGATGTAGAATGAGAGGCATAACAATGAGAAACAGAGCATGTAGGTGAGTGAAATGAGAGTAAAGGAAGATGATCAAAATGTCTACAACAGGGAAAAAAGGAAGAGAGATGGAATCAGGAACAGAAATACTAGTAATTGGGACACACACACCCACGCAAAGGAAGGGAGTGAACAGTGGCGTAATGTAATCAAAGGAAATTGAAAGTGTGATAATAGGAATGATCAATACAATAAAAGTATTTTTGGCATAATTGTTTTCCCCTCATGAAATGACACGGTCCTTTTGCAATGAGCTTTTAAATTCATCATGAATTATAAATGAGTACCGTGCGCCTCATTCCTGCTCTCATGTTTATTTCTATTCATCCTGTTTTACGCTACCTAACATTTTCTCTTGTATAGATCCTCCTCTTTGTTCAAAAAGTAGATCAATCATGAAAAATATAGCGAGGCACGTTCACTCAGAAAGTATAGAATTATTTCTCCCGTGCAGAAGCACGTACCATCGTACCAGTGCCTTCTCATATATCAATTATTGGAAAACTTTGTCAGCCATTGTCGAAAGCGGTTTTTTGCTTCAGATGACAGAGCACGTCATAGCCATCATAGGAGGAAGACGGTGGTCTCTTGTAAGTCGTCCTCTTCCCTAAAACCTGGATTTTGCCAGAGTTTTTCATAAACTCGAGGTACGTTTTATTCATACAAATATTTTTTAGAACACCTAGAAAAATCTTTTAGAAGATATTTTCAAAGCTAAGGTATCTGATACCCAAAGTATAGTATTAATCTGTGGGAAAGAAATTGATATTTTCCTCATTGGCGTTATCCGCAGGATTGAGTGTGTGCGGTGTGTATGCGATTCACCCGATCGATTGTCCCTTTGATAGGACAACAAATCATAGTTTGTTCTTTATTGCATATGTTAAACCATTGTGTATCACTTAATTTCATACTTCGTAGCTTGAGATGCTACGACATAATTTTGTGTTTGTTTTGCTATTTATACATTGTCGGTCAGCAGGTTCATGTAGTTAGGTGACTATTGTAAATTGGAAAATAAGTACAAAGTATTGATGAAAACGTTATTCTTTTGTTAGTCGTAATATTAAAATAATAATTGTGTTTATCTTACAGATGGACTTAACTTGTTGCATTCTTACATTTGTGATCAGTACGCAAATATATCTCAGTACCGGGGAAGGTTTGTAATTTCATCTTTCCTATTCTTTTCTATTCTATTCTATTTGACTATTCTATTATACGAATTACAAAAAAATGCCAAGAAGATTTAAATAAAGGAATCAGGGCTCGGGTCATAAAATAACTCTTTATGAAAAATACATTCATGAAAAAGGTGTATTTTGAAATTTGAAACAAGAAAATTGACTTAAATTTCGTATGTCCTCATTTTGTTAGAAAATCCATCTAGGCCTACGTATTAAGGGTTTCTTGAAAGAAAGAATATATTCTATACATTTTTTTGTTGTTGATATTTCGCGACTACTTCCGCAACGCATGGAAATATCATCGCGCGATATTTTAATTCTTTCTTTCAAGTCTTGCATATTTTTTAACCGATATTTCACGGACATTGCACGAACGTTTGTGGGGACTCGTTTCGTCTTTTTTTTTAAAACCTCAAGCCAGCCCAAAAGTTGAGAATTATGGACCTTATGTACAAATCAAATAGAAACCTGTAGGTTTTATTAATCATCTCTCAAAATCATGGATGCATTGTCAATGATTATTTTTCATTGAGATGGAAGCCTCAAATCGCAAAACCACAAACTTTGTATTTGCGTAAGATTTTATTGGCGATATGAAGTTATAAAAGCCCACAGCGGATTTTTTATGGGAAAAATCCCAGTCACTTTCGGATCGGCATATTATTTGAATAATGCACATTTAAAACGTTACTTTATTTACAAAATTTGATAGCAATATCTGCTGTTTGATTCTATTTCTGTCTTGCAGCTTGTGATGTGAATCAGGTTGAATTCGATGGGTCCTTGTACCATTTCTCTCAAAACCCGTCCGACTTTTACACATCGAAAGTTTCTTGTGAGGATCTGGGAATGCATCTGGTCTCGATAGGATCCAAGCTAGAACAGGACTTCTTGGTCTACAACCTACCCGACAATAGCTCAGAATACTGGATAGGACTAGACAGTGTGACTTGGCAAGACGGTTCAAACTTGACTTACAACAGGTTCAGAGGATATCCGTATGATCTTGATGAAGGAGGAACTTATTTCGTAATGCGTATACCGTTTCCACCCTATTGGCGTGATGACAGTGTCGACCACAAGCATAATTGCATTTGTGAAAAAGAGGGCAGTGAGTACTGAAGATTGTGATTCGGATATTATTTAAACCTACATGAGGGTTAATTTGTGTTGAACTGGTTGTGTCAGGCCACATGAAAATCCAATCACTCTAACCTGAAATCCCGTCACCCCACACACGCACACTCGCGCGGATTCAGGCGGGGGCACAGCCGGCCCGTGCCCCCCCTTTTAGCGGCTAAAAAAAAAAAAAAAAAAGAGAAAAGGGGAAAATAGATTTAAAAAAAAAAAAATCCAAGGTATGGGTTAAAGTGTTCGTACTGCGCTGCCCATCACCCAGTGGCGTACGCGAACTTCGCGAAGGGACCCTACCTTTCAGCCGGGGCAAGCCACGGACTTCCCGATTCTTCCTATTTCCTTCTCGATTTTGCCAAATTTTGTTTCCATTTTGCCAGAATATTTACTTTTCTTCTCAATCTCCCTTTTCTTCATGATTTCCCCCAATTTGTGTACAGTTCTTTCATGCGCAGATCGTATATATAAAGAGAGTCCAGATTTTCTTTCACGTTGCTCCTTTTTGTGCATACATGTGCGTCACTTAATGCTATGGTCACATTACCCAAAAGTAGCCTGCTCGGCGGCCGAGTGTCGAGTTTTTAGCCAATTTTGCCCGGCCACCGAGCGGCGGCCGCCCAGGCACCGCTTGTTTTTAAGGCATCGCTCGGTCGCTGCTGAAGTTTTAGCGCGGAGTTAAAATTCGGGCGGCGCCTGCTTACTTTCACTCGCCGCCCAAACTACGCTCGGTGACTGGGCGGTCGCCGCCCGGCGCCGACCTAATCGAGCGTTCACCGTCGAGCGATTGAGGTCAAAAATCGAAGCCGCTAGGTCAAAGGCTGTCGAGCAGTCGCCGCCCGGTCGCCACCCGGTCGCCGCTGGAAGATCAGACGGTCACTGGGCGGCGAGTCCAAAAATCGGTCGGCAGCCTTTAACCTAGCGGCTTCGATTTTTGACCTAAATCGCTCGGCGGCGAACGCTCGATTAGTTCGGTGCCTGGGCGGCGAACGGCCGGGCACCGAGCGTATTTTGGAGCCCCGCCGATCACTGGCCGGCCGCCGTGCAATATCTTTAAAATCAGCCGGCGGCCGGTGGGAGACTGCTCGGGAATCGGTCGGTCACCGGTCGGTGACTGCTAGGACACCGCGCGGAAAAAGCTCCGCGATTTCGCCCAGTTTTGACCTAAAATCGACCGGCGACCGGCAACCGACGGAAATCGACAGGGCACCGCCCAGGCATCGCTGGGGCTCTACAGCCTGCTCGACTTCTCCAAAAATCGCTGGGCGATGCCTAAATTCCAGCGGCGACCGAGCAGGCTACTAATCGGTTGGTCGCCGCTCTGATTTGTGACCATAGCTTTAGAGCGTGTTGCGTAAAGCTGGATTTCCACTCACTCTCAAACGCTAGTGGTTCAGTTTTTGGAGACGGCAATAAGAATCGCAAGGAAACGCTTTCAAAGTTCAACCTTTTTCAACCCGTCTGGAGCGGATAAGCGTTTTGATATCGAACTATCGGCAAGCAAAATACAGTATTCCGCGCATGTACCATTGCGTCTTAGAACGCTTGCGTTTAGAGTATAAATTTAGCTTAAAGATAAAGTTGAGTTCTGGTCATGCAATTGCATTGTGAAAGAAACAGTATCATGTAGTATATCAGATTAGCGGTTTATGGCAAATCTAACGAAAATCTTGCCGGAAATCATATTCACTGAAACGCATAAACTATTTTTGCACATTTATTGACCATAATATACAGTCAGGTCAGACGACTACCTTGACTTCCACATCTTTATCTTTTCAACTAAGCTCATGTTTTCTACAAATCGTCCTGCAGATAAAGTGCCTTTGTTAACCTGAACATTCAGAACGAGCCTGGGTGAATTCTGTATGAGTTATGTATTTAACATAACAGAAATCACAAACAGTAAACATAACTTTTGACAATGCTGTCACAAATGTCAGCATAACCTCTTTCTCCCCTTTCAATTGTTTCTTTTGGTAGCCTGTAATCCAGGTCTAGTCGAATTCCATGGGTCTTGCTATCACTTCTCTGGAATTGTTTCAAATTACAACGCATCCAAAGCACTTTGTGAGAGCATGGAAATGCATTTGGTCTACATAGGTTCTCAAGAAGAACAGGATTTTTTGGAGATAAACCAAGCACCTTATATCGCGATCGGTACGTGGATCGGGCTAAGTGCTGTGACCTGGCTTGATAACTCTAGTCTGACCTATGCCAATTTCAATATAACCACCTCGACATTCGATGATGGAGGAACTTATTTTGTGATGAGCTCGTCGTCCTCGTTCCGGTGGCTCGACGAAGACGGATCAAACCTTCACTATGCCATCTGTGAAAAGAAAGGAGGTAAGCACGAATATATGATTAGTTTTTTCCTGAGTAAAATAAAGTAAAATACAAAAAAGTCCATGTTACTTGTTTTTTAAAACATCTCTTATGATTGGAAATTGTTTGAATCACAAGGGGAGGTTAATGAATTAAACATCAAAGACGCATGATCACAGGTTTACATGATGGGGAAAGTGAGAGGATCCGGGGATATACTTGATAGTGGGTAGTGGCGTTTACAGAGAGTTGAATTTACTTTTACGACCGATCGATGAGCGCACCCTCCTCCAACTTCAGAAGGACCATAGAATAAGGATAAATTTCTTTTTTTACTTCACTCTCTCACATGAAATAGAAACAAATCCACGATTCTTAGCAGTTCTTCTATATATAATAAACATCATGGCATACAAATGGTATAGCTTGATGAAGTCTCTAAGATAGTTCTTTGATAATATCATCAACATGAGATTTTACCATCAATTTTCCCCTTTCTTCAGATTGTAATGGGGTCCCAAATGCCAGCTACGTGTACGGTGGGTCCTGCTATTACGTCAATCCTACCCCTGCCGGTTTCCTATGGATGAAATCATTTTGCGAGACTTATGGAATGCATCTGGTCTCGATCGGATCCGGGGGAGAGCAAGGTTTCTTGGTGTCTATTCTTCCTGACGTTAACATAGATTACTGGATAGGATTAGACAGTATCACCTGGCAAGACGGCTCACAGATGATCTTTAACAGTTTCAAAGGATATTGGGATGATTTCAATCTTGGGGGAACTTGTTATATAATGGTAACATTGCCTCAAATACACTGGTTTGATCGTACAACCGACACCTCAATCGATCATCCTTTCTACGAAGAGTATTACATTTGTGAAAAAGAAGGCGGTGAGTAACGAAATTTCGTTTACAACGAGTATATATCTCTATACAGTTAACAGCTAAATAGTTCATATCCCTTGTAAATTTTTATTTTTGTGACTTTAGTAACTCAAGAATAAAAGGTAGACTGGTTGAGTTAGGGCCGTTGTTGAATATTATAAGCTTTAATATTTCACATTCTCAACAACAACAAAAATCGGGACAAATCAATTTTTCACATACTTAACCAATGCCAAACCTTGGTCAGGGTATGAATTATTTAGTTGTTAACTGTATAATATAAATCCGAAAAGGACAATGTAAAAGTTTTCTTAAATGGAAATGCATTTTCGACCTGAATGATAAGAGTTGGGAAACATATTGTTCTATTGGATTTAATTGTATCATTGATGTGGGCTTACGATGGTTTCAGTTTAAAGTCTTGCAACGCATATTATATACGAACGATCTACTGTTTAAAATGAATTTAGTCCCAAGAAAAGAATGTACATTTTGTAATGAACAGATTGAAACAGTTATACATCTGCTATGTGATTGTGCGCATGTTAAAAATATTTGGGGTAGGTTAGAACACTGGATTAATACTGGAACCGGAAATAAATTAACATTTTCATTACAAGATAAATTATTTGGTTTAAAAGTTTCAAATAATTATGCATTGAATTGTATACTGATTGTGGTGCGACAGATGGTGTATACTTGCAAAATAAAGAAACAATTGCCCGACGTTGATAATATTAGAGTTTCGATTATAAATTACTTCAAAAACGAAAAGTATATTGCAATTTCGAATTGTAGAAACAATAAATTCACAAGAAAATGGTTTCAATTCAGGAATTTGTTTACTTAAAATGATATTTTTTCTGTATTTGTTTTTCTTTCCATGAGTGTTAGAAATGAATTATTGATTTGTTATTTTGTGTTAACTCAACAGTTCATCAATACTTGTATCTTGAAAAGCCAATTTTATTTTATTTATGTTATTATGTAAATTACCTTGAATATATATTTTTGTATGTGTTTCAAATGAAAATCAATAAAATCCCTGTGGAGGGAAAAATATGAAGAAAAAATATGATATGATGACGCAAACAAAATGATGAAGAAAAGAAGGTTGATGCTTTAAATCCAACAGTTTTTATTAGGTCACAAATGTCTTCATCAAGACTATGACAAACATTAAGAATAGTATTCCTTATAGCGTTTCCACGGCAACGCGCAAATAGTTAATTAGTATTTTGGTGAAAAGTTTGAACATGTCACATAGCATCACAATTAACGATAAGGTTGAGTTCTAGTCATGCGGTTGCATTGTTAATGTTTGAAAGACACGGTGTTGAATCGATCAGAAAAAGTTTATCATGTGGCATATATGTATTGGTGTGTATACTGCAAGGTTCTGGAGTCATCAAATGATAACAAATTTAGTCTAGTCTTGGTAAAAGTAACAAACACTGTAATAATAATAGTAATAATAAAATTCCGTTTTTTATATAGCGCTCACATGTGGCATAAAAATGAGACCGACATTTTTAAGCTGTTACATGTCATATTTAGATTAAGAAGGCATATGAACAGCCATACTTTTCAGGGAATATTTTTTCTCTCGGGGCTCTGGTGTATATGTGTAAGCTAGGAGGCGAATTGGCTCAGTCGGTAAAGCGTCTGCCTGTTGTATCAAAGATTGTGGGCCGAATTCACAAAGGAGGTTTGTCGACAAACTTAGGTTTATGTGCGTTTCGACGCGTTTCAAACCAAGGTACAAACCTTGGTTCGAAATGCGTCGAAACGCGTCATATGAGGCACATAAACCTAGGTTTGTCGACCAACCTCCTTTGGTTAGGCTATAATTATGACAGTGAAAAACACTGGCCCGCGGATAGAAACTTAAATGGAGGCCCCGTGTATAGGAGAGTCATCATCTTTGCACATTAAGAACCCGCTGCACTTTTCGTAGAAGCTTATAGGGCAAACCCCGGTATAGTGGTCCATCTGCATATCGGGCGAAGAGACCCAAGCATTACAGTTATTCAGTTCAGACACAGGTGACGCCATAATGTAGTCTGTCTCTCTCTACCTCGTGTTTTTTCGTTTTGTATTTTAGTACCATGTGATCCGACTCAAATCGAATACGGCGGGTCCTGCTATTACTTCTCTCAAAATCAAACCACTTACCACGCATCCAAGCTAATCTGTGAAAACCGAGGCATGCATCTGATCTACATCGGATCACAGGAAGAAGGAGACTTCTTGGAGTTAAACGGCCCATTGAACGGAGAGGTATGGATTGGGTTAAGTGCTGTAACCTGGCTCGATAATTCTACCCTGACCTATGCTAATTTCGGTAAAACCACCTCGACATTCGATGACGGAGGAACTTGCTTCGTGATGAATTCTTCCGCTTCTTTCCAATGGCTCGACGATGACAGTTCTAACCAGCATTACTACATTTGTGAAAAGGAAGTAGGTGAGTTGGCTTATGAAATTTGAGCTGCAAGTAAAAGTCTATTTTCAAAAGAAAGTGTTGCTTTTATTACGTGGGTAACGAGACATGGCTCAATCATTTATAAAGAAAGCGATCGTAATTACTTATGAAAAATCAATCTAAGGACATTTTCAATAGCCTTGTGCATCACCCTTTGAAATGTTCGAACATGACAATGACGTATTATGTTATCCGAACATGAATTCTATGGGTTGTACAAAAGAGTATTGCAATTGCCCTTGAGTTGATTTATCAAAAATATTTGCGGTCGTGTTACAGCAACATTTTTATTTTACTGCAGTGTGCTTTAAAAAAAAATTCATTTTGACTTTGTCATATTTGTTAAGCAGATAAACACCGCTATTGAAATGGTTCATTCCAGCAATTTAATGTGAAGTGAGAAAACGTTAAGGCTTACAATGCTTTAAGACACAAGTTGTGTATGCAAGTAAGTGTTGTAGTTTTTTATTTGACCAAAAAGATTCTTTATAATTAATGCAATACATTGATTTTAAGGAGGTACCGAATCTACAACATTCACCCCCACATCAAGTCAAGGTTGCACCGACGTTGCTACATTCAGTTCTCTTCCGGCGACCGATACCACTTCAGCAACATCTACCACAGGCACATCCCAAGCGATGGCTACGTCTCCAATCTCTGCCACACACACATCCCAAGCGATGGCTACGTCTCCAATCTCTGCCACAGACACAACCCAAGCGATGGCTACGTCTCCAATCTCTGCCACACACACAACCCAAGCGATGGCTACGTCTCCAATCTCTGCCACACACACAACCCAAGCGATGGCTACGTCTCCAATCTCTACCACAGGCACAACCCAAGCGATGGCTACGTCTCCAATCTCTGCCACACACACAACCCAAGCGATGGCTACGTCTCCAATCTCTGCCACACACACAACCCAAGCGATGGCTACGTCTCCAATCTCTGCCACACACACAACCCAAGCGATGGCTACGTCTCCAATCTCTGCCACACACACAACCCAAGCGATGGCTACGTCTCCAATCTCTGCCACACACACAACACAGGCGATGGCTACGTCTCCAATCTCTGCCACACACACACCACAGGCGATGGCGACAACTACAGCCTTCTCTGCTCCGGTGGCAGGTAAATCTTCTTGCAACATCACGTTTGGGCTTGGTCTTTAGTTTAAGTTCACATAAGCCATGGCAAACAAGGGAGGGTTTATTTTGTTATGTTTTGTTTTACCTCTTTCCCCCCTTTTTTCGTGAAAGTAAATTGCAAGTGAGAATGAAAAAGTGAAACTGGGCGCAACAAAGGTCACTCACGTACACACCTGTGTGTTTATAAAATAAAATATAGAAATATGAAGCGCACTGTACTTATTTTGCCTCGAGGGTCATAGCGTGATATGTGAACAGACTTTACTTCCATATACTGGCAACAATGACACAGCAACAACAAATAAACAAATACAAACATGCAGTAATGCATCGGCCAAATTGAGTCCGTATATTGGCTTCGATTGTGTGCGGGATGTTCATGTACGTAGCTTGGTATCGACTGTAATGGTAATAACTATCGATGGACTACTCCTGCAATTCAATTTACTTGTTGAATAATTTATCCATGTATTGTGTTTGAATGAGTGGGATTGACTTTTATGTCTGTCTATTATCTATTTACTCGATCTGCGAAGGATACACTCCGCAGTTCTCCAAACCTGGAGGAAACCAAGAAGAAGAAGAAGAAGAAGTAGGCTTTCATTACAGCGGTTGGAATAAAACGGTTTGGAGTTGAAGTCATTTAGTTCACTTTCAGTAAATTTTATCAGAAATAAAGATCAAAACTCAAAAGGTGTATTAATTTAATTATTAGTAGCGTTGACTCATTTCAATCTGAATTTTCAGGCTATCTTCACATCTAATTAGCTTCTTTACTCTGTTATGTTACAATAGCTCAAAAGCGATCCACTTACTTCAGACTTCTGGCCAATGGCGCAACACTCGCCGATGTCCTCGTCCGCTCATCGTATATCGCATCGACCGTCATCGCATGCGGCAAAAGGTGCCTAAATGACCCTCTCTGCTCATGCTTCACGTACATCGCACATGAGAGGACATGCCTTCTTGCCGAGAGTTGCCCATTGACATCTCAGTCCGGCTATGAAAAACGCTCTGGAGCTGTAACCTATTCGACTCTAATATAGGCTTCTTCAAATTTAACTTCTTCATATATATATATATATATATATGCAAAGTGAAATTAATCAAATGAAGTAATACTCATCTGCAATGGCTTGGCTACAGTGTGGTCTTTGATAATGCCTAAATTGCATTATCTATAAAGCGCATATGTATCAAATGTTATATACACTGTAACAAAAACTATAACTATTAGAGCACATAACACATGTAAAAAACACATTGCAAATTCTCATTACTAAAACGTATAGTTATTTTATTTGCACAAAGTTTGATTATTTATCTACGTTCAAATATTGCAACACAAGTCATGAATGTTAAACATCTTTCATTTATTGCAATATTTATTTATTTAAATTGTGGTGTATTATCTTTTCTAGATTAGTTGGGTTAGGCTCATTCGTACAGAAGTATTTGAACATCTCTCTCGAAGTAAATAACAAATTTGAACAAACTCTTACGGGGTATTAGAGATTCGGTTTATCAACTTATATTGTGAAAGGGAGTATCCTAGCTGTAAACCTCGGCTTTTAAAAGAGGCGGTATCGAAAAATGTATTTTCCCCCCAATATCACTGCGTGAATTGTTTTGAAACATACAATTTCTTCAGCAAATATTCTATTCCTTTCGTCTAGTGAAATCTACACTCGACAAAAAAAGAAAGTGGACATTAAGTATAGTTAAGAATTTCAAATAAATATTTGATATAAAATTATCTTTCGGCATATACATCGAAGAAACCATAAAGTAATCCTCTTACAATCGAAATCATACGCATGTGTTAGCAAAAACAATTTAACATTAAATAAAAACGGGGCATCTGGCCGATTCAAATTTTAATGAGCATTAGGTGTAGGGTAGGTGCAGGGAATTGGAGACCGCAGGGAATTGGTGACCACCAAGCTTGAATCCATCACTGTCTGTCCGTGTTGGCTCCAATACTGCTATAGCGCCATTTGTGGCCTTTAACAACACTACTGCATATATCCAATTCATTTCGAAGACTACAATGTGCTCTTTCTCCGAGAAAATTGGAAAAATTGACCAAGGTAACCAATTTTGATCGTATAATTTTGCTCTGATATAAAAACACAATTTTCACTGAATGTTGTGGTGTATGCAGATATTTAGGGGGTGGCTCTTAAAAAGTAGTTTTAAAATGAAGTTTATGAAGTGTGCCAACAATTACAGAAAACTTATGGCAAATGTTTGTTGTGAATGGGTGTTGCACAGCACATTATGAATGGTGTCTGATCAGAAATGTGTGCAGGCAATGGGGGACACTAGGTCCAAGATTTATTATTATTATTATTATTCATTTAATGGTATATAATGGTCGACCAGCAGCACAAGGCTGAAAGGGTCAATTTACAAAGGTACAGCGAGATAAATTATATACATGTGCAATAGTATTACCGTTTACGAAACATAGTAAATAAATCTGTAACATAATGACAATACAGCAGAATTATATTGCGTTCGTTTATGTACATTACGTGAAAGGATGCACTAGCAGAAGTTATACAAGAGCAGTAGTTCTATATTTCTGCCATGTGCTGAATGTACGTGAAAAATGAAGTTCCATGATTAATGATGAGAAACAGTTCAACAAAAAAGACAAAAGTTTAAAATGAAAGGCACATAAAACAATTTAAGTTTCTCCATTTGTCTTCCTTTTCAATTTGATTATGGTTTCAAGATTACATGAACAAATAGTCGTATACCAATTAATATCTATCTCAAAATTCATAATTTCCAAAGTTAGGCCTATGCCATATTTATTATTGAGACATATTTTTGACAGTGCTCAAAATGATAAATTAAAAAAATAGTGACTACACGACATATATCTTGATACGACGTAATATCTAACAGTAAAAGAACATTACCATTTGAGTAACAGTGGATGGAATCATTAACTGAAATGTAAGATTCTATGAATGTTGTATCTATACGATACGGCCGGGCTAAAATTAAGAAACCAAATTATATTCCAAAAAGTAGCCCCCATTATTAAAAAAACCTATGAGAAACCTGAAGGGGGCTCTTTTGTAAATTAAAAAAGAGCCCTCTTGGAAAAAAAGTTGAGGATTAATTGTCACAAAAAGTAACTACGCTCCTAAACAATGGCTCATAACCTTGTAACATAGAATTGTTTCAAGATTTCTTCTTGCAAAAATATTTCTATGGTAGTTATGAAAACAATGTGTAACAATAGGAGATTAGTTGAGTAAGCACACATTAATGCATTTTTATTTTCATATTTAAAAATTCGCAAAAGTAATATTATCATTGCAGCTCACTGAGTATTATTTGTTTTCTTCAAAATACACTGTTTTACAATTGCAAATAATGCATTTAACCCCATGTGCCATTTACAAATAAAACATGATGGAAAATCAAAAGCATTGTTTCATAATCAATGCATTCAGTCATGTGCTGTTTCACAACAATGTACAGGCACAGTGACTTTTGAATTGAGCCATTTTGTCTTTAATCTGTGCTCATTTAGCCATACAATGGTGAATATCTCTGATTTTCATACAAAATGTACCTAACGAGTCTACCAATATTGTGGTAAAATTACATCGTGAGACTTTTCAATGGTTTCGAAATTATATGAGCAGTTCTTTAGGGGGTAGTTAGTAGTTACTTTTTGTTCTGTTTACATGTATGTGTAAATGTAGTGTTACCACCTTAAAACAGATTGGCTCATTTAAATCATTTTTCTTTTAGGCCAATTTCAATTTAAAAAAAACAGGAAAATACAAAAAAAATATCTGATATATTTTTGTCACTATTTATGTCTATTTAACTTTTTTGTTGGGGCGGGTGGGGGGGGGGGGGAGAGTGGGCGGGGGAGTAAATGCGCTACTTTTACTAGTATAGACGGCATCAAATCACTTAAAAATAAGAATGGATTTATTATTGTACATGTATTAGGTGCAGACGATCTGGAACCGTCATAGTGTAGTGGTTCTGACTCGCGTTTTTCAATCATAAGGTCGTGAGTTCGAATCTCACTCCAGGACGTTGATTTCCTTCAGCAAGAAATTCATCCACATTGTGCTGCACACTCCACCCAGGTAAAGTAAATGGGGACCTGGTAGGAATTTATTCCTTGAAACGCACAGCGCGCGAGCGCGTGACAGCTGCTATGCTAAAGCCATGCAGGGTAAATATGCTGCATTATTGTAGAGCGCTTAGAGACTTCAAACACAGTAAGTGTTAGGCGCTATATAAGCACATATCATTATTATTATAATTCTGTTTAGGATAGCATTAACCAACTTCTTTTGTTTTGTTTTTCCAATCCACCATTCTACAAGTCAAATCTCAAGTACTTCCTTTCAACACCTTATATCGCTCACACAAAGCGCGCGAAAGCCTGCCGAAGGCGGCCCTTCCGCGAGTATTGCTAAGGTCCGTTGCTTGCTGTACTGATTCTCTATATAATAAACACCAACAGCAGCAACAAAATAACAAAAAATGTTCAGTTTTTGTATCACCCTCTTCTTTCACCAAGAATATATCGACAAAAACAACGACGGGAGCAGCATGCAGCAACAACAACAGGATCAATGACAACAACAATAATAACCACAATAACCACAAAAGTTCAGTTTTTATAACACCGTCTACTTTCATGAAGAATATATCGATACATGAGATAAATTGAGCATGCGCACAACACGATTTACGATTGCTTGTAACTGAATATATAGAGGGTCATTGCCAACGCATCTTCAGACATCTAACGGGTTGACGCCGTTTGATTATCTCTACAAGACTGCCCTGCCCAGAAATATTTATCAACATTTAATCACTAGCGACAGAGATACGGTGTGACGTTAATTTTGAATTTTATAATAATTTGTTGTGTTAGGCTCAGAAAAATTAGAAATATACTGTTATGCGTGCTTCATGTAGAGTATCAAAAACTTTGGTATATTACTTGTATACTTTCATAATTCATTGCTACCTCGGTCAGTCCGAACCTGGGTGACAAAGAGAATAACTATGACCAAAGCACTTTCATACGCTAGAAATGTCCATTTTCAAAATGGATCGCCATGACGTAGATATTATTAGCCATTAAAAGGTCGATGCAAAAAACAGAGGTAACATAATTGATAGTAATTGGGACACACACACCCACGCAAAGGAAGGGAGTGAACAGTGGTGTAATGTAATCAAAGGAAATTGAAAGTGTGATGACATTGATAGGAACGATCAATAAAATCAAAGTGTTTTTGACAACAACAAAATTCCTCTCATGAAATGACACGGTCCTTTTGCAATGAGCTTTTAAATGCGATTCACCCGATCGATTGTCCCTTTGATAGGATAACAAATCATAGTTTGTTCTTTATTGCATATGTTAAACCATTATTTATCACTTAAGTTCATACTTCGTAGCTTGAGATGATACGACATCATTTTGTGTTTGTTTTGCTATTTATACATCGTCGATCGGCATGTTCGTGTAGTTAGGTCACTATTGTAAATTGGAAAATAAGTACAAAGTATTGATGAAAACGTTATTCTTTTGTTAGTCGTAATATTTAAATAATAATTGTGTTTATCTTACAGATGGACTTAACTTGTTGCATTCTTACATTTGTGATCAGTACGCAAATATATCTCAGTACCGGGGAAGGTTTGTAATTTCATCTTTCCTATTCTATTTTATTTGACTATTCTATTATACGATTCACAAAAATGCCAAGAAGGTTTAAATAAAGGAATCAGGGCCCGGGTCATAAAATAACTCTTTATGAAAAATACATTCATGAAAAAGGTGTATTTTAAAATTTGAAACAAGAACAATGACCTTAATTCCATATGTCCTCATTTTGTTAGAAAAAATCCCATCTAGGCCTATGTATTAAGGGTTTCCTGAAAGAAAGGATATATTCTTTTAATCTTTTTGTTGATGTTGATATTTCGTGAGTACTTCTGCAACGCATGGAAATATCATCGTTATCATTATGGACCTTATGCACAAATCAAATAGAAACTTGTAGGTTTTATTAATCATCTCTCAAAATAATGGATGCATTGTCAATGATTATTTTTCATTGAGATGGAAGCCTCAAATCGCAAAACCATAAACTTTGTATTTGCGTAAGACTTTATTGGCGATATGAAGTTATAATAGCCCATAGCAGCTTTTCTATGGGAAAAATCCCAGTAACCTTAAAATCAGCATACTATTTGAATAAAACACATTTCATTTTTTTTTTAAAACAAAATTGAATAGCAATATCTGCTTGTTTGATTGTATTTGCAGCTTGTGATGTGAATCAGGTTGAATTCGATGGGTCCTTGTACCATTTCTCTCGAAATCCGTCTGACTTTTACACATCGAAAGTCTCTTGTGAGGATCTGGGAATGCATCTGGTCTCGATAGGATCCAAGGTAGAACAGGACTTCTTGGTCTACAACCTACCCGACAATAGCTCAGAATACTGGATAGGACTAGACAGTGTGACCTGGCAAGACGGTTCAAACTTGACTTACAACAGGTTCAGAGGATATCCGTATGATCTTGATGAAGGAGGAACTTATTTCGTAATGCGTATACCGTTTCCAACCTATTGGCGTCATCAGTGTCGACCACAAGCATCATTGCATTTGTGAAAGAGAGGGCGGTGAGTACTGAAGATTGTGATTCAGATATCATTTAAACCTATTAATCTGTGTTGAACTGGTTGTGCCAGGCCCCTGAAAATCCAATCACGCTAACCTGAAATCCCCTCACCCCACCCACGCACACGGGCTCGGATTCAGGCGAGGGCACAGCCGGCCCGTGCCCCCCCCTTTTAGCGGCTAAAAGAAAGAAGAAATAAAAGGGAAAATAGATTTAAAAAAAAAAAAAATCCAAGGTATGGGTTAAAGTGTTCGTACTGCGCTGCCCATCATCCAGTGGCGTACGCAACCTTCGCGAAGGCACCCTACCTTTCAGCCGGGGCAAGCCACAGAATTCCCGATTCTTCCTATTTCCTTCTCGATTTTGCCAAATTTTGTTTCCATTTTGCCAGATTTTTTACTTTTCTTCTCAATCTCCCTTTTCTTCTTGATTTCCCCCAATTTGTGTACAGTTCTTTCATGCGCAGATCATTTATATAAAGAGAGTCCGGATTTTCTTTCACGTTGCTCCTTTTTGTGCACACATGTGCGTCACTTAATGCTATGGTCACATTACCCAAAAGTAGCCTGCTTGGCGGCCGAGTGGCGAGTTTTTAGCCAATTTTGCCCGACCACCGAGCGGTGGCCGCCCAGGCACCGCTTGTTTTTAAGGCATCGCTCGGTCGCTGCTGAAGTTTTAGCGCGGAGTTAAAATTCGGGCGGCTCCTGCTCACTTTCACTCGCCGCCCAAACTACGCTCGGTTACCGGGCGGTCGCCGCCCGGGCGCCAACCTAATCGAGCGTTCACCGTCGAGCGATTGAGGTCAAAAATCGAAGCCGCTAGGTCAAACACTGTCGAGCACTCGCCGCCCGGTCGCCGCTGGGATATCAGACGGTCACTGGCGGCGAGTCCAAAATCGGTCGGCAGCCTTTGACCTAGCGGCTTCGATTTTTGACCTAAATCGCTCGGCGGCGAACGCTCGATTAGTTCGGTGCCTGGGCGGCGAACGGCCGGGCACCGAGCGTATTTTGGAGCCCCGTCGATCACTGGCCGGCCGCCGTGCAATATCTTTAAAATCAGCCGGCGGCCGGTGGGAGACTGCTCGGGAATCGGTCACTGCCGGGACACTGCACGGAAAAGCTCCGCAATTTCGCCCAGTTTTGACCTAAAATCGACCGGCGACCGACGGGAAATCGACAGGGCACCGCCCAGGCATCGCTGGGGCTCTACAGCCTGCTCGACTTCTCCAAAAATCGCTGGGCGATGCCTAAATTCTAGCGACGACCGAGCAGGCTACTAATCGGTCGGTCGCCGCTCTGATTTGTGAACATAGCTTAATAGAGCGTGTTGCGTAAAGCTGGATTTCCACTCACTCCCAAACGCTAGTGGTTCAGTTTTTGGAGACGGCAATAAGAATCGCAAGGAAACGCTTTCAAAGTTCAACCTTTTTCAACCCGTCTGGAGCGAGTAAGCGTTTGCAAGCGTTTTGATATCGATCTATCGGCAAGCAAAATACAGTGTTCCGCGCATGTACCATTGCGTCTAAGAACGCTTGCGTTTAGAGTATAAATTTAGCTTAAAGATAAAGTTGAGTTCTGGTCATGCAATTGCATTGTGAAAGAAACAGTATCAGATTAGCGCCTTATGGCAAATCTAACGAAAATCCTGCCGGAAATCATATTCACTGAAACGCATAAACTATTTTTGCACATTTATTGACCATAATATGCAGTCGGGTCAGACTTGACTTCCACATCTTTATCTTTTCAACTAAGCTCATGTTTTCTACAAATCGTCCGGCAGATAAAGTGCCTTTGTTAACCTGAACATTCAGAACGAGCATGGGTGAATTCTGTATGAGAATATGTATTTAACATAACAGAAATCACAAACAGTAAACATAACTTTTAACAATGCTGCCACAAATGTCAGCATAACCTCTTTCTCCCCTTTATTGTTTCTTTTGGTAGCCTGTAATCCAGGTCTTGTCGAATTTCATGGGTCTTGCTATCACTTCTCTGGAATTGTTTCAAATTACAACGCATCCAAAGCACTTTGTGAGAGCATGGAAATGCATATGGTCTACATAGGTTCTCAAGAAGAACAGGATTTTTTGGAGATAAACCAAGCACCTTATATCGCGATCGGAACGTGGATCGGTCTAAGTGATGTGACCTGGCTCGATAACTCTACTCTGACCTATGCCAATTTCGGTATAAACACCTCGACATTTGATGATGGAGGAACTTATTTCGTGATTAGCTCGTCGTCCTCGTTCCGGTGGCTCGACGATGACGGATCAAACCTTCACTATGCCATCTGTGAAAAGGAAGGAGGTAAGCACGAATACATGATTAGTTTTTCCTGAGCAAAATAAGGGGAAACACAACAACAAAGTTCATATGTTACTTGTTTAAAAAAACATCTCTTATGATTAAAAATTGTTTGAATCACAAGGGGAGGTTAATGAATTAAACATCAAAGACGCTTGATCACATGTACACATGGGAAAAGTAAGAGCATCCGGGGATATACTTGATAGTGGGTAGTGGCGTTTTCAGAGAGTTGAATTCACTTGTACGACCGATTGATGATCGCACCCTCTAACTCCAGAAGGACCATAGAATAAGGATGAATTCCATTTTGTTCTCAATCTCTCACCTCGAATAGAAACAAATCCACGATTCGTAGCAGTTCTTCTAAATGGTGTAGCTTGATGAAGACCCTAAGATAATTCTTTGATGATATCATCAACGGGAGATTTTACCATCAATTTCCCCCTTTCTTCCAGATTGTGATGGGGTCCAAATTACCAACTACAATTACAGTGGGTCCTGCTATTACGTCTACCCTACCCCTGACACCTTCCTGTTGATGAAATCATTTTGCGAGACTTATGGAATGCATCTGGTCTCGATCGGATCCGAGGGAGAGCAAGGTTTCTTGGTGTCTATTCTTCCTGACGTTAACATAGATTACTGGATAGGATTATACAGTATCACCTGGCAAGACAGCTCACAGATGATCTTTAACAGTTTCAAAGGATATTCGAATGATTTCAATCTAGGGGGAACTTGTTATATAATGGTAACATACCCTCAAATACACTGGTTTGATCGTACAACCGACACCTCAATCGATCACCCTTTCTACGAAGAGCATTACATTTGTGAAAAAGAAGGCGGTGAGTAACGAAAATTCGTTTACAACGAGTATATATCTCTATACAGTTAACAGCTAAATAGTTCATATCCCTTGTAAATTTTTATTTTTGTGACTTTAGTAACTCAAGAATAAAAGGTAGACTGGTTGAGTTAGGGCCGTTGTTGAATATTATAAGCTTTAATATTCCACATTCTCAACAACAACAAAAATCGGGACAAATCAATTTTTCACATACTTAACCAATGCCAAACCTTGGTCAGGGTATGAATTATTTAGTTGTTAACTGTATAATATAAATCCGAAAAGGACAATGTAAAAGTTTTCTTAAATGGAAATGCATTTTCGACCTGAATGAAAAGAGTTGGGAAACATATTGTTCTATTGGATTTAATTGTACCATTGATGTGGGCTTACGATGGTTTCAGTTTAAAGTCTTGCAACGCATATTATATACGAACGATCTACTGTTTAAAATGAATTTAGTCTCAAGAAAAGAATGTACATTTTGTAATGAACAGATTGAAACAGTTATACATCTGCTATGTGATTGTGCGCATGTTAAAAATATTTGGGGTAGGTTAGAACACTGGATTAATACTGGAACCGGAAATAAATTAACATTTTCATTACAAGATAAATTATTTGGTTTAAAAGTTTCAAATAATTATGCATTGAATTGTATACTGATTGTGGTGCGACAGATTGTGTATACTTGCAAAATAAAGAAACAATTGCCCGACATTGATAATATTAGAGTTTCGATTATAAATTACTTCAAAAACGAAAAGTATATTGCAATTTCGAATTGTAGAAACAATAAATTCACAAGAAAATGGTTTCAATTCAGGAATTTGTTTACTTAAAATTATATTTTGTCTGTATTTGTTTTTCTTTCCATGAGTGTTAGAAATGAATTATTGATTTGTTATTTTGTGTTAACTCAACAGTTCATCAATACTTGTATCTTGAAAAGCCAATTTTATTTTATTTATGTTATTATGTATATTACCTTGAATATATATTTTTGTATGTGTTTCAAATGAAAATCAATAAAATCCCTGTGGAGGGAAAAATATGAAGAAAAAATATGATATGATGACGCAAACAAAATGATGAAGAAAAGAAGGTTGATGCTTTAAATCCAACAGTTTTTATTAGGTCACAAATTTCTGACGTTACCTAATGTCTTCATCAAGACTATGACAAACATTAAGAATAGTATTCCTTATAGCGTTTCCACGGCAACGCGCAAATAGTTAATTAGTATTTTGGTGAAAAGTTTGAACATGTCACATATCATCACAATTAACGATAAGGTTGAGTTCTAGTCATGCGGTTGCATTGTTAATGTTTGAAAGACACGGTGTTGAATCGATCAGAAAAAGTTTATCATGTAGCATATATGTATTGGTGTGTATACTGCAAGGTTCTGGAATCATCAAATGATAACAAATTTAGTCTAGTCTTGGTAAAAGTAACAAACACTGTAATAATAATAGTAATAATAAAATTCCGTTTTTTATATAGCGCTCACATGTGGCATAAAAATGAGACCGACATTTTTAAGCTGTTACATGTCATATTTATTCAATTCAATTCTGGTTTTATTGTATTGTAAACAAAAACATACTGAATAAAAAGTCCGGAGACTCATACAATTCAGTTTACAAATTAAAAATACATACAAGAATAAAGAAATCAATACTTTTAGCAATCTTTTTGTTATATTAATTACTGATTCTAATGAACTAAACAACTAATTTCAAACAATCGTGAAGTAATACATGTTCTAATTGTACAATTAAAACGTTTAAATATTAAAATAAGTTGTTACCATTATCTAAATGTCATATGTAATTTTGTAATACACTTTCAAATTAATAAGTAGTCTTTTTTAAGCCTAGTAAACATTTCTTTAAAAATATATTTATATATAGATGATTATCCGAGAGATATGATAATTCAAAATATACAATTTATGTTTACTTACAGAGTATAGTTCTAACATTTTACAGGTAGTATGAAATTAATCTGATTAATTGGCATGACAAGAAATTAATTAATTACATCTTGGTCACATAATTATGGTCATAATATTGAGTGAAAATATCTATAGATTTGAATTCAGGATTCGTGTGAAGTGGGGAATGGGAGACTGCCTGTAACGTTCTGTTCTCATTTTGGGGGTATTGAGCTGGAGAGAGTTGCGGAGAGTGCGTCGTGAGATAGTTTGTCTGGTTTCAGGTAAAAGATGGCGGTGGCGGTCTGAGATCAGCAGGGACTTAGCAAACTTTTCGCAAAGAACAGAGCGTCGTTCAGACAGTCTGACAACACTCAGCGACTGCAGAAGTTGAGCATAAGACATTGTGTCGGGAAATGTACCAGTGATAATACTCAATGCTCTCCTCTGCAGTCGCTCAATGCTGTTTACTTGGACAACCGTTAAACTAGATGACCAAACGGGTACACCAAATTCAAGACACGGACGAATGTACATCATGTATATCAATACCAAGTCCAGAGTGTTGACACCGTTCCTTTTCAGTTTACTCAGTACATATAGTTTGCGTGATGCGTTTTTGACGATGGTTTTGATGTGTAGATCCCATTTAAGATTATCTTGGATTGTTATACCAAGTAATTTCATATAAGAAACCACTTCAAGCTGATTACCATTGATCTCCAAATGGGGGGCAGGCGGTGCATTACGCAAGAATGAGATCAGCATGGTTTTGCACTTCGTTGGATTGGGCCTCATGTCGTTTATTTCACACCAATCAACAAGATAATCAATGTGTGTTTGTAACTGCGGAGGGTCCGACTTGTTGACAACCTCTAGAAGGCTTAGATCATCAACATATTTCCAGCGGTTTTCTGTAGACAACGCGGCATCATTAACCATTATCAGGAAAATAATGGGTCCTAGTTTAGTTCCCTGAGGAACACCACAAGTGAGGTGGGAAAGATTTGATGTAACCCCGCGATAACGAACAGTTTGCGTTCTTTGCGTCAGGAAACTACAGATAGTCGGGAGAATGGAGCGGTCAACTCCTATGTCAATCATTTTTCTGATTGCTGTGACATGGTTGATATGATCGAAAGCTTTACTGAAATCGATCATGCATAAGTTAACATACTTCCCAGGTCGGTCAATTCCCCGATGAGCATTATCCAAGAGACTGATTAAGTAGTGGCAAATTGATGTTCCGGGCATGTTCCCAAACTGTTGGGGATCAATAGCATGGTGCACATCTTCAATAATCCAACGGGCAAGGAATCCCTCAAACACTCGTGCTAATACTGATGTGATAGAAATGGGCCTCAGTTGGTCAGGTGTCGTTGCCGGCCGGACCTTAGGCACTGGACACACTGATGCATTTTTCCAGATATGTGGGAAACATCCATTTTTCAAACAGCAGTTGAAAATGTGGGTGAGCGGCTCAGACAGCTCGTACGCAAATTCCTTGATGAGGCGTGTTGGGCAGTCGTTCGGGTGACCAGCCTTGGAGACATTGACTTTTTGTAGGCATTCAAAGACCTTTTGTCGCTCGATGATTGGAGGTGGTGTCGGCGCAGGGAGGTAATCCGGCAATGAAGCCAGGTCGAGAGATGGAAGGGCCGAGCAAATCCGGCTAAAATGAGCGTTTATCTCATTCGCAATCTCTAAGTCGGATTTGTCGGCTGGAAAGCTGAGAGACTGTTTCTTAAGTCCTGCTAGGTGGCGAATTTGCTGGTGCCATTTCCCAGGTTCACTGTGTTTCAGATGTTCCACTTTCCTGCTATAGAGACTTTTCTTGGCAGAGCTGATTTCTCTTTGTACCTTATTTCTTACGGTACGAAATGAGTCATCACCTCGCGTATAGCTGATATTGCGCTGAGTAATGGCCCGGCGGATGGCATCATTCATCCATGGTTTATCGTTGGGACGTCGATAAGAAGGCATATGAACAGCCATACTTTTCAGGGAATATTTTTTCTCTCGGGGCTCTGGTGTAAGGTGTGTAAGCTAGGAGGCGAATTGGCTCAGTCGGTAAAGCGTCTGCCTGTTGTATCAAAGATTGTGGGCCGAATTCACAAAGGAGGTTTGTCGACAAACTTAGGTTTATGTGCGTTTCGACGCGTTTCAAACCAAGGTACAAACCTTGGTTCGAAATGCGTCGAAACGCGTCATATGAGGCACATAAACCTATGTTTGTCGACCAACCTCCTTTGGTTAGGCTATAATTATGACAGTGAAAAACACTGGCCCGCGGATAGAAACTTAAATGGAGGCCCCGTGTATAGGAGAGTCATCATCTTTGCACATTAAGAACCCGCTGCACTTTTCGTAGAAGCTTATAGGGGAAACCCCGGTATAGTGGTCCATCTGCATATCGGGCGAAGAGACCCAAGCATTACAGTTATTCAGTTCGCCTTTTGCCTCCCAGACACAGGTGACGCCATAATGTAGTCTGTCTCTCTCTACCTCGTGTTTTTTCGTTTTGTATTTTAGTACCATGTGATCCGACTCAAATCGAATACGGCGGGTCCTGCTATTACTTCTCTCAAAATCAAACCACTTACCACGCATCCAAGCTAATCTGTGAAAACCGAGGCATGCATCTGATCTACATCGGATCACAGGAAGAAGGAGACTTCTTGGAGTTAAACGGCCCATTGAACGGAGAGGTATGGATTGGGTTAAGTGCTGTAACCTGGCTCGATAATTCTACCCTGACCTATGCTAATTTCGGTAAAACCACCTCGACATTCGATGACGGAGGAACTTGCTTCGTGATGAATTCTTCCGCTTCTTTCCAATGGCTCGACGATGACAGTTCTAACCAGCATTACTACATTTGTGAAAAGGAAGTAGGTGAGTTGGCTTATGAAATTTGAGCTGCAAGTAAAAGTCTATTTTCAAAAGAAAGTGTTGCTTTTATTACGTGGGTAACGAGACATGGCTCAATCATTTATAAAGAAAGCGATCGTAACTACTTTCGAAAAATCAACCTAAGGACATTTTCAACAGCCTTGTGCATCACCATTTGAAATGTTCGAACATGACAATGACGTATTATGTTATCCGAACATGAATTTTATGGGTTGTACAAAAGAGTATTGCAATTGCCCTTGAGTTGATTTATCAAAAATATTTGCGGTCGTGTTACAGCAAAATTTCATTTTATTGCAGTGCGCTTTTAAAAATATAATTCATTTTGACTTTGTCATATTTGTTAAGCAGATGAACACCGCTATTGTAATGGTTCATTCCAGCAATTTAATGTTAAGTAAGAAAACGTTAAGGCTTACAATGCTTTAAGACACAAGTTGTGCATGCAAGTAAGTGTTGTAGTGTTATATGTGACCAAAAAGATTCTTTATAATTAATGCAATAATTTGATTTTAAGGAGGTACAGAATCTACAACATTCACCCCCACAACAAGTCAAGGTTGCACCGACGATGCTACATTCAGTTCTCTACCGGCGACCGATACCACTTCAGCAACATCTACCACAAGCACATCCCAAGCGATGGCTACGTCTCCAATCTCTGCCACACGCACAGAACGGGCGAAGGCGGCAACTGCAATCTTCTCTGCTCCGGTGGCAGGTAAACATTCTTGCAACATCACGTTTAGGCTCCGTTTTCAGTTTTGGATGAAGTGGCTTCAGAGGGGGGGGGGGGGGGGGGGGAAAGAACTGAATCCAGACAATTAAGGATTAAGAGTCAAGAACGGTACAACAAATTGTCTTCTTTCTCTAACAATTTAATGAAAAGTCCAAGCTTCCGCGTTTTGCGCGGGAGGGGGCAACTGAATTCAGACAAGGACTAAGAGTCGAGAACGGTACACCGAATACCCTCCTTTGTCTAATAATTTAATGAAACGTCAAAGCTTAATTCCGCGCTTCCTGAAGGAGGGGGGGGGGGGGGATTAGAGTCGAGAACGGTACAACGAATCTTCTTCTTTCTCTAGTAATTTAATGAAACGGCAAAGCTTCCGCTCCCTGCACCCACCCCCTTAGGGAGCGCGCTCTGTATTAAAGTGATTCGCTCGCTTCGTGGGCTCACGACCCCCCCCCCCCCCTAAGATTAAATCCTGGCTACGCGCTTGACTGACAAAGCAACAACAAATAAGCAGATAAATACTTACAGAAATGCAACGGCCAAATTGAGTCCGTATATCAGCATTTGAACGTGTGCAGGATGTTCATGTGTGCATGTATGGTATCGATTGTGAAGACGGTAATGGTAATAACTATTGATAGACTGCTCCTGCAATTCAATTTACTTGTTGAATAATTTAGCCGTGTTTCGTGTTGCAATGAAAGAGATTGACTTTTATGTAGGCCTTCATTACAGCGGTTGGAAGAAAATAGGATGGAGTTGAAGTAATTTAGTTTACTTTCAGTAAACTTTATCAGAAATAAAGATAAAAACTCAAAAAGTGTATTAATCTAATATAGGATTTCCCGGTCAAATTCGCGAGTTTGTCATTAAAATTAATTTGTCTTGCGTTCAAATTCGACGGTTTTAGTGCTGTCGGGTATATCTCAGGTTTATATTCCTTTTTCTAGATTTCAAATCTATGAAGTTTTCGTTAGAATCTATGTATGTTTCATTCAAATTAATGAACAAAGTGCTTCTTTCGCTATTTGGTCATTCGATTTAGCGCAACACGATTTTATGACATCGCGACGGTGTACTTCTAGCATTCTAATTCATTTGTAGCATTCAAATTAGCACTTTGTGCACTAAAATTAATAGTCAATATACATTTCTCGTTTATTACACACTTTTTATAGCTCATTCTTTTTCTTTCAAGATCGTTTTTTCATGTGTATTTCATCCTATTTTATTTTCTTGCATTTATACTCTTTATATACTTTTAGATTTATCAGATATTCATCAGCCTTTAAGTTTGATTGTTAAAAAAAAGACTTACATCTACGGACTTGATGGTCTCAATATTTGTGTACATTTTCATGTAAGGAAGTTGTTTGTCTTGTGTTTCATCATAAATTTATCCCAATTTCATTATGGAGGAAGGGTACAATATTGTGACTGGGGTAGGTGTTTTGTATCCCCACTTTTCCGGGGTATATGAACATGTCCGTTCAGAAATGCCATATCCCTTGATTTCGCCCCTTCTTTACTTAATGTCTGACTACACACATATGCTTTGTCCTCAAAATTAATAAATTGAATAACAGAAAAGACCCCAATGGCAAATCATGTATTTAATTGCATTTTTTTAAAACTGTAAACGGGTGTTGCACTTCTTTCCCCTAACATTCCTAACTTGAATAAACATAATTCGAATACGAATGACAGGTGTTAATTTGAATGATAAACATGACGCTTCGACAAGTGCCGATTAATTTGAATGCTAGTTGAGCAGTTTCTAAATTGAATGACAGATCTATGAAATCCTTCGACCCAAATCCTAAATTAAATACAAAATCGAGAAAATTGAATGATAATTGGCATGGCAAAGCTGATCTGCGCTAACTTAAATGCAAAGTAAATGAATTTGAATGTCAAACTCGCGAATTTGGCCGGGAAATCCTATATTAACTGTGTTTACTCATTTCAAGCTAAAACTTTCAGTTTGTCATTGCATGTAATTAGTTTCTTGAATATACTCTCTGACATTATAATAGCTCACAAGCAATCCACTTACTTCAGACTCCTGGCCAATGGCGCAACACTCGCCGATGTCCACGTCCGCTCATCGTATACCGCATCGACCGTCATCGCATGCGTCCACCGGTGCCTAGATGACCCGCTTTGCTCATGCTTCACGTACATCGCCCAGGAGAGGATGTGCCTTCTTGCCGAGAGTTGCCCGTTGACATCTCAGTCCGGCTATGAAAAACGCCCTGGAGCTGTAACCTATTCGACATAAATTCAATCTAGACTTCTCCAAAATTAACTACTTCATATATATATATATGCAAAGTGAAATTATTCTAATGCAAAGCGTGGCTACAGGGTGGGGACACGGCCGCACGGCACCCGTCCGGTGCCCACTGCTAATGATGCCGATGACCCCAAAATGACTGGATCCACTCGATCTGCGCCACTTTTCATACTAGACAAATTACTTTGTTTTTCTTCTCTAGATTTCTTTTGAAATATTAAATTCGTTATAATCTTTGATAATGGTTAAATTACAATTATCTATAAAGCGCATATGTATCACAGGTTTTATACACTGTAACAGAAACTATAACTATTAGAGCACATAACACATGTAAAAAAAAACATTGCAAATTCTCATTACTAAAATGTATAGTTATTTTATTTTCACAAAGTTTGATTATTTATCTACGTTCAAATATTACAACACATGAATGTTAAACATCTTTCATTTATTGCAATATTTATTTATTTTAATTGTGGTGTGTTATCTTTTCTAGATTAGTTGGGTTAGGCTCATTCGTACAGAAGTACTTGAACATCTCTCTCGAAGTAAATAACCAATTTGAACAAACGCTTACGGGGTATTAGAGATTCGGTTTCGTGAAACTGTCATCGCTGCTACAGCACATGCTTGATCAATTTATATTGTGAAAGGGAGTATCCTAGCTGTAAACCTCGGCGTTTAAACGAGGCGGTATCGAAAAATGTATCCCCCCCAATATCACTGCGTGTAACTTTAAACAAAACGTGAATTGTTTCTGAACATACAATTTCTTCAGCAAATATTCTATTCCTTTCGTCTAGTGAAATCTACACTCGACAAAAAAGAAAGAAAGTGGACATTAAGTATGGTTGAGAATTTCAAATAAATATTTAATATAAAATTATCTTTCATACATCGACAAAAAAAAAAGTAATCCTCTTGCAATCGAAATCATACGCATGAGTTGGCAAAAACCATTTAACAATAAATAAAAACGGGGCATCTGGCCGATTCAAATTTTAATGAGCATTAGGCGTATCTTATGGCTCCTCCGCGATCTTGGGTGTATAAAGGAGTGGGATCCTGACCGTACTTGTCAATACCATGCAGTCATAAGACTACAATAGACCATTTTTAGAATATAATAAAAATATCAAATTTATTGCATAAATCTTTGTTAAAGGGAGTGTAGCATGGCAAATACCGGTTTACGCCATCTACGTCTTCTTTTGGACAACTGCACGTAAACGAATGGACTTAATTAACGGTAGTCAGCGACTTAACCTCTACATGGCCAGTGCGCGCTAGCGTTCGCAAAACAGACGCTTCGGTTTCGCGTATGTTGCACGCACGTGAATGCTGCGGTCGCGTCGTCCGTAGTCGTATTTATACCCAATTGGCCCCGAGTAGGGCCACGGGAAAGACACATAGTCTCGTCATGCTACACTCTCTTTAAGTGCCATGTTACAAATAATTGTATTTCAATAGTCAGAATGCGAATTGCATACATTAATTGTTGCTAGGTATGACAAACTTTATGGCTTGTCCTACCTAACAACGTGGAATGTATGCACTTAATTAATTGATGTTGGTAGAGTATGAAATTCTCTTTAGTTTGATATATATTTTTTTTGTATTTTACTGATGGTTTATATGAACTGTGTAAAGCATAATCAGTATCTATTTTTTAAATTGAGAGTAATACAATTCATGTTGTAATTTGGCCCCAAAAGGCATAATGGTTATTAGAGATTCAATAGGCAATGGGCAATGTGGGCTTATACGCTAATTTTAGTCTGCAGTAGAGGTTTTAAACCATGATTTAGACCCGGGTTTGAATTTAACAGTTTTTTTTTTCCATTAACATCCCTATTTGAAATTTTATGATTAAACCTGTAAATTTCATATTGAGTCAACGAAGGTGGAAAATAATGCTTCATGTTTGTGGACTTGAGAAACACGATGTGATTGATACTATGTAGAAAGAAAATGCTTTTTTTGGTTGAAAACATCTGTTCCGAAACAATAATATTTCATAGGTTTTTCAATGAATACATATTTATGTTATTTTGTGCAATAAGTTTAATATTACCAGTGTTCATGACAGGTAGAGTTCATTTCAGCCATAGACATGTATACGTATAAAGTACTTAATATATATTAACTATTGAGGTTCTCATTTTAAAACATTCTTTCCAAAATCAGATATTGATCAGCCGTAATCTATATTATAATTTGAGTAAGGAAATCCTTTGAAATTTAAAAACTTTTAAGGTTTTGCACGCCTCGGGCTAAAAAAAACTCCACGTGTCATTCGTTCTGCCTGCAGATTGTTTTAAAGCTTGGGATTTTTTGTTTAAAATCTCGAAATGAAATACAAAAACTCAAAATATATTTCCTGAAAGAGGATGCAACGGATATCGGTACTTGCACTGTACAGCAAATGTACACTCTTCAAATTGAGAATAATAAAATTAGCGATACCTTCAGCATGTATAAAAGAATGGTTCCACGAGAGGAAATGTGTCTGTTACTGGTCTATGGGATTTCTTCTCGCAATGTTTTCACCGATAACTGAAATTAGCAACAATTTCATAGTACCTTTGCGTTCGCTGGTGCCTTCATCTACGTGGAAAGCGAACACGAAAGCAGTGATTCTTTGCGCTGTATCTATGGACTTTGGTTAATCTACTTTTTCGTTCGCGTTGATCTGATCATGTGAAAATTATAAAGTTGTGAAAATTCCAAGTTATGAAAATTAGTGAAATTACAAAGACATTTTGATTTTCTGGGACAGGATAAGATTTTGTTACATCTGTAGTGACCAAATGTCACGATTTTAAACTTTTGCATGGATAATAACGCTTTATGTATTGATTTGTACGTGTTTAATACGTATTGCTTTCCTATTTTCAAAATGGCGGTTAGGGAAAGTTAATTTTCCTTGCGTGGTCCGCTGTCTGGCTTTGCAGACATGTCCCAACCGGTTCTGTCTGGTTCGTTAATATATTCTATTGTTATGTAGATTTTTAATTGTTACATACAGCGCGTAGACGTGCATATTAATTTTGAGCGCGTGTTTCAACCAATCACGCAACACCAGCAATTGGGGCTTCGCTTTGATTTTTCCGGTAATTCCATGTGGAAATCAGAGTGATTATTTTCATCGGTACACACAGGTCTTTACTGTGTTTTTGTTTATCGTACCGGTCAAATTTTCGTCCAACATGGCCTCACGACTTGGTCCCCGGACCTCTCCCGGTGGAATTGCTCTTCGTTGTGTTGACACGATGATTATCGTCATCGTCATCACCTCGCTATTATCCGCTGTGTTGTGTTGACACGATGATTGCCGTCATCGTCATCACCTCGCCATCATCTGTTGTGTGTTGACACGTTGATTGTCGTCTTCGTGATCATCGACTCATTATCTTTTATCGACTACTGTCTTTTCGATCGCCATCATCCATTGTGTTGTGTTGACACGTTGATCATCGTCATCGTCATCACCTCACCGTCATCCGTATTGCTGTGCTGACTCGCTGATTATCGCCATCGTCAACACCACATGCATCATTGACATCTGCATGACCATCATCGCATTCATTGATTGATTGTCTCATCCCCATCAACAAGACCATCTTCTTTGTCTTCCTCACTAGGCGTCTCTGTCATCGTCGTCTTCGTCTTCGTATCTGCGTCATCGCCGCTGTCTTCGTTATCATCGCTGTCTATACGTCTTCGTCGTCATCGTCGTTTCGTCGTCACGTCAGCATCGTCATTGCCTGACCTCGTCATTGTGATTTGGTTTGATTCTAATTTCTTATTCTTGAACGCTTTGCTGAACTAATTAATGATCCTTCTTGTACTTGATTTCTGATGATTGACATTCGTTGTTTTTGGTGATTGATTATATTGTAGTACTTTGTTTTTGAATGTGACGGAGATAAACCTCCGGGGTACAACCTCGAGACGATTCCGTTTACTATGACCATTGTTATTTTGATGTAAATTATATGCCGTCTGAGAGAGTTCACTCCTGCGACATTTGATTATTGTGTGTGTGTTTTGTTTACACCCCGAACTATATTAAATCGTTGATATTAATTATATAATCTTATTGTTTGATAGTGTGGTTTGTTCCTCGTGAGATCGTCAAGTTAAAAGGTACGATCCCCGCCCGGGGAGTTCTACACATCAGTTGATCAGGGTACTCTTAACTTTTTTATTAAGCTCGTACTGTATTGCAAATTTAGTAGTTCTATATTTCTGAGGTGCTGAATGTACGTGAAAAATGAAGTTCCATGATTAATGATAAAAAACAATTCAACAAAAAGGACAAAAGTTTAAAATGAAAGGCACATAAAACAATTTAAGTTTCTCCATTTGTTTAATTATGGTTTCATGAACAAATAGTCGTATACCAATTAATATCTATCCAAAAATTCATAATTTCCAAAGTTATGCCATGATTATTATTGAGACATTTTTTTGACAGTGCTCAAAATGATAAATTAAAAAAAATAGTGACCACACGACATATATCTTGATACGACGTAATATCTAATAGTATAAGAACATTACCATTTGAGTAACAGTGGATGGAATCATTAACTGAAATGTAAGATTCTATGAATGTTGTATCTTCTTCTTCTTCTTCCTTTTGAGTACAGACCTCTTTTACAGAGTATTATCGTACTAAAATTAAGAAACAAAATTACATTCCAAAAAGTAGTCCCCATCATTAAAAAAACACATGAGAAACCTGAAGGGGGCTAACTACGCTCCTAAATAATAGCTCATAATTTTGTAACATAGAATCGTTTCAAGATTTCGTCTTGCAAAAATATTTCTATGGTAGTTATGAAAACAATGTGTAACAATAGGAGATTATCATTAATCCATGGTTGAGTAAGCACACATTAATGAATGTTTATTTTTATATTAAACAAATTCGCAAATTAAAGTAATATTATCATTGCAGCTTACTGAGTATTATTTTTTTCTTCAAAATGCACCGTTTTTACAATTGCAAATAATGCATTTAACCACATGTACCATTTACGAATAAAAAATGATGGAAAATCAAAAAGCATTGTTTCATAATCAATGCATTCAGTCATGTGCTGTTTCACAACATTGCACAGGCACGCACAATGTCTTGTGACTTTTGAATTGGGCCATTTTGTCTTTAATCTGTTTTTCTTTTAGGCAAATTTCAATAAAAAAAAACATGAAAATACAAAACAAATATCTGATATTTTGTTCTCACTATTTATGTCTATTTTACTCCTTTTTGTTGGCGCGGGGGGGGGGGGGGGGGGTAAAGTAAAGTAAATGGGAACCTGGTAGAAATGTATTCCTTGAAACGCAGAGCACGTGACAGCTGCTCTGCTAAAGTCATGCAGGGTAATTATGCTGCATTATTGTAGAGCGCTTAGAGACTTCCAACACAGTACGTGTTAGGCGCTATATAAGCACATATCATTATTATTATAATTCTGTTTAGGATAGCATTAACCAACTTCTTTTGTTTTGTTTTTCCAATCCACCATTCAACAAGTCAACTCTCAAGTACTTCCTTTCAACACCTTAAGCAGGGCTCCCACTAAGCCGAGTTGTATTGGCGAGTTATGGCGAGTCGTGATGAGTTGCCTCAAAGAGGCACTCGAAATACTCGCGAATAGCTCTTCTTGTAACTCGGGATAACGCGCGACACCTCGGTATGGCTCGGCGTAACTTTTTACAACATTCCACGGCTCTCCTCGAAGTCGCGAACAGTTCCAGAATTTTGAACATGTTCAAATTTTTCACTGACTCGTTGTAACTCGAGGTGAACTTGCTTACACTCGTAATATACTCGCATTCAGGCGCGTACGCAGGGGGGGGGGGGGGGGGGGGGTTAAACCCCCTTCAGTTTTTGTTACGTATGTATTTTATAGCAACCCCCCCCTTTGCGATTTTTAAAAAATTTCTTATACCAATGGCTGACCTAAAAAAGGTGACCTTACCCCCCCCCCCCCCCAACGGAGCAAAATGTCAAATTTTCAAATTACGAGCTCCTTTTCTTTTCTGAAAAGTGTCCCCTTTTCCTCTCATCATTAAACGCGCCCCTAATTTCAAGCGACTAACAGCACCTCCTCCTAAAGCTCGCTTGCTCCGCTCGATCGCGTTTATAGATGATATACTAATGTTACTTAGGCGCCTTGGATTAATTCTCATGTGCGAGAAGCTGCAGCATTTTAACCTGAGAGCGCATGCATCAAAGCCGTATTGAGTTATCCCGGATGCACGATTTGCCCACGAAAAAACGCATTGTGTGTGTCCGAAGACCGTGACGTCCTTTTCAAGCCAGAAAAACCGCGATTAATTTTCAACCCATTGAAAGATTCGTGATACTTGTTTAGCTCCCTCTGCGGCCAAACTAAGTTATTTAGCTTAGCTTGAGTTCGTGTCTAATTAGCACTGTACTCTGTATGTTTGGAATAGATCATTATGTACAATAAAAACACCGTTTAAAAGGGTTGTTTACAAGTAATAAGACCTGTTTAAAAAAATCAACAAGCTGTTGTATTGCAATGAACTGTTAGCATTTTAAACAATTACGTTTTATCTGTGTATTTATAACCGAATGAATTTTTAAAAAGTAGATTTTTTTTCGGGGAGGTAACTTGGAGGTGTCAATCTAGACACACGGGTTATGGGAGCCCCATTCAAATTTAATTCTCCAGCATTAATGGAAATAAAGACTAGTGGGTTTGTTTCTCTCTCGCCGGTATAAACAATTGCGTGCTGGCCATAAAGCCAATGTGTTGATTCATGAATTCTTGTTTGGAGACTATACTATTCCATTGTCATTTAACTCATAGAGGCAAAACACATTTTACGGAAGGTTTTAAATATATTTTTTTCTTTGAACTTGGTGTAAAGCCCTCTCCAAAGAATTTTTTTTCTCTTGCTCCTGTTCATCTCTTTTCCTCTCTCTCTCTTCTCTTTCTCTCTCTTTTCTCCCTCTCTTTTGTTTCTTTACTGGCCACCCATTATGGGTGCAGTCTGCCTCCCTATCCACATTCTGCCACATGCGCCCCCCCCCCTCCCCCCGTACGCTAGTGTTTCTCCGGCTTATTATTATCATTGCAATCATCATCATATCATTATTATCATTATTTAGATGGGGAGGGTGATGAATAATGAAAGGAAAGCAATGAATTATAAAAGTTCGTTTATAATCGTTTAGAAATTTGGGTTGATTTTACTCTTCCATTCAATAAATCTCATCAAAATGTGAAAACTGCACTCATTATACATTTTTTTCTTCCTCCCTCCCCCAAGTACCGGTATACTAATGTGTCTCCGGCTTTTTGTTTTGTTTTGTTAGGTGGGGGTAATGCCGGGAAGGAAGGTAACAAATCATTGATTGACATTCGTTTAGAAATTTGCGTTAATTTTGCTTACATCACAAACGAATTCTTATTAGGATAAATCAATACTCTTGCACAAGATTCAAGATTACGATTCAAGATACTTTATTTCTCCAATCGTGCAAAATATAAACTAACATTGTCTATTGCTCCTGTTTGTTGTACTTTCATATTATTCATTATAATCGGGGTTTTTTCATAAGCGTGTCCATTTTGTCTTTCACATGAAATTCTGATACTGCTGGTACTTCATTGGGAGCAGCGTAATCCGCGCTCGCCCTGAAGCAATCTCATGACGGCAAGCACCCTAGTATTTCATAATCCGCCCTTCTATTGTTCGAGTTTATAACCATGACAACGAACTCTACCTTTGGCGACGTTCATTGTTCCTCTTACGTAACACAGATGTAGATAGGCCTCAGACATAACTCTTTTCGTATAATCATTCTAATGCTTTCAAATATGTTGTGTCGTTTTTGTTTGTATATACTTTGTCAATATACTTACAAACTGTTATCGTCAACATTTGCCAATACTACCAAACTATTACGTTTTCCCTATCATCTACCGCTCTAGAATCCTATTATGTATTTATTTTTATTTGTTGGGTCCTTTTCATATTTTTCTTGTCTCTCTCTCTTTAAGATTTATATTTGTTTTTGTAGGGGTATTTATGCTGTTAATTTTTGTATAAATAAACGAGAAATCGTTATTCTTTCTCTTATAATGTTGTCCACCTTCTTCTATAGATAAACCTTTTGTGCTTGAGTGTAATGTCCGATGTATATAACCTCTGTCAGTAACATACAATGAACGTATAATTTTATTTTGATGTTACAGAGATTTTTATTTTTATTTAGGAGTACGTCGAATCGTGATCTCATTTAAAACCTTTGTACACGGCACGCGCGGGTACACCGTACGATGCATGAGTCTTGGCCATATATGGTCATTGACGCCTATTCAGTCTCGCTCGACCTAGCGATCTCAGCTCAGGTCACTCATGCGTACGTATACATGGTACTAGGCCGGCCTATTATTGAGGAGATTAGCTAGTCTCGATATAGTCCATCCCATTGTTTCAATTCAAGATTGTCGGCTTTATTTACTTATCGTGCTATAAAGTGTCGGAGTTTTACTATTCAGTACAGCTTTTTGATTTTCATGATAGTTGGTTGCACAAATTAGTTCTCAATTCTTTGCTTATAACTGCTCTTTATCTATGTTAGATGGTATCCCCCCCCCCCCCCCAGCTCTGATTTTTTTCTTTAGTTTGTCTCTTTTTTGTTTGATTATATATTTTTGCTAAAGTAAAATGTCCGACGTATAACGTCAAGTTTATGTTATAATAATTAATCTCAAGGAAGGGATGGTGCCGGCATACAAACAAATGGCGGAATAGACAACATTATGAAAGATGAAGATGGAAAACGACATAGACAGAGAGACAGACAGACAGGGGGAGGGAGAGAGAGAGAGAGAGAGAGAGAGGGGGCGGGAGGGATAGAGGACGTTGTCTGTACTGTATTTATTATTATGATATTTTTCTCACCGACTCCCCCCCCCCCCCCCCCCAGCTCAGATTTGTTTCTTTTTTGTCTGTTTTGTTTTGTTTATATTTTTGGGCTAAAGTATAATTTTCGACGTATAATAGTACCGTCAATATAGCATAATAGTGTTTTTTTTTTATATATATCAGTTTGATGCAACAGAGATTTACATTCAAAAGATTTACTTTGTATAATTATTGTACAGTAATATTCTTCTCATTTCGACATTATCAGCCGCTCGTTCTCTATTTCGTTCCCTATACTAAATATAAGGTATATGTGAGAGGGGTGTATATGCGAGAGGGGAGGGTGGGGGGCTATATGTGAGAGATAGAAAGTTGGACGTAACCTGTATACTGTATTTTTTTAAAATGATAAATGTCTCTCCGATCACCCCCCCCCCCCCAGCTCTGATTTTCTTCTTTAATTTGTCCCTGTTTTGTTTGATTATATCTTTTCGCTAAAGCATAATGTCCGATAACATCAGGGATATGTTTTAATTATTAATCTCAAGGAAGGGATGATACCGGCATACAAGCAAATCGCGGAATATAAAGATGAAGATGAAAAACGACATAGACAGAGAGAGAGGGAGAGAGAGAGAGAGAGAGGGGGGGGAGAGATAGAAAGTTGGACGTAGTCTGTACTGTTCTTATTATTATCATATTTTTCTGACTGACCCCCCCCCGCCCCCTCCCCCAGCTTAAATTTTTTCTTTCCATTTTGTTGTTTTGTTTTGTTTATATCTTTGGGCTAAAGTATAATATCCGACGTATAATAGTACCGTTAATATAGCATAATAAACATATTTTATATCAGTTTGATGCAACAGGGATTTACATTCAAAAGTTTTACTTTGTATAATTATTGTACAGTAATGTTCTTCTCATTTCGACATTATCAGCCGCTCGTTCTCTTTTTCGTTTCCTATAATAAATATAAGGTATAATGTGTACATCATCAGGGATAATTATGTTATATAGGATTTTCCGGCCAAATTCGCGAGTTTGTCATTTAAATTAATTTGTCATGCGTTCAAATTCGACGGTTTTAGTGCTGTCAGATATATCTTGGGTCTATATTCCTTTTTCTAGTTTTCAAATCTATGAAGTTTTTGTTGGAATCTATGTATGCTTCATTCAAATTAATGAATAATGTGCTTCTTTCGCTATTTGGACAATCAATTTGGCGCAACACGATTTCTGACATCGCGAAGGTGTACTTTTAGCATTCCAATTCATTTGTAGCATTCAAATTAGCACTTTGTGCACTTAAATTGATGGTCAATATTCATTTCTCGTTTATTACACACTTTTTATAGCTCATTCTTCTCTTTCAAGATTGTTTTTGTCCATGTGTATTTCATCATATTTCATTTTCTTGCCTTTATACACTTGATATACTTTTAGATTTATCTGATATTCATCATCCTTTAAGTTTGATTGTTAAGAAGAAAAAAAAAAACGACTTACATCGAGTGGCATCATGGACTTGATGGTCTCAATATTTTTGTAAATTTTCATGTAAGGAAGTTGTTTGTTTTGTGTTTCATCATCAATTTATCACAATTTCATTTTGGAGGAAAGGTACAATATTGTAACTGGGGTAGGTATTTTTGTGTCCCCACTTTCCCGGGGTATATGAACATGTCCGTGCAGAAATGCCATATAATTTGATTTCGCCCCTTCTTTACCTAATGGCTCACTACACCCATGTGCATTGTCCTCAAAATTAATAAATGGAATGAGGCCATTACAAAAAATATACATGTTTAGCGTCCCCGCCCGCTTCCTTTTTGGGGGCCGCCTCCTATTTTTTTCTTGAAATTTTTTTTTTTCAAGAAAAAAAAAAAAAAAACACTGCTAAAATGGATCTATATCTGATTTAAAAAAAGGGCCTCCTCCTTCCTATTTTTCGAAAAAACAGGACGTTAAACATTTTTTTTTTTATTTGGCCTAACAGAAAAGACCCTAATGGCAAATCACGCATTTAATTGTTTTTTTTTCTTCTTCAAACTGTTAACGTGTGTTGCATTTCTTTCCCAATTCGAATACGAATGACAGGTGCTAATTTGAATGATAAAAATGACGCCTCGACAAGTGACGATTAGTTTGAATGCTAGTTGAGCAGTTTCTAAATTGAATGACAGATCTATCAAACCCTTCGACCAAAATTCTAAATTGAATAACAAAACGGGAAAATTGAATGATATTTGGCATGGCAAAGCCGATCGGCGCTAACTTATGCAAAGTAAATGAATTCAAATGACAAACTAGCGAATTTCGCCGGAAAATCCTATAATAATTAATTTCAAGGAAGAGATGCTGCCGGCGTACAAGCAAATGGCGGAATAGAAAACATTATCAAAAAAGGTGAAGATGGAAAACGACATTGCCAGATAGAAAGAGTGACAGAGAGAGAGAGAGAGAGAGGGGGGAAGAGAGAGAGAAAGAGGGAGAGAGAGAGAGAGAGAGAGAGAGGGGGGGGGGGGGGGGGGGTCGGGAGAGATAGAAAGTTGGACGTAGTCCGTACTATATTTATTGATATATTTGTTTTTCCTGATCATTCCCCCCCCCCCCCCCCAGCTCCGATTCCCCCCCCCCTTTAGTCTGTCCTTTTTTAAATAGATACCTTTTCGCTGAATTATAAATTCCGACATATAATAGTATTGTCAATATAGCATAATAAACATTTTTTATATCAATTTGATGCAACAGAGATTTTCATTCAAAAGTTTTACTTTGTAAATATAATGATTGTACAGTAATATTCTTTGCATTTCGACATTATCACTTGCTCGTTTTCTATTTCGCTCCCTATAATAAATATAAGGTATAATAAATTGTGTACATCATCATTATGTTATGATAATTTATCTCAAAGAAGGAATGGTGCCGGCAAACAAGCAAATGGCGGAACAACATTGGCATATAGACAGAGAGACAGACAAACAGAGAAAGCGACCGAGCGAGAGGTAGAGGGAAAGAGAGCGAGAGAGAAAGACACACACACACACACACACACATAAATAGAGAGAAAAGGAGAGAGAAACAATCATTTCTTATAATAATCTATTTGGTTGTGAAATTTTATCTTATAACATATTCTTGTCCATTCCTTTATCGTGCATGATTGTTGTCTTTGAATGATTGTTTCAGATATTTATGAGTATGTCGGAACGTGATCCATTAACAAATTTAAAAAAACAGCAACGACAACTGCAAAAACAACAAGACCCCGTACCCCCACCCCTGAACAAAAAAACAAGGGTCATACATGTAGTACATACAAGGATCAGTTCATTGTCATTCAATTATACCCTTACCTTACTTCCGCTCTTCTATTGTTAGAGTTGATAACGACCATGACAACGACCCGTACCCTCCACAACTTTAATTGTTCCTCTTACGTAACTAAGCTGTGGGATCATGGGCCAAAGACAAAGACATAGCTCTTTTCGCATATTCTTTATAGGTCCCAAATACTTGCAGACATTTCTGTGTCGGTTTTATTTGTATGTACTTTGTCAATACATATACTTAAAAACTATAATTGTCAAAACTTGGCAATATATTCATATAGCACCTTTACATAAACATGCTCAAAACGCTTTTTACATTAGTTAATAAAAACAAACCCATTATTTTGCTCTCCAAGCAATACTTAAAAACTATTTCGTTTTCCCCTATATCATCTTTTTAGAGAGCGAAAGAGAGAGAAAAAGAGAGAAAGACAGACAGACAGACAGATATATATATATAGAGAGAGAGAGAGAGAGAGAGAAAGAAAGTTGGGTGCATCGTATAGTCTGTACTGTATTATGTTATTTTGTCTCTCCTTTCACCCCCCCCCCCGTTCTGGATTCTTCTTTAGTTTCATTTTATCATGTTTATATCTTTTCGATAAAGTATAATGTCCGACATATATTATAACCGTCAATTTAGGCTGATAAAGTATTTCATATTAACTTGATGCAACAGAGATTTACATATAAATCTTTTACTTTTTATATATTGTGTATTTTTCTCATAAAACTGAGTATCTAAATAAAGAGAGATGAAGAAGAAGAAGAGGGAGAAGACGAAGAAGAACAACAAGTAGAACAAGAAGAACAAGAAGAAGAAGAACACGAAGGGGGAAAAAGAGTGAGAAGAAGAAAGAAAAGATGCGGAGGAGAAAGAAGAAGAACAAAACAAGAGAGAGAGAGAGAGAGAGAGAAAGACAGACAGACAGAGAGAGAGAGAGAGAGAGAGAGGGAAAGTTGGGCACATCGGTATATAGTCTGTACTGTATTTACGTTTTGGAGAGTAGGGGGGGGGGGGGGGGGGTCTGAGCATGTGAACAATCTATAAACCCCTTTTTCGGAGCTTTTATGAAACGTGTCTACTAAAAAAAAAGCCCCAGCCACCCGCTTCCGCGGCCCCTGCATAGTTTGAGAGTTACATGGCCTATAGAGGGCGGTCAACTGGTATCAGTGGAAAGCAATATGAGAAGGTCGCGCTCAGTTCTTAAGTCACCAGAGCGTACGATCTTTTATGCGGGATTTTCGCTTGGCGACTTTTCAATAGAGCGTTTCGGACGATTGTGGTTTTCACGCAAACTAGGCCGCGTTGCATAAAGCCGCGTGATTACTGCCACTCGAATTGATCCAAGGCGCCTTATTGAAGTTCTTTTCTGCTTTTCAGTCTTCCGTTATAAAAAATAAAAAAAACCTACATATAACCCCATCAGGATAGGGTTTTTTGCTCTTTATAAGATGTAATTTTTCGAGCTGCGACCTCACAAATCTTTAAAATATTTCCTCGCTCCATTCGCTCGGTCGCAAATAATTTTGGGGACCATCATACTTAACTGCAAAGTATGATGCTTAAACAATATCTTGTACTGTGTACAAAGTGAAACAAATATTGAAATCATCCCTGATAATGCAATCACAATGTAAAGGTATATACCAATGTCTGAAACATGAGATTTCCCTTTGAAGGTGCCCTTTTTTTCTTGGTGCCCCCTCTTCTCCTCAAACTTCGGATGTCGCTTGACCGCCCATGGCCAAACTGATGCATTTCCCGCCCCTTGATCGCATATGAATTCTTTAAAACTCTTATCACACGTTAGAAGATTTTGATAACTTGTTGTTAGATCGGTACAAGTCGTACACAAGTCATCGCAACTTAAACCGAGCTCGCGTGACTCGTACATACACTGTCGCTCATAATGGTGGAATATTTTTTTAAAATCCCAATTCATGGACAAATCTTCTGTGTGCTCATGCCTTGAGCCATAATGCATGGCCGTCCAGAGGATTTTTTTATGTTGGGGACCGGGGTAAAATGCAATAAATTATTGAAAATTTATTGCATTTTCCGTGTTTTTTATATTTATGGAAAGTGCCCCCTACCCTAGCCCCCGCTGCGTACAGTCATGGTTCAGTGACAAAACAATGGCCTCGTAACTGTGAGGCCCCAGGATCAAAACCGTGTCGATGTGCTATATTAGTGCCCTTTTGTGGGGCATTAATCCTCATTACTGTCATTTATGACTTGAGGGCGTAGGTCCCCTAGTGAATAAGCATAGTCGCATACACATGCTTTAGCAGTCCCGCAAAATACACATTGGCAAATTATTATTCAATAAAATCTGAGAATGTATACTATTATCTAGATTTATTATTTTTAAATCATTTTTAGAATAATTCCATAAATTGGGGTAAAACTAAAATATTCCACCTTTATGAGCGACAGTGTACATCGTAGGAAACTCCATAATGCGTCGTATGATAATTCATGCAAATACCATACAAATTAGTAAATTTCAAGCGAGTTCACTCGAGTTTACGCGAGTTCAAGCTCGCACCAGCTCGCCACAACTCGAGGCTCCAACTCGGCTAAGTGGGAATCCTGCTTTATATCGCTCACACAAAGCGCGCGAAAGGCCGCCGAAGGCGGTCCTTTCGCGAGTATTGCTATAAGGTCCGTTGCTTGGTGTACTGATTCTCTAATAAACACCAACAGCAGCAACAAAATAACAACAAATGTTCAGTTTTTGTATCACCCTCTTCTTTCACCAAGAATATATCGACAACAACAACGACGGCAGCAGCAGCAACAACAACAACAGTAATGACAACAACAATAATAACCACAATAACCACAACAGTTCAGGTTTTGTAACACCGTCTACTTTCACGAAGAATATATCGATACATGAGAGAAAATGAGCATGCGCACAACACGATTTACGATTGCTTGTAACTGAATATATAGAGGGTCATTGCCAACGCAAGACATCTAACGGGTTGACGCCGTTTGATTATCTCTACAAGGCTGCCCAGAAATATTTATCAACATTTAATCACTAGCGACAGAGCTAAGGTGTGACGTTAATTTTGAATTTTATAATAATTTGTTGTGAATTAGGCTCAGAATAGTTAGAAATATACTGTTATGCGTGCTTCATGTAGATTATCAAAACCTTTGGTATAATACTGGTATAGGCTACTTTCATAATTCATTGCCTAGTAAGTTGACATGTCAAGGGAATCCGAATTTTCAAATGGCGGCCCATTGACCGAATTTGCCCCACCAGACAATTGCATGCAGCCCACAAACAAAAACCGTTCATGTTACAAAGCTCCATTACCGAAGTGTCTCAAGGCTCGCTGATATGGGGTCTGGTCGCTATTCATTAGGACCGCTATTCATAACGTGAAAGTTCCCATACCTGCAGGACCGCTATTCATAATAGGAGAAGAGGGTTACTATTAGGGTGATCACACTGCCTGTGCACACAGTCTGCCCCGCGAACACACACACACAACAGCAGTCAGTTGGTAGAAATAGCAATTTTTGTAAATTTATTTAAAAAAAACTAAACAATATTTTTAAATTTTTATTTCACATATATTTCAAGCATACTTTTAACTACAATTCAGTGTAGTTTCATTGTTATAGGCATGTGGGAAATATGTTAAATTATTTAATTAGAATATTGTCTTTTCAGCCATGTGTGACATGGCCCGCTGATCGCCCATTGACTTGCACTGTTGTTATTCTGCGTGGTGAAAATGCACCTCAATGTATAAAACTCCCCTACAAAAATGCAATATCCTCATGTGTTTCACTCATTAAATCAATTTGTTATTTACACTCAAGGTAGCCACAACTGTACTGGTGTCACCAAACTTGTTTTTACTCTGAAATTCAGTCCCTGTGAAATGTTATGGCCTGTTGAATGGTTTCTCGGAAAAACGTCATAAATCCTCAAATCTGACATCTTTTAAAAGAAAAAGATACTGTGATTGTAGCTGAAAGTCTGCAAATTCTTATCATATGATCGGTTTTTCTGAATAATTTGTGAAACACATGAGGAAATAGCTGTAACGGCGATCCAAGTAATTTCCATCGCCATATTTCATTGGCATTGCAAAAATATTTGGAATTTAAGGTTAATATTTGGTGTAAATATGATCTATGAATATATGATTTAAAAAATGCCAAAAAAATGAACAGTTTGACTTTCCTAATTTGCATAATGAGTGCGCGAATATATAATTAGCTGAAATGACCTAATTTGCATATTTGATGAATATTCATGATTTTTTTAAATTTCAAATAAAATATATTTCCATACCTGTCTGATATACACCGATTCGGGCGACTTCTGGTGGAAGTGCGCCCTCATAAGGTGACGCCATAACTGGGGGGCGTCTGACTGCAGCTAGCTAGCTTACATTGCATTGAAAATGCAAGAAAATTAAGCACTGACGTAGTGCAGTTTGATACCGTATGTTGCATTGACCTCGTCAGCTCAATTAGCTCTCTGTACTGTCAGCTGGATCGGAGAAGCCCCCCAGTTATAGCGCCGCCACCGGCGGGCAGGTACATAAAACCCCCAAACCGAATCGGTGTATACATAGGTTTCACTGATGTATCATGTTCGGTTTTGATTTGATTACATATGCGCATATTAATTAGGCGGACTTAGTTATTTTCACAACTTTTTCATATCTGCAGATTCGCAAAAATGGCAAAAGTGACTTAATTTGTTGGCTTCTGTTTCCAAAACGGTATTAGATATATGAATTTTCATTTTTGGATTTTTTTACCACAAAGCTGATTTTTTAGTGTCTTATTATTTGTGTCCGAGAAAGTGATGAATTAAATTGTCAACTTTGTCGAATTTTGCCATTTTTGCCAATTTGACCATTTCTGGCAGGTTTTTCGGTAATTTTGCGATTTAAAAAAAATGGTATAAAATCACAACGCATTGACCGATTTCAATTCTGTTTGTTTTGTTTTTTGAAGCTTTCATAGAGCTTGATCATTTGCAATCATCAAATAACATGTGTTTGTTGAACTTATTTTTGGTGTGCTATACCTATTACTATTCATAAAGAAATAAGGACCGTTATTCATAAGGACCCCTATTCATCATGTGAGATGAGGGTCGCTATTCATAATTCATATTGAGGGTCATTATTGGTAAGGACCGCTATTCATAATACGAAATCGGGGTCGCTATTCATAAACATGCGAAGGGGCGCTATTCATAATTTACATTTGGGGTATCAAGGACCGTTATTTATAATACAAAATGAGTGTCTATATTCATAATACGAGGAGAGGGACGCTATTCATAATATGAAATGAGGGTCGCTATTCATAATAGGAGTAGAGGGTCGCTATTCATAATACGAAATGAGGGTCGCTATTCATAATATGAGGAGAGGGTCGCTATTCATAATACGAGGATAGGGTCACTATTCACCGCCCCCACAAATACAAAAACAAACAAAGAAAATGCAATAAATTATCAATAATTTATTGCATTTCCCCCCGGTCTCCAACAGGAAAAATTCCTCTGTAGGGCCATGCATTATGGTTCAAGGCATGCCCACATAGAGGATTTTTTTATGTTAGGGGTCGGGGTCAAATGCAATGAATTATTGATAATTGATTGCATTTTCTTTTCTTGTTTGTATTTGTGGAGGCGGCGACGTACCCTAGCCCCCGCTGCGTACAGTCAAGATTCAGTGGCTAAGCAATGACCTCGTTACTGTGAGCCCCCAGGATAAAAACCGTGTCGATGTGCTATATTAGTGCCCTTTTATGAGTTAATCCTCATTACAGTCAGTTATGACTTAAGGACGTAGGTCCCCTAGTTGATTAGCATAGTAGCATACACATGCTTTAGTAGTCACGCAAAACAAACGCTCACAAATTAATATTCAATAGAATCTGAGAATGTATACTATTATCTAGATCTATTACGAATAAATCATTCCATAAATTGGGGTACAAATAATTATTCCACCATTATGAACAACAGTGTACATAAGATAAAGTATTAATAACATTAATTCTGAAGTCATAACTATGTAAAGGTAAAGATACTTTTGTTGATATTGTACTTTTGAATATTTAGGTTACCGTAAATTACTGTATGATAATGAATGAAATATATATGTATTTATGTATAAATACTACGAGTGCAGAGGTTTCTTATTTAACTGTTTGCTGAATAGGTGACTAGATGTACAAAGATTTACCAATTGTAAAGAACAAGCAAAACAGATGAAGTGAATAGAGCAAGAGAACAGGCAGAAGAGAGAGAGAGAGAGACAGATGGAGACAAATGAAGAGAGAGAGAAAGAGAGAGAGAGAGAGAGAGAGTGTGTGAGTTAGAGGGAACGAAAGAAATGGATGAGAGAGAGAGAGTGAGAGAGAGAGAGAGAGAAAGAAGATGTAGAATGAGAGGCATAACAATGAGAAACAGAGCATGTAGGTGAGTGAAATGAGAGTAAAGGAAGATGATCAAAATGTCTACAACAGGGAAAAAAGAAAGAGAGATGGAATCAGGAACAGAAATACTAGTAATTGGGACACACACACCCACGCAAAGGAAGGGAGTGAACAGTGGCGTAATGTAATCAAAGGAAATTGAAAGTGTGATAATAGGAATGATCAATACAATAAAAGTATTTTTGGCATAATTGTTTTCCCCTCATGAAATGACACGGTCCTTTTGCAATGAGCTTTTAAATTCATCATGAATTATAAATGAGTACCGTGCGCCTCATTCCTGCTCTCATGTTTATTTCTATTCATCCTGTTTTACGCTACCTAACATTTTCTCTTGTATAGATCCTCCTCTTTGTTCAAAAAGTAGATCAATCATGAAAAATATAGCGAGGCACGTTTACTCACAAAGTATAGAATTATTTCTCCCGTGCAGAAGCACGTACCATCGTACCAGTGCCTTCTCATATATCAATTATTGGAAAACTTTGTCAGCCATTGTCGAAAGCGGTTTTTTGCTTCAGATGACAGAGCACGTCATAGCCATCATAGGAGGAAGACGGTGGTCTCTTGTAAGTCGTCCTCTTCCCTAAAACCTGGATTTTGCCAGAGTTTTTCATAAACTCGAGGTACGTTTTCTTCATACAAATATTTTTTAGAACACCTAGAAAAATCTTTTAGAAGATATTTTCAAAGCTAAGGTATCTGATACCCAAAGTATAGTATTAATCTGTGGGAAAGAAATTGATATTTTCCTCATTGGCGTTATCCGCAGGATTGAGTGTGTGCGGTGTGTATGCGATTCACCCGATCGATTGTCCCTTTGATAGGACAACAAATCATAGTTTGTTCTTTATTGCATATGTTAAACCATTGTGTATCACTTAATTTCATACTTCGTAGCTTGAGATGCTACGACATAATTTTGTGTTTGTTTTGCTATTTATACATTGTCGGTCAGCAGGTTCATGTAGTTAGGTGACTTTTGTAAATTGGAAAATAAGTACAAAGTATTGATGAAAACGTTATTCTTTTGTTAGTCGTAATATTAAAATAATAATTGTGTTTATCTTACAGATGGACTTAACTTGTTGCATTCTTACATTTGTGATCAGTACGCAAATATATCTCAGTACCGGGGAAGGTTTGTAATTTCATCTTTCCTATTCTTTTCTATTCTATTCTATTTGACTATTCTATTATACGAATTACAAAAAAATGCCAAGAAGATTTAAATAAAGGAATCAGGGCTCGGGTCATAAAATAACTCTTTATGAAAAATACATTCATGAAAAAGGTGTATTTTGAAATTTGAAACAAGAAAATTGACTTAAATTTCGTATGTCCTCATTTTGTTAGAAAATCCATCTAGGCCTACGTATTAAGGGTTTCTTGAAAGAAAGAATATATTCTATACATTTTTTTGTTGTTGATATTTCGCGACTACTTCCGCAACGCATGGAAATATCATCGCGCGATATTTTAATTCCTTCTTTCAAGTCTTGCATATTTTTTAACCGATATTTCACGGACATTGCACGAACGTTTGTGGGGACTCGTTTCGTCTTTTTTTTTAAAATCTCAAGCCAGCCCAAAAGTTGAGAATTATGGACCTTATGTACAAATCAAATAGAAACCTGTAGGTTTTATTAATCATCTCTCAAAATCATGGATGCATTGTCAATGATTATTTTTCATTGAGATGGAAGCCTCAAATCGCAAAACCACAAACTTTGTATTTGCGTAAGATTTTATTGGCGATATGAAGTTATAAAAGCCCACAGCGGATTTTTTATGGGAAAAATCCCAGTCACTTTCGGATCGGCATATTATTTGAATAATGCACATTTAAAACGTTACTTTATTTACAAAATTTGATAGCAATATCTGCTGTTTGATTCTATTTCTGTCTTGCAGCTTGTGATGTGAATCAGGTTGAATTCGATGGGTCCTTGTACCATTTCTCTCAAAACCCGTCCGACTTTTACACATCGAAAGTTTCTTGTGAGGATCTGGGAATGCATCTGGTCTCGATAGGATCCAAGCTAGAACAGGACTTCTTGGTCTACAACCTACCCGACAATAGCTCAGAATACTGGATAGGACTAGACAGTGTGACTTGGCAAGACGGTTCAAACTTGACTTACAACAGGTTCAGAGGATATCCGTATGATCTTGATGAAGGAGGAACTTATTTCGTAATGCGTATACCGTTTCCACCCTATTGGCGTGATGACAGTGTCGACCACAAGCATAATTGCATTTGTGAAAAAGAGGGCAGTGAGTACTGAAGATTGTGATTCGGATATTATTTAAACCTACATGAGGGTTAATTTGTGTTGAACTGGTTGTGTCAGGCCACATGAAAATCCAATCACTCTAACCTGAAATCCCGTCACCCCACACACGCACACTCGCGCGGATTCAGGCGGGGGCACAGCCGGCCCGTGCCCCCCCTTTTAGCGGCAAAAAAAAAAAAAAAAAAAGAGAAAAGGGGAAAATAGATTAAAAAAAAAAAAATCCAAGGTATGGGTTAAAGTGTTCGTACTGCGCTGCCCATCACCCAGTGGCGTACGCGAACTTCGCGAAGGGACCCTACCTTTCAGCCGGGGCAAGCCACGGACTTCCCGATTCTTCCTATTTCCTTCTCGATTTTGCCAAATTTTGTTTCCATTTTGCCAGATTTTTTACTTTTCTTCTCAATCTCCCTTTTCTTCATGATTTCCCCCAATTTGTGTACAGTTCTTTCATGCACAGATCGTATATATAAAGAGAGTCCAGATTTTCTTTCACGTTGCTCCTTTTTGTGCATACATGTGCGTCACTTAATGCTATGGTCACATTACCCAAAAGTAGCCTGCTCGGCGGCCGAGTGTCGAGTTTTTAGCCAATTTTGCCCGGCCACCGAGCGGCGGCCGCCCAGGCACCGCTTGTTTTTAAGGCATCGCTCGGTCGCTGCTGAAGTTTTAGCGCGGAGTTAAAATTCGGGCGGCGCCTGCTTACTTTCACTCGCCGCCCAAACTACGCTCGGTGACTGGGCGGTCGCCGCCCGGCGCCGACCTAATCGAGCGTTCACCGTCGAGCGATTGAGGTCAAAAATCGAAGCCGCTAGGTCAAAGGCTGTCGAGCAGTCGCCGCCCGGTCGCCACCCGGTCGCCGCTGGAAGATCAGACGGTCACTGGGCGGCGAGTCCAAAAATCGGTCGGCAGCCTTTAACCTAGCGGCTTCGATTTTTGACCTAAATCGCTCGGCGGCGAACGCTCGATTAGTTCGGTGCCTGGGCGGCGAACGGCCGGGCACCGAGCGTATTTTGGAGCCCCGCCGATCACTGGCCGGCCGCCGTGCAATATCTTTAAAATCAGCCGGCGGCCGGTGGGAGACTGCTCGGGAATCGGTCGGTCACCGGTCGGTGACTGCTAGGACACCGCGCGGAAAAAGCTCCGCGATTTCGCCCAGTTTTGACCTAAAATCGACCGGCGACCGGCAACCGACGGAAATCGACAGGGCACCGCCCAGGCATCGCTGGGGCTCTACAGCCTGCTCGACTTCTCCAAAAATCGCTGGGCGATGCCTAAATTCCGGCGGCGCCTGCTTACTTTCACTCGCCGCCCAAACTACGCTCGGTGACTGGGCGGTCGCCGCCCGGCGCCGACCTAATCGAGCGTTCACCGTCGAGCGATTGAGGTCAAAAATCGAAGCCGCTAGGTCAAAGGCTGTCGAGCAGTCGCCGCCCGGTCGCCACCCGGTCGCCGCTGGAAGATCAGACGGTCACTGGGCGGCGAGTCCAAAAATCGGTCGGCAGCCTTTAACCTAGCGGCTTCGATTTTTGACCTAAATCGCTCGGCGGCGAACGCTCGATTAGTTCGGTGCCTGCATGGGCGGCGAACGGCCGGGCACCGAGCGTATTTTGGAGCCCCGCCGATCACTGGCCGGCCGCCGTGCAATATCTTTAAAATCAGCCGGCGGCCGGTGGGAGACTGCTCGGGAATCGGTCGGTCACCGGTCGGTGACTGCTAGGACACCGCGCGGAAAAAGCTCCGCGATTTCGCCCAGTTTTGACCTAAAATCGACCGGCGACCGGCAACCGACGGAAATCGACAGGGCACCGCCCAGGCATCGCTGGGGCTCTACAGCCTGCTCGACTTCTCCAAAAATCGCTGGGCGATGCCTAAATTCCAGCGGCGACCGAGCAGGCTACTAATCAGTTGGTCGCCGCTCTGATTTGTGACCATAGCTTTAGAGCGTGTTGCGTAAAGCTGGATTTCCACTCACTCTCAAACGCTAGTGGTTCAGTTTTTGGAGACGGCAATAAGAATCGCAAGGAAACGCTTTCAAAGTTCAACCTTTTTCAACCCGTCTGGAGCGGATAAGCGTTTTGATATCGAACTATCGGCAAGCAAAATACAGTATTCCGCGCATGTACCATTGCGTCTTAGAACGCTTGCGTTTAGAGTATAAATTTAGCTTAAAGATAAAGTTGAGTTCTGGTCATGCAATTGCATTGTGAAAGAAACAGTATCATGTAGTATATCAGATTAGCGGTTTATGGCAAATCTAACGAAAATCTTGCCGGAAATCATATTCACTGAAACGCATAAACTATTTTTGCACAGTTATTGACCATAATATACAGTCAGGTCAGACGACTACCTTGACTTCCACATCTTTATCTTTTCAACTAAGCTCATGTTTTCTACAAATCGTCCTGCAGATAAAGTGCCTTTGTTAACCTGAACATTCAGAACGAGCCTGGGTGAATTCTGTATGAGTTATGTATTTAACATAACAGAAATCACAAACAGTAAACATAACTTTTAACAATGCTGTCACAAATGTCAGCATAACCTCTTTCTCCCCTTTCAATTGTTTCTTTTGGTAGCCTGTAATCCAGGTCTAGTCGAATTCCATGGGTCTTGCTATCACTTCTCTGGAATTGTTTCAAATTACAGCGCATCCAAAGCACTTTGTGAGAGCATGGAAATGCATTTGGTCTACATAGGTTCTCAAGAAGAACAGGATTTTTTGGAGATAAACCAAGCACCTTATATCGCGATCGGTACGTGGATCGGGCTAAGTGCTGTGACCTGGCTTGATAACTCTAGTCTGACCTATGCCAATTTCAATATAACCACCTCGACATTCGATGATGGAGGAACTTATTTTGTGATGAGCTCGTCGTCCTCGTTCCGGTGGCTCGACGAAGACGGATCAAACCTTCACTATGCCATCTGTGAAAAGAAAGGAGGTAAGCACGAATATATGATTAGTTTTTTCCTGAGTAAAATAAAGTAAAATACAAAAAAGTCCATGTTACTTGTTTTTTAAAACATCTCTTATGATTGGAAATTGTTTGAATCACAAGGGGAGGTTAATGAATTAAACATCAAAGACGCATGATCACAGGTTTACATGATGGGGAAAGTGAGAGGATCCGGGGATATACTTGATAGTGGGTAGTGGCGTTTACAGAGAGTTGAATTTACTTTTACGACCGATCGATGAGCGCACCCTCCTCCAACTTCAGAAGGACCATAGAATAAGGATAAATTTCTTTTTTTACTTCACTCTCTCACATGAAATAGAAACAAATCCACGATTCTTAGCAGTTCTTCTATATATAATAAACATCATGGCATACAAATGGTATAGCTTGATGAAGTCTCTAAGATAGTTCTTTGATAATATCATCAACATGAGATTTTACCATCAATTTTCCCCTTTCTTCAGATTGTAATGGGGTCCCAAATGCCAGCTACGTGTACGGTGGGTCCTGCTATTACGTCAATCCTACCCCTGCCGGTTTCCTATGGATGAAATCATTTTGCGAGACTTATGGAATGCATCTGGTCTCGATCGGATCCGGGGGAGAGCAAGGTTTCTTGGTGTCTATTCTTCCTGACGTTAACATAGATTACTGGATAGGATTAGACAGTATCACCTGGCAAGACGGCTCACAGATGATCTTTAACAGTTTCAAAGGATATTGGGATGATTTCAATCTTGGGGGAACTTGTTATATAATGGTAACATTGCCTCAAATACACTGGTTTGATCGTACAACCGACACCTCAATCGATCATCCTTTCTACGAAGAGTATTACATTTGTGAAAAAGAAGGCGGTGAGTAACGAAATTTCGTTTACAACGAGTATATATCTCTATACAGTTAACAGCTAAATAGTTCATATCCCTTGTAAATTTTTATTTGTGTGACTTTAGTAACTCAAGAATAAAAGGTAGACTGGTTGAGTTAGGGCCGTGCTGTTGAATACTATAAGCTTTAATATTTCACATTCTCAACAACAAAAAATCGGGACAAATCAATTATTGCTAAATATATTACTCATTGCGGATATAGTATCGAAAATAATATCGCTAGTGATATTCGTTTGTCTCGCAATGTGGTCAATAAGGAATCTAAAAGATCACGACGTTTCGTATGCTACTGCAATACTTCGTCAGGTGATAAAAACTGTTGTAAGCAAGGGTCTTTTATACTTTACGGGAGGACCGTAAAGCGGTCTAAAATTCGATCGATAATTGGAACAATAACGCCCAATGCCTATTGGTCGACGCACACGGTGATCGACCAATCACCAAGGCCGCTGGTTCGGCCGCTGGTTCGGCTGATGCACCAGGCCTATTGGCCGACGCATACGGTACTCGACCAATCAACGGGCCGCTGGCTCGGGCCGTCTGCTGAATGGAATCGACCGTTGTTGGCTGGCAGGACGGCGAGTGTCATGGCGGCGTATCGTCCGCATCCAAAATTCGGGGATATCGATCCCGTTGTCTCTGTTGAAATTATTAGGATTGAGACGGATATTGATAGCTTCTTTTACCCTCCGTGTATACCAATGCCGTTCTTGGGAAAGGCACTGAACCCCGTCCCAGTCTGGTTGATGCTGGTTGTCCCAAGCATGTTCGGCTACAGCTGAGTTGTCAGTTCGACGGAGTCTGACGTCCCTCTTATGCTCAGTGATTCTTTCTTTTATCGGACGGGCAGTTTCACCGATGTGAAGGATGTGATCATCTCTCTCGAAGTAAATAGCAAATTTGGATAAACTCTTACGGGGTATTAGAGATTCGGTTTATCAATTTATATTGTGAAAGGGAGTATCCTAGCTGTAAACCTCGGCTTTTAAAAGAGGCGGTATCGAAAAATGTATTTTCCCCCCAATATCACTGCGTGAATTGTTTTTAAACATACAATTTCTTCAGCAAATATTCTATTCCTTTCGTCTAGTGAAATCTACACTCGACAAAAAAAGAAAGTGGACATTAAGTATAGTTAAGAATTTCAAATAAATATTTGATATAAAATTATCTTTCGGCATATACATCGAAGAAACCATAAAGTAATCCTCTTACAATCGAAATCATACGCATGAGTTAGCAAAAACCATTTAACAATAAATACAAACGGGGCATCTGGCCGATTCAAATTTTAATGAGCATTAGGCGTAGGGTAGGTGCAGGGAATTGGAGACCGCAGGGAATTGGTGACCACCAAGCTTGAATCCATCACTGTCTGTCCGTGTTGGCTCCAATACTGCTATAGCGCATTTGTGGCCTTTAACAACACTACTGCATATATCCAATTCATTTCGAAGACTACAATGTGCTCTTTCTCCGAGAAAATTGGAAAAATTGACCAAGGTAACCAATTTTGATCGTATAATTTTGCTCTGATATAAAAACACAATTTTCACTGAATGTTGTGGTGTATGCAGATATTTCGGGGTGGCTCTTAAAAAGTAGTTTTAAAATGAAGTTTATGAAGTGTGCCAACAATTACTGAAAACTTATGGCAAATGTTTGTTGTGAATGGGTGTTGCACAGCACATTATGAATGGTGTCTGATCAGAAATGTGTGCAAGCAATGGGGGACAATAGGTCCAAGATTTATTATTATTATTATTATTATTATTCATTTAATGGTATATAATGGTCGACCACCAGCGCAAGGCTGAAAGGGTCAATTTACAAAGGTACAGCGAGGTAAATTATATACATGTGCAATATTATTACGAAACATAGTAAATAAATCTGTAACATAATGACAATACAGCAGAATTATATTGCGTTCGTTTATGTACATTACGTGAAAGGATGCACTAGCAGAAGATATACAAGAGCAGTAGTTCTATATTTCTGCCATGTGCTGAATGTACGTGAAAAATGAAGTTCCATGATTAAAGGTAAAGACCAGTATTGGAAACGCCCCAATTTCAAAAAATGAAATGGAAGCTCTCATTACCAATCATGTGAAAGAATATGTTTTGACTAATACATGATGATAAAAAATTTGCCGGGAAACCGCCTACTAATTCATATATTTGGTAAATTTGTTTCTCTCATGGTCGTGTGAGAGATATAGGGTAGTCCCATATACATCTTTCTGTGTATAGTGCTTGTAACTTTACGAAGAATGGGCCAAATTTCTTATCATTTTGATGATTCCAGAACCTTGCAGATGCTAGATGCTAAATGATCAACCTTTTCTGATCGATTCCACAACGTTTCTTTCACAATGCAATCGCATGACCATTACTGGTCTTTACCTTTAATGATGAGAAACAGTTCAACAAAAAGGACAAAAGTTAAAAATGAAAGGCACATAAAACAATTTAAGTTTCTCCATTTGTCTTCCTTTTCAATTTGATTATGGTTTCAAGATTACATGAACAAATAGTCGTATACCAATTAATATCTATCTCAAAATTCATAATTCCCAAAGTTAGGCCTATGCCATAACTATTATTGAGACATTTTTTTGACAGTGCTCAAAATGATAAATTAAAAAAATAGTGACTACACGACATATATCTTGATACGACGTAATATCTAATAGTATAAGATTACCATTTGAGTAACAGTGGATGAAATCATTAACTGAAATGTAAGATTCTATGAATGTTGTATCTATACGATACGGCCGGGCTAAAATAAGGAAACCAAATTACATTCCAAAAAGTAGCCCCCATCATTAAAAAAAAAACCCATGAGAAACCTGAAGGGGGCTCTTTTGTAAATTAAAAAAGAGCCCCCTTGGAAAAAAAAAATGAGGATTGATTGTCACAAAAAGTAACTACGCTCCTAAACAATAGCTCATAATTTTGTAACATAGAATCGTTTCAAGATTTCGTCTTGCAAAAATATTTCTATGGTAGTTATCAAAACAATGTGTAACAATAAGAGATTATCATTAATCCATGGTTGAGTAAGCACACGTTAATGAATTTTTATTTTCATATTTAAAAATTCATAAAAATTAATAATATCATTGCAGCTTACTGAGTTTTATTTTTTTCTTCAAAATGCACTGTTTTACAATTGCAAATAATGCATTTAACCACATGTGCCATTTACAAATAAAAAATGATGGAAAATCAAAAAGCATTGTTTCATAATCAATGCATTCAGTCATGTGCTGTTTCACAACAATGTACAGGCACGCACAGTGTCTTGTGACTTTTGAATTAGGCCATTTTGTCTTTAATCTATGCTCATTCAGCCATACAGTGATGAATATCTCTGATTTTCATACAAAATGTACCTAACGACTATACCAATATTGTGGTAAGATGACATCGTGAGACATTTCAATGGTTTCGAAATTATATGAGCAGTTCTTTAGGGGGTAGTTAGTAGTTACTTTTTGTTCTGTTTACATGTATGTGTAAATGTAGTGTTACCACCTTAAAACAGATTGGCTCATTTAAATTATTTAGGCAAGTTTCAATTAAAAAAAACAGGAAAATACAAAACAAATATCTGATATATTTTTGTTACTATTTATGTCTATTTAACTTTTTTTGTTGGGGCGGGGGGGGGGGGGGGGGGGGGAGGAAGCGGGGGAGTAAATGCGCTACTTTTACTAGTATAGACGGCATCAAATCACTTAAAAATAAGAATGGATTTATTATTGTACATGTATTAGGTGCACACGATCTGGAAGCGTCATAGTGTAGTGGTTCTGACTCGCGTTTTTCAATCATAAGGTCGTGAGTTCGAATCTCACTCCAGGACGTTGATTTCCTTCAGCAAGCAATTCATCCACATTGTGCTGCACACTCCACCCAGGTAAAGTAAATGGGGACCTGGTAGGATTTCATTCCTTGAAACGCACAGCGCGTGAGCGCGTAACAGCTGCTCTGCTAAAGCCATGCAGGGTAATTATGCTGCATTATTGTAGATCGCTTAAAGACTTCCAAAACAGTAAGTGTTAGGCGCTATATAAGCACATAACATTATTCTTATAATTCTGTTTAGGATAGCATTAACCAACTTCTTTTGTTTTGTTTTTCCAATCCACCATTCTACAAGTCAAATCTCAAGTACTTCATTTCAATACCTTATATCGCTCACACAAAGCGCGCGAAAGCCTGCCGAAGGCGGCCCTTTCGCGAGTATTGCTAAGGTCCGTTGCTTGCTGTACTGATTCTCTAATAAACACCAACAGCAGCAACAAAATAACAAAAAATGTTCAGTTTTTGTATCACCCTCTTCTTTCACCAAGAATATATCGACAACAACAACGACGGCAGCAGCAGCAAAAACAACAGCATCAATGACAACAACAATAATAACCACAATAACCACAAAAGTTCAGTTTTTATAACACCGTCTACTTTCATGAAGAATATATCGATACATGAGAGAAATTGAGCATGCGCACAACACAATTTACGATTTCTTGTAACTGAATATATAGAGGGTCATTGCCAACGCATCTTCAGACATCTAACGGGTTGACGCCGTTTGATTATGTCTACAAGGCTGCCCAATTTTTTTATCAACATTTTATCACTAGCGACAGAGGTAAGGTGTGGCGTTAAATTTTAATTTTATAATAATTTGTTGTGTTAGGCTCAGAAAGATTAAAAATATACTGTTATGCGTGCTTCATGTAGAGTATCAAAACCTTTGGTATATTACTTGTATACTTTCATAATTCATTGCTACCTCGGTCAGTCCGAACCTGGGTGACAAAGAATAACTATGACCAAAGCACTTTCATACGCTGGTAATGTCCATATTCAAAATGAATCGCCATGACGTAGATATTATAGCCATTAAAAGGTCGATGCAACAAAGAGAGGTAACAGAAATGCTAGTAATTGGGACACACACACCCACGCAAAGGGAGGGAGTGAACAGTGATGTAATGTGATCAAAGGAAATTGAAAGTGTGATGACATAAATAGGAACGATCAATAAAATCAAAGTGTTTTTGACAACAACAAAATTCCTCTCATGAAATGACACGGTCCTTTTGCAATGAGCTTTTAAATTCATCATTAATTATAAACGAATACCGTACGCCTTATTCCTGCGCTCACGTTTATTTCCATTCATCCTGTTTTACCCTACCTTACATTTTCTCTCGTATAGATCCTCCTCTTTGTTAAAAAAGTAGAACAATCATGAAAAATATAGCGAAGCACGTTCACTCAGAGAGTATAGAACTATTCTTCACGTGCAGAAGCACGTACAATTAAACATGTCTGGGCAGAAAGTGCCTTCTCATACATCAACTATTGGAAACTGTGACAACCATTGTCAAAAGCGGTCTTTTGCACTTCCAAAGTAATGATTTGCTTCAGATGATAGAGCACGTCATAGCCATCATAGGAGGAAGACGTTGGTCTCTTGTAAGTCGTCCTCTTCCCTAAAACCTGGATTTTGCCAGAGTTTTTCATGAACTCAAGGTACGTTTTATTTATAAAAATCTTTTTGAGAACACCTAGAAAATCTTTTAAAAGATATTTTCAGAACCTAAGGTATCTGATGCCCAATGTATAGTATTAATATGTGGGAAATAAATGGGTATTTTCCTCATTGCATGCGTTATCCCCAGGATTAAGTGTGTGTGGGGGAGATGTGGGTGCGTTCGTTTATGTGAGCGTGTGCGTATGTGTTGGTTTGAGTGTGTTGGTTAAATGCGATTCACCCGATCGATTGTCCCTTTGATAGGACAACAAATCATAGTTTGTTCTTTATTGCATATGTTAAACCATTATGTATCACTTTATTTCATACTTCGTAGCTTGAGATGATACAACATAATTTTTTGTTTGTTTTGCTATTTATACATCGTCGATCGACATGTTCATGTAGTAAGGTGACTATTGTAAATGAGAAGATAAGTACGAAGTATTCATGAAAACTTTATTCTTTTTTTATTCGTATTAAAATAATAATTGTGTTTATCTTACAGATGGACTTTCCTTTTTACATTCTTACATTTGTAATGAGTACGCAAATATATCTCAGTACCGGGGAAGGTTTGTAATTTCTTCTTTCCTATTCTTATCTATTCTATTCTAGTATACGAATCACAAGAAAATGCCATGAAGGTTTAAATAAAGGTATCAGGGCCCGGGTAATAAAATAACTCTTTATGAAAAATACATTCATGAAAAAGTTGTATTTTGAAATTTGAAACAAGAAAATTGACTTAAGTTTCACATGTCATTTTGTAAGAAAAAAAATCCCATCTAGGCCTATGTATTAAGGGTTTCCTGAAAGAAAGAATATATCCTTTTAATATTTTTTCTGCTGTTGATATTTCGTGAGTACTTCCGCAATGCACGGAAATATTATCGCGCGATTTTTTAATTCTTTCTTTCTTTCAAGTCTTGCATCATTTTTAAACCAATATTTCACGGGCATTGCACGTACATTTGCGGGGACACGTGTGTCGTCTTAAAACAAAAAAAAACCTCAATCCAGCCCCAAAGTTGCGAATTATGGACCTTATGCACAAATCAAATAGAAAACTGTAGGTTAATATTAATCATCTCTCAAAATAATGGAGGCATTGTCAATGATTATTTTTCATTGAGATGGAAGCCTAAAATCGCAAAACCATAAACTTTGTATTTGCGTAAGACTTTATTGGCGATATGAAGTTACAAAAGCCCACAGCGGATTTTCTATGGGAAAATCCCAGTCACTTTCGGATCGGCATATTATTTGAATAATGCACATTTCAAATGTTACTTTATTTACAAAATTGGATAGCAATATCTGTTCGTTTCATTATATTTCTGTCTTACAGCTTGTGATGTGAATCAGGTTGAATTCGATGGGTCCTTGTACCATTTCTCTCAAAACCCGTCCGACTTTTACACATCGAAAGTCTCTTGTGAGAATCTGGGAATGCATTTGGTCTCGATAGGATCCCAGCTAGAACAGGACTTCTTGGTCTCCAACCTACCCGACAATAGCTCAGAATACTGGATAGGACTAGACAGTGTGACTTGGCAAGACGGTTCAAACTTGACTTACAACAGGTTCAGAGGATATTTCTATGATTTTGATGAAGGAGGAACTTATTTCGTAATGCATATACCGGTTCCAACCTATTGGATTGATGACATCATCAGTGTCGACAGCAAGCGTAATTGTATTTGTGAAAAAGAAGGCGGTGAGTACCAAACATTGTGATTGGGATGTCACTTTGGCTTACATGAGGGTTATTCTGGTTGTTCCAGGCCCCTTAAATCTAATCTTGCTTCCCTGACCCCCCCCCCCCCACACACACACACGTACACAGACACGCATATGCCCCTCCCCTAACTGAGTTTTTGTTTCTACGCCCCTTTTCGAATGTTAGATCTAAGAATCCACCTGCAAAATGTGAAGAAATCGTCCTTCCTTGTTAAGAAGTTTTCTGAACTTTGCGCTCCCTTCTAACAAAATCATGAATCATTTTTCGTCGATGTATTCATTTCAGCAAGCACCTACTAGTATGCGTTAAAATCCTGTACTCTCATAATTATTTAGCAAATGAAAAAAAAAACTTCAGTTGAAATAGAACAAAAGTTGCACTATGTACGTTAAAGTGTGTGACATTGTCTGGAGTAAGATTTCATTCAAACAACTTTTTGTTAAGGGATTGAAAATCCAAGACGTCGGTCTGACTGGCTGTCGGTCACGATGGCTGTTCGGTTATTGGGCTTTTGTATGGTCTCCTGAGATGGTCCTAAGTAGGCCAAGCTATCACAGGTGCCGTTGTACAATCTGCTGAGGAATGGTAAAAAGATCAAAGTTAGAAAATACTTTTACACGATTACAGAGGAAATAATCACCGAGGGGATAATACCAGTCTTGAGGGTAACACATCACATCAGGTAAATTATCGAAGGTAAAATGAATCCGAAGCACAGATTTTGAGAGGTAAATGCCTCTGGCATGAAAGAATGAAATATGATATTATGAAATGGCATTAATGACACAAAGGAGGATTATGCCCATTGTCATTATGGAGAAAAAGAGACAGATGTACAGTGAGACACTGGTACATAAACGCACACGCCCACACTTGCACATAGACACGCACAAACCCACTTACACAACCCACACATAAAGAACAACTAATTGAAATAGTACATCTTTCCCTGCGTTAACATCACCCTGGGTTTCATCAATTTGAATTGCATTCCCAGAAGAAAAAAGAAAACAGCTTGACCGAATTCTGAATTGTATCATGAAGTAGGCCTATTTCTAGATTAGCAGTTTAAAGCAAATCTGCCAGAAATCATATTCACTGAAACGCTTAAATTATTTTTGCACATATAATTGACCACATGCAGTCGGGTCAGACGACTACCTTGACTTCCACATCTTTGCCTTTTCAACTAAGCTCATGTTTTCTCCAAATCGTCCGGCGGATACAGTGACTTTGTTGACCTGAACATTCAGAACGAGTATGGGTGAATTATGTATGAGTTATGTATTTAACATAACAGAAATCACAAACATTAAACCTAATTTTTAACAATGCTGCCACAAATGTCAGCATTACCTCTTTCTCCCCTTTCAATTGTTTCTTTTGGTAGCCTGTAATCCAGGTCTTGTCGAATTCCATGGGTCTTGCTATCACTTCTCTGGAATTGTTACAAATTACAGCGCATCCAAGGCACTTTGTGAGAGCCTGGGAATGCATTTGGTCTACATAGGTTCTCAAGAAGAACAGGCTTTTTTGGAGATAAACCAAGCACCATTTATCGGTACGTGGATCGGGCTTAGTGAAGTGACCTGGCTCGATAGTTCTAGTCTGACCTATGCCAATTTCGGTGTAACCACCTCGACATTCGATGATGTAGGAACTTTTTTCGTGATGAGCTCGTCGTCCTCTTTCCAGTGGCTCGACGATGACGGATCAAACCTTCACTATGCCATCTGTGAAAAGGAAGGAGGTGAGCACAAAATATGATTGTTTTTCCCTCCTGAGCAAAATAAAGGGAAACACAACAACAAAGGCCATATTACTTTTAAAAAACGTCTCTTATGATTGGAAATTGTTTGAATCACAAGGGGAGGTTAATGAATTAAACATCAGAGACGCTTGATCCCAGGTTCTAATGGGGAAAGTGAGAGCATCCGGGGATATACTTGATAGTGGGCAGTGGCGTTTACAGAGAGTTGAATTCACTTTTACGACCGATCGATGAGCGCACCCTTCTCCAAATTCAGAAGGAATAAGGATGAATTCCATTTTGTTCTCAATCTCTCACCTGGAATAGAAACAAATCCACGATTCGTAGCAGTTCTTCTATAATAAACAGCATGACATACAAATGGTGTAGCTTGATGAAGACCCGAAGATAGTTCTTTGATAATATCATCAACATGAGATTTAACCATCAATTTCCCCCTTTCTTCCAGATTGTTATGGGGTTCCATATACCTACTACATTTACAGTGGGTCCTGCTATATCGTCTTGCCTACCCCTGTCAGCTTCCTTAGGGCGAAATCGGTTTGCGAGACTTATGGAATGCATCTGGTCTCGATCGGATCCGAGGGAGAGCAAGGTTTCTTGGTGTCTATTCTTCCTGACGTTAACATAGATTACTGGATAGGATTAGACAGTATCACCTGGCAAGACGGCTCACAGATGATCTTTAACAGTTTCAAAGGATATTCGATTGATTTCAATCTCGGGGGAACTTGTTTTATAATGGTAACATGGAAACAAGTTCACTGGTTTGATCGTACAGCCGACACCTCAAACGACCCTTTCTACAAAGAGTATTACATTTGTGAAAAAGAAGGCGGTGAGTAATGAAATTTGATTTACAAAGAGTATATATACATATACAATTAACAACTAAATAATTCATACCCCTTGTAAATTTGATATTTTTGTGACGTTAGTAACTAAAAAATGAAAGGTAGACTGGTTGAATTAGGGCCGTGTTTTTTAATACTATAAGCTTTAATCGTTTTCAAAGCTGTCCGTGGCATGTGTCCAGAGTACATCTCAGATTTGCTCACACCGTATATCACAACAAGGCCTTTGTGGCCATCTTCCCAACCCCTTCTCACCCTCAATCATGAAGCAACAAAAAAATATGGTGACAGGGCATTTGCATGTGGTGGACCAAAACTTTGAAACGCTCTAACAGTGTCGCTACGCTCATGACTGATGATGTGAAGTTATGAAAGTGAAAAATACTGTCCCGCGGATAGAAACTTACACGGAGGCCCTGTGTATAGGAGAGTCACCACCGCTGCACATTTCGAACCGCTGCACTTTTCGTAGAAGCGTACAGGGGGAGGAAGCCCCGGTATAGTGGTCCATCTGCACACCCCAATCAATTATACCGGGCGGAGAGACCCAAGGGTTACAGTTATTCAGTTCGCATTTCGCCTCCCAGACACAGGTGACGCCATAATGTAGTCTCTCTCTCTCTCCCTCGTGTTTTCGTTTTCGTTTTGTATTTTAGTACCATGTGATCCGACTCAAATCGAATATGGTGGGTCCTGCTATTACTTCTCCCCACAACAAGCCACTTACCACGCATCCAAGCTAATCTGTGAACACCTAGGCATGCATCTGGTCTACATCGGATCACAGGAAGAAGGAGACTTCTTGGATTTAAAAGGCCCATTGGACAAAAACGTTTGGATTGGGTTAAGTGCTGTAACCTGGCTCGATAATTCTACCCTGACCTATGCTAATTTCGGTAAAACCACCTCGACATTCGATGACGGAGGAACTTGCTTCGTGATGAATTCTTCCGCTTCTTTCCATTGGCTCGACGATGACAGTTCTAACCAGCATTACTACATTTGTGAAAAGGAAGTAGGTGAGTTGGCTTAGGGACTTGAACTGTAAGTAAAATTCTTTTTTCAAAAGGAGGTGTTGCTTTTATGACGTGGGTAACTGGACATGGCTCAATCATTCATAAAGAAAGCGATTGCAATTACTTTCGAAAAATCAACCTAAGGAAATTTTCAATAGCCTTGTGCATCACACTTTGAAATGTTTGAACATGACAATGACGTATAATGTAATCCGAACATGAATTATATAGGTTTTACAATTACAGGGTATTAAAATTGCTCATGGGTTAATTTTTCTAAATATTTGCGGTCGTGTTAAAGCAAAATTTTATTTTACTGCAATGTGTTTTAAAAATATAATATATTTTGACTTTGTCATATTTATTAAGCAGATGAACACCGCTAGAAATAGTTCATTCCAGCAATTTAATATGAAGTATGAAAACGTTTAGGCGGACATAAACTGTGTATGCATATTAGTGTTCTAGTATTAAACTTCACCAAAAAGATTCTTTATAATTAATGCAATACATTGATTTTAAGGAGGTACCGAATCTACAACATTCACCCCCTCAAGAAGTCAAAGTTGCACCGACGTTGCTGCATTTAGTTCTCTACCGACAACCGATACCACTTCAGCAACATCTACTACAGGCACAACCCAAGCGATGACTACGTCTCAAATCTCTGCCACACACACAACCCAAGCGATGGATACGTCTCCAATCTCTACCACAGGCACAACCCAAGCGATGACTACGTCTCCAATCTCTACCACAGGCATCACCCAAGCGATGACTACGTCTCCAATCTCTACCACAGGAACAACCCAAACGATGACAACGTCTCCAATCTCTACCACAGGAACAACTCAAGCGATGACTACGTCTCCAATCTCTACCACAGGCACAACCCAAGCGATGACTACGTCTCCAATCTCTACCACAGACACAACCCAAGCGATGACTACGTCTCCAATCTCTACCACAGGAACAACCCAAGCGATGACTACGTCTCCAATCTCTACCACAGGCACAACACAGGCGATGGCTACGTCTCCAATCTCTGCCACACACACAACACAGGCGATGGCGGCAACTACAACCTTCTCTGCTCCGGTGGCAGGTAAACCTTCTTGCAACATCACGTTTAGGCTTTGTCTTCAGTTTAGGATGAATTGTTTCAGGACGAAAGGCTCGAGGCTTGTTCACATAAGCCATGCCAAACAACGGCGGGTTTATCTTGTTATGTTTTGTTTTACCTCTTTTCCCCCTTTTTTCGGTAGAGTAAATGGCAAGTGAGAATGAAAAAATGTAACTGGGCGCAACGATGGTCACTCACGTACACACCTGTGTGTTTATAAAATAAGATACAGAAATATGAAGCGCACTGTACTTATTTGGCCTCAAAGGTCATGGCATGATTATATGAACAGACTTTACTTCCATATACTGGCAATAATGACACAGCAACAACAAATAAACAGATACAAACCTGCAGTAATGCAACGGCCAAATTGAGTCCGTATATCGGCTTTGAATGTGTGCGGGATGTTCATGTATGCAGCATGGTATCGATGGTGATGACGGTAATGGTAATAACTATTGATATACTACTCCTGAATAGTTGAATAATTTATTCATATATCGTGTTGCAATGAGTGGGGTTGACTTTAATGTAGGCCTTCATTACAGCGGTTGAAATGAAATGGTTTGGAGTTGGTTCATTTTCAGTAAATTTTATCAGAAATGAAGATCAAAACTCATATAGTGTATTAATTATTAGTAGCGTTGACTCATTTCAATCTGAACTTTTCGGCTATCTTAACATCTAATCAGATTCTTTACTCTGTTACGTTACAATAGCTCACAAGCGATCCAATTACTTCAAAATGTTGGTCAATGGTGCAACACTCGTCGATGTCCTCGTCCACTCATCGTATACCGCATCGACCGTCATCGCATGCGGCCACGGGTGCCTAAATGACTCTCTCTGCTCATGCTTCACGTACATCGCCCAGGATAGGACATGCCTTCTTGCCGAGAGTTGCCCGTTGACATCACAGTCCGGCTTTGAAAAACGCCCTGGAGCTGTAACATATTCAACTTAAATCCAATCTAGGCTTCTTCAAAATGTAACTTCTTTATATATTATATGCAAAGTGAAAGTAATCAGATGTAGTAATATTTATATATGCAATGGCATGTCTACAGAGTTGGAGAATGGGGGCACAGGGGCACGGTCCCCATCCGGTGCGCGTCTTTTTAAACCTAACCTTGCCATCCTATAGCTGCATTTGATTGGCTCAATAGGAACCATACGCCATGCGCTAGCCATAAATATGCATAATACGCACGCACACAGAATCTGATGCGATAATGTATCAAATAATGAGATTTCATACAAAACTTACAAGTGCAAAGCTATATGTTCACTTAAAGGTACTATGTCCCTTTTGCAGCCAACCTCAAATTCTGTAGAACTTTGCAGGAATTATGAATATGTCATGTATGTCCTATCTGTGAAATTTAAACGTTCGCAGTGTCCTCATATTCAAATTATGCAAGGAAACCCGTTTACTTGCTAGACTTCACTGTCAGACACTATTGAGTGACTGACTGACTTTTTTTCTTCTTTGGTAATAACATACATGAAAAGAGTTGTAAAGGGTACATGAGCATTTGTCTACATCAATAACCCACTTCTTGTGATGGCCAAGATTAAACTGATTGAATCTTTGCGCAGCATAAAACGTATGACCATTCGGTACAATAATTGTCTGAAAATCAAGACTATTACTTTTGGGCTCTATAGCCCTAAAGTCGATTTGACAACTAATAGTCGTTATTTTCCGACTTGAAGACATTTTCAAGCCCCACCTTTTCTTAGGGAAGTTCTAAATTAGTATTATATTTCAAATGCAGTTGGAATTTCACTTTTTCATATTTTTGGCCTGCAAATGGGACATAGTACCTTTAAAGGGATAGTTGAGTTCTGTTTTCAGACCGCAAATGCCTTCAAAGTGCATGGTTATTGCTCTTATTCTTATCTATGACATTTATAGTGCCCTTTTAGAACCTAAAATTGCTAAAAAGGTAATTTTAGACCCCAAAATGTGTGAAATTTAGCCAATACGATCATACCAATTCAGCTCCACTTTAAAAAAAAACACGCTGACCGTTAATTAATTATTTAATTAAAAATAACAGTACATGAGCTGGCTAATTGTGGGTAATATAAGCAACACGAAAATGCCAACAAAAAAGCCATCATCGGCATTGGCTGAAATACGACGTAAAAGGCGTTATTTCGTTTTTTTCAACGTTTTTTTCAAAATTTTCAAAATATCTAATATTTTGTGGTGGTACCCATGTTTTAGAAATCGTTATATTTCAGCCGTCTCTGAACCGATTTTGATAAAAGAAAGATGATTTTGTCATTTAAATATTATGTTCTTCCAAATTTGACACTCTATTTTTCATTATCTCACAAAAAAATTATTTTGTGTAGCGCCCTCCGCAACAGAACTCAACTATCCCTTTAAAATGAATGACATCGAGAGAAAATCGGGTGGGTAACCGTTAATGAATGACTACCCAGGTCATAATTTGTCAATAATCATTGCGACATACTGGTTAAAGATAAAGACCAGTTATGGTCATGCGATTGCATTGTGAAAGAAACGTTGTGGAATCGATCAGAAAAGGTTGATCATCTAGCATATAAGTATTGGTGTGTACTGCAAGGTTCTGGAATCATTAAAATGATAAGAAATTTGGCCTAGTCTTCGTAAAGTTACAAGCACTGTACACAGAAAGATGTATATGGGACTACGCACACGTGCGCGACACGTGCGTTTATCTCTCACATACCGATAGATAAACTAATTTACCAAATATATCAATTAGTAGGCGGTTTCCCAGTAATTTTTTTATCATCATGTATTTATAGTCGAAACATATTCTTTCACATGATTGGTAATACGAGCTTCCATTTCATTTTTTGAAATTGGGGCGTTTTCAATACTGGTCTTTACCTTTAATGTAATATAAGTCCAGAATCTGGCCAATTTAACTTTGATCTCAACCACACCGTTCGAACACAAATATTCATATATTCAAATATTAATATGCAGCGCAGGATTGGTTAGGTTAGGTTTTAAAATGTCGCATCCGGTGCCCCCTGCAATGGATGCAGATGCCCCCAAAATGACTATGATCCTCTCGATCTATACCACTTTTCACACGCAAATATTAGGAGAACCTCTACTAATATACAAATTTACTTCTTGTCTATCTCTAGATTTCTTTTAATCTTCTAATTTGTTATGATGTTTGGTAATGGTTAAATTATAAAATCTATAAGTTAAACGTGCGTATGTATCAATTTTTCTATACATGTAAAAGCAACTATAAATATTAGAGCACATAACACATGTACAAAACACTGCAAATTATCTTTACTAAAATGTTTAGTTATTGTTTTCTCACTTAAAATAAGTTTGATTATTTGTGTACGTTCAAATATTACAACATAGGTTAGTTAATAAGCATCTTTCGTTTATTGAAATATTTATTTTTTAGTGTGGTGTATTGTTTTTTCTAGATTAGTTGGGTTTAGGCTCAGTCGTACAAAACACTCGAACGTCTGTCTCTGAGTAAATTATCAATCTTACGGGGTATTAGGGATTCAGTTTCGTGAAATCTTCATCGCTGCTACAGCCAGGGATCGTTCCCCCTGAAAATTTGAAAAAATGCCAAAAAATATGTATAGCAAATACTGACTAAAGACTGCAATATATGTTTAGGCTCTGGAGGGCCAGAGAGAGCAGCGTTTAGAATGATAACAATGCAAAAATCTTCTCGCTCGATTGCTACGCTCCCTCGCATAATATCCTTTAAAATGTAGACGTAAATATTGTGGGAAAAATCTGTATTCCGTTGGTATCATCGTGATGCCAACGAAATACAGATTTCCCCTCGCATTTCGTCCCCCGGTCATGAAAAGAAATCGCCGCCCCTGGCTACAGCACATGCGTGATGTGTTTTATTTCATATGTTATTATATCTTATGTTATTATATTAATTTGTATTGTGAAAGGGAGTATCCTAGCTGTAAACCTCGGCTTTGACATATGGAAACGTTGTATCATCCGCTCAATCTGACTTGTGTGCATATAACAAATAAGCATTTTTGCATGAAAAAGTGTAGTTTTCAAAATAGTGCGTTTCTTTCAGCATTGGGGTGCCCGGGTGTTCTTTATTAAATCGATTCGTTGACAGACAGGTATAATTCATTTCAGCTATAGACATGTATACATAGAAAGTACTAAATTGTAACTATTTAGTTTCTCATTTCAAGAAAGACTTTATTTCCCAAATCAGATATCATTCAGCCGTAATATAAAGGTTTAAAGGAGACGATAAAGTCAAAGCATATAGCGTATCATAGTATTAATGTTGCATGCAATCAATTTTGTTTCAAACGTCTCAATATTCCAAATATAGCTGCGAATGGATGGTTGGATAAGTATTGCCTAGACCAACTTTATTCCTAATCTATTTGCTTTATTCGGTTTATATCAAAAGGTCACCTCATTAGCATAATTATTGAAAACTGACAATTATATAAAAATATAGTTGTAATCACCGCGTTGTCTACATGGATATAGCAGCACAAAATGAAAGCTTGTTGTATCTTTCAATAATGCGTGCAGCTCTATTTTTAATTGAGGTTTTAGAAATTATAAGAAGCGAATGCGAATAAATGGACAAATTCACTATATTTAAAAGCAATCAGAGTTGAATTATGAGATTTTATGTTATCCTTTGTGTTTATTTATTTATTATTATTATTATTATTATTATTATTATTCAAAAAAAAAAAATATTCGGCAATTCACAAAAATATAAAAATGTAAATTTAGGTAAACAAACATTAAGAGAATGTCAATTATAAATGCACAATTTTCCTGGAGGTCCTCTGATTGCATCAGTTGGCTGCCGGGGAAGAGGAAAGCAAACTAAATCACTGTAACCATAATGGTCCCTCTTCCCGACCAACTGGTGCACCCAGAAGACCTGCAAAATATAGCATGAAGGTAATTAAATGTATAACATTTCATAATCAAACCAGCTAACAAAAACAAAGCACAAGGAGGAAATCAAATTAATATGTATGATGACTCTAGGTCATGACACGATACTGATCATTAACACGAGGAATTAAGTCTGGCTTAAAAACTATTGCATAAAATGTCTAGTAGGTAAACTGAAACCATGAAGTATAAAACTGAGCAAAGAACAAAATGTGAAAGCATGTAGTAGCGCACTGACAAGAATGTCTAAAATCATACAGATTAACCGGTATATAAAAGTTACGAAAACATTAAAGGAAGTGAATATATACATAGGCTTAATGGGCTTCAGGTGAGTAAGGAAACTAGAGAACGAATACATTCAAGAACCAGTACTTCATATTATATATTATATTATGCAAAAAAATTATAAAGAAGCTGCGTCAGAAGATGTTTAAATAATGGAAGAAAAAAGAAAGAAAAAAGACTCTAAAGACATAACAATGACAAAAATCAAGATTGCAGTTTTGGTTCAAGAATGTTATAGAGAAGTAGACGAATGAATGATTACAAAATATACCGTAATTATTACATTAATCTCTCGTAAATTAAATTAAACAAAGACTTCAAGAGAAAAAGTTAATCAAAGAAGATATGACTTTTCAGCCTGTGTTGCCAGGTCTGAAATTTAGAGAGTACAAAGTCAACGCGCAAGTCCCGGGGTAGTTCGTCCCACAGTCTAGGAAACACGTACATAGCGGAGTCACTTAAGCGTTTCGTACGAGCCATCAGGTGATGGAACCTGATATCTTCTTGTCTTCTTTGTATGACTTTGATTTTCGAAGAAATATCACTGCTCTCGACGATGTTGTAGAGAGCTTTTGCAACGAAGTTGATGAGTAAGTATTTCCTACGGGATTCTAGCGAGACCCTATTCAGGAGTCTTAGACGCTCGGGATACGGCATCTGCTGCCTGCGCTGTAACAGGATGATACGAGTTGCTCTCCTTTGAATACTCTCAAGTCTGTCACAGAGATTCCTATTGGTGGGGTTCCACGCAGGTAAGCCTTGCTCTAGTATCGGTAGTACTAGCGATTTGTAAAGTGCCAGAAGAGCTGAAGTTGCTAAGCCTGATGACATGGAGGTGATCAGTCCCAGCAATCTATTGGCTCTGCGGGTAATGTAATCAACGTGATCATCCCAAGACAGCTTGGTATTGATAATCACCCCTAGATATTTGGTTTGTAACACTGACTCGATGTGAGCTCCATTCAAAAGATATACTGGTTCGACAACGTTTTTCCTTGAACATGAAATTCGCATCACTTTCGTTTTGTTCACATTTAGCTTCATTCCATTGGAAACACACCAGTGCGAAACCCTGTCAAGATCACGTTGTAATATTGAAGAGTCCGTGATATCAAGTACAGGTCGATAAATGATTGTGTCGTCCGCGAACAATGCACATGGAGATTCCAAGGTATTAGGTACATCGTTGATGAACAAATTAAACAAAAGCGGACCTAGGACACTCCCTTGAGGGACCCCGGAAAGAAGCCCACTCAGAGAAGGAACCTTTGTATAGGACACGGTGGCGTCGTCCGCATAGAAAGGATTTCATCCATGTCCAGAGGTTACCGCCAATATTGAACATTTCTGAAAGTTTACAAAGCAAGACGTCGTGGGGCATCTTGTCAAATGCACGCAAAAAGTCTAAGTAGACTACATCGACAGGACATGAACGCGGACCCTCCAGGCAGGTAAGCCACTCATTCGTAAGATGTAATACTTGGGTTACACAGGATTTACGCTTTCTAAATCCATGCTGAACGCTGGTGATAGGGCAGTTAGCAATGAGATGGTTTTCAATTGCGATCGCTACAATAGATTCCATCATCTTACTGGCAACTGAGGTAAGCGAAACAGGCCGATAATTTGAAGGATCTGACCTGTCACCAGATTTAAAAACGGGACAGACATTCGCTACCTTCCATGATCTCGGAACTTTGCCTGCCGACAGTGACAATGAGAGAATACGCTGAAATATATGTGAAGACGCCGCGGCGGTTCGCTTTAACAAGACAGGCGACAAACCATCCACGCCAGGGGCCTTATTCTCTTGAAGTGAGTCCATGCGTCGATATATATCACTGGTCGAAATATTAAATGACTGCAAGCATTCGATCGGAAAGTCACATTTCGGTGGAATATCTGGCACACATCTTTCCTCTGAAAAGGATGATTGAAAACAGTTGAGGAACTTACTTGCGATGTCGGGGGGTTTACTGAATACTTCATCATCAACAACAAGAACTGGCGGAGGAGCGTTCCTGTTATGCTCTCTGATGAACGCGATAAACCGCTTCTTATTAGGCCAAAAAAAAAAAATCATTTGGTTGTCCTCGACCGCCCGCTCGTCATTTTCGGGCCGCTCGTATTTTTTTTTTTTTTTTTTTTTTTTTTTTGGGGGGGGGGGGGGGAGCAATCTTTTATGCCAAACATACCATTTTATGCATTTGCAAGGATCAAAATGCGTCCCGTTGCCAGTTTGGTCTTTTCAGTACGCAATTAGGTATTTGTTAAAGGCCCACTGTCCTACATGTAGCTTATTGCTCCCTCTATATAGAAATAATGCCTAATCGGTGATCATTGGTCAATCATGATCCTCTTTTTCTTATGTTAACTGAGAGCTGAGTTGATGAGATAGCCACCTGTCAGTGACCTTCATGTGTGGTCTAATCCCTCCTAGCCACACTAGTACAGATAAGCTTTAAACTTGCCATTTTTATTTTTCTATGTCAAAATGCCGTTCATTCAAATCAGTTTCTGAGCATTCTTAAACTCATTTTAAAGCCCATCTGTACTAGTTTACAGGAGGGATTAGACCACCCTGCAAGGTCACTGGATAGATCAAAATAATCAGCTCTCAGTTAATATAAGATAAAGAGGTTCATGGGGGACCAATGGTCACCGATTAGGCATTGTTTGCTACATAAAGGGCGCAAGTAGCTATAAGTAGTACAATGCTGGAGATTTAAAAGGTGCTGTATTTCAAAGCCCAAAATACTTTCTGTGTTGGTCTGATATTCATTGTACATTAAACTAGTCTTTTACCATATTAAAGTGTTTTATATTTGTTTAAATGCTTGACAATCCCAATGATTTTTTTTTTTATGGAAAAAAAAATATTTAAAAAAAAAAAAATGGGGGAAAAAAAAAAAAAAAAAAAAAAAAAAAAAATCCGCCCGCCCGCCCCTACTCCAGAAAAGCAATCGAGGACAACCAATTTTTTTTTTTTTTTTGGCCTTATCGGGAAGAGAGAAGAGGTCATTGACATAGAGACTGTATGCACTCCTTAAGGCCCGGTCCCACTGCACTTACGGATGCAAAGAGGATGTAAAACGTAAAAAAATCTTGCCATCCGTTGGAAAACGCTATGCATCGAGTGTGTACTCATTGCATACGTGTTTCTTACGCTCTATCCGTCGAGCATTCGTCCACTGTGATTTCATCCGCGCAAAAAGTTTTGAGCTGCACAAAACGTTTAGAACGGATGAACTTCCGCCGTGTACGATGTAAATCCGCGACAAATACGAGCAACAAACGTTCTATGTCCGTTATCATCCGTTAAACGTCCGCTGTATCCTCTCTGCATCCTCTGGGCATCCTCGCAACTCACATCCGCTGCAGCTGAAAACGGAAAGAGGGAGGAAAGATAAGGTACATGGAACGTATATACATCGTTAGTAGCACGGAAATAGAAAGGATGTAAGCGTATGCATCTCGTATATAAAGTATTCAAAGCTGTCATCCACTTCCATCCGCTTTCATCCGCTAGGCTTCCGATGAACATCCTTTTAACATCCCCGTTACATACTACCCACGTCCGTTATTTTCCGTTCTGTTTTCGCAAATTTTCGCAAATTTTGTTCATTTCTGGAGCGGATGAAAACGGATGGAGCCATCCCCGAAATTTTTCTCGTCCGCTGTGTCCTTTATGCATACGTTTTGTGTCCTCAGTTCGGCCAGTGGGACCGGGCCATTACTGTTAACCTTTATGGATTGTCAAGGAAAGGTTTATCTAGGTTGATTTAATATATTCTTGTTGTATGTTGTAAACAAATTACCTTTGTTGTCGTGGGTACACTTTAAATAAGCACTCCATCACTATAAATGAAATTGAATTTGTTATACACAAAAATATAATATACATAATATGCACATAATTGTTGTTGATATAGGCCCAAGGGTGTTTGAATATGAATTATACAGACTTGTGTCAAGTGCGGATGATATACGAGAGGCACAACAGAATTAAAACACAAATCGTACTCGAAATTTAAGAGCTACAAAGAGTAGAAAATGTTAGAGAGACAAAGAGAGATGGAGAGAGAGGGGGGTGTGAGGAGAGCGGGAGTATTGCACATACAATATACACACGAATCCCAAACGGCGTTAGCAAAGTCACCGTCAAAAAGTAAAATGTATCCTACAAGGTGAATACATTTGTTGTCGGCTTTAAACACCCCCCTCTCCCTCTCTCACTCTCTCTCTCTCTCTCTCTCTCTCTCTCTCTCTCTCTCTCTCTCTCTCCCTGTCTATCTGTCTGTCTCACGATTCTCATCCTTTCTCTCTTTCCTTAAGCACATGTAATCTTTCAAAACAGAAAGCAATACCACGTTAGGTGTTAAGCTGGTAGAAGATTCTTTTATGTCGGCTTTAAACACCCCCCTCTCCCTCTCTCTCACTCTCTCTCTCTCTCTCTCTCTCTCTCTCCCTGTCTATCTGTCTGTCTCACGATTCTCATCCTTTCTCTCTTTCCTTAAGCACATGTAATCTTTCAAAACAGAAAGCAATACCACGTTAGGTGTTAAGCTGGTAGAAGATTCTTTTATTTTATTAAAGAAAATCTGTAATCGTACATCGAGTATGAAAGGTAAAAGGATACAAACAAAGTAAATGATCTAGGCAAAAATATTTTTGTTGAAGGAGTGAATAATTTTAAAGGATATAACAGTTCTGCGGGTATATTAATTTTATTTTTTATTTAAACCGTCTAAATTGGAATATAAGATTAAGAACGAAAGACGCATGACGTATGTGTGTACGTACATAAACAAAGAAATACATACACGCAAAATCTTTCCCCAAAACAGTGCGTCCCAGAAAAAACGAAACCGAGAATTATCGATGTTTGATCATAACTTAGTCAGATTTATTATTAATAAATGACACATATTTGGAAAGCTTAGATCCTCTTCTTTCATTTGATGCAACTCATATGATGCATATTTCACGCATGAGTGATTAAGATCAATTTGAAGAGAGGAAAACAAAAGGTCATTTGGCGGACGATATCTGAATTTCAAAGAGAAAATCACATTTCTAGAAAGTTGAGTTTCTGCCCTTTCATATGACACCTCAATCAGGAAAAATGAGCAAGGAATAACAAAGTTCTGTTTGTTTAAAGTAATGCTTGCATTTCCATAATTTGATTAAACGAATTAAAGAGGATGATCTAAGCTTTACAAAGATGTGTCATTTATCAATTATAATTGTGATTAAGTTAAGATAAAACATCGATAATTCTCGGTTTCGTTTTTTCTGGGACGCACTGTATATTATACATCAAAAATGTTTAATCAAGCAGAATAACTATACAGGTACTGCAGTAGTACAGCGGAGGAAATTATACTGCGGCTCAGCGTAGATTGTATGGCGTGAGCGCCGTGAATCTCCGGACTTGCCCGCTGGAGGCAATTGAAATCCTGTACGCTCGCTAAATTTTCAACTGCCAAATAGTAGGCCTACTCCAAAATAGTACTCCCAATTTCCAAATATAACTTTTTCAACCTTAAAATGGTTGACAAATTTCTGGTCACGGAAAGAGCTCTCTACCAATCAAAAACCAAATAAACATGTAGTAGTAATATGATTAATAGTAGTAGTAGTCGTAGTAATGATAGCAGTAGTAGTTCTTGTAGTATATATTAGTAGTAGTAGTTCGAAGTAGTAGAAGCAGTAGTAATAATAGTAGAAGTAGTATGAGAATTACTAGTACTAGTAGTAGTAATAGTAGTAGGAGGAGAAGTAGTAGTAATAGGCTATTAGTAATATTAGTAATAATAGTAATAGTAGTAGTAGTAGTAGTAGTAATAGCAGTAAAAGTAGTAGAAGTAGTAAAGTAGTAGTAATAGAAGGTAGAGGAGTAGTAGTTATAATCGTAGTAACATTAGTTATATTAGTAGTAGTAGTAGTAGTATTAGTGATAGTAGTTGTAATAATAATAATAGTAGTAGTAGTAGTAGTAGTAGTAGAAGCAGTGGTAATAATATGTAGTAGTAGTAGTAATAGAATTACTACTAGTAGTAGTAGTAATAGTAGTCAAAGGAGAAGTAGTAGTAGTAATAGTATATAGTAGGCCTAGTAATACTAGAATTAGTAGTAATAGAAGTAGTAGAGAAGTAGTAGTTGTAATCGTAGTAACATTAGTAATAATAGTAGTAGTAGGAGTATCAGTAACTTTAGTAATCGTAGAAGTAGATATAGTAGTAGTAATAATAGTAGAATTAGTAACAGCAGGAGTAACAGTAGTAGTAGTAGTAGCAGTAGAAATAGAAGTAGTAGTAGGTAGCACGTACGACACGATGTTATCACAGAATGATGTCACTTGGTGGTCATACGGGGGCAAGAGGGACCCCTTGCAGCTTCACCCGAAATTTAGAGGGAAAAAAAGGGGGAAAGAGATATAAGAGACAAAAATAAAGAGCAAGTATGGAGAGGAGGAAAGGGAACATGATAAGACGACTCTTCGACGCCGGATTGGTCAATTTGTATTTTATCCTCCGTGTACGACTACTGCCGCCCCCCATCCTATGTTTGGACCCGTGTTAATCCACATGATTTGCAACTTCAAAAAAGCAATCAGTATATTTTATAACATTCTCACACTCATAACGCTGATTAGATATTAATTTACACAGGTGTTTCCTAAAAGCTAAAATCCCCTAAACATTTTGCGCAATGATTTTCTTTTCCTCTCATATTTACGTCAATTTTGTTTTTAGCATACTTTTGGTTAGTTTCAATTTCCATTACATTTTTTGTTCATACAGTTTGAAGTATGCTTTTATACAATCCAAAGGGATTTTTTGTTTCAGTTTGTGCTCGATGTGTCTCAAAAGGAGAATTTAAAAAATCAAACAACAACTACACATATGACACACCGAAAGGAGTTTTTCATTGTGTCAGATTACAGGTTTTATTTCTTTAAAATGCTTGATTACTCCCGTGTTTCTCCCCTTTATGAATTAGAATTAAAATTATTATGAATGAGTAATGGAAACAAAACAGCCAAGGTTGAATAAATAAATGGCAAGGTGCGAATCACGCTGTCATGCAAGAACGACTACATGATAAAAGATAACAGATTGTACTCCAGATTAAATGCTGAACTAGGAAAACGGTGTGATTTGTACCACCTCGTACCGACTATATGAAAGTATCCTTTTTTCTAAAGTCAACATAGAAAGTAGATATTCGCTGCTTGTATAGCGCTCAATTCTATCAGACACATGCTCAATGCATGCGATCTTTATGTACAACAACTGAAACCTCTCCCAGGAAGCTTAACATTTGATATTTTATTGATATATATTTCCACTTGATTATATGCTCATTGTCATATTCTAATTGTAAATCAGAAGAATAGATAATATTAGACGTAGTGTTTGTACTATCATTATTATTATTATTAGTAGTAGTAATCGTAGCAGTAGTAGCAGAAGTAGTGGTAGTAGTATTAGTAGTAGTAGTAGTAGTAGTAGTAGTAGTAGTAGAATTAGCAGCAGTAATAGTAGTAGTATTAGTAGTAGTAGTAGTAGTAGTAGTAGTAGCTCTAACCTACAACTTTCCTATCACTAGTCACGTGCTTAATATAATACACAAATAATACATGTTCGCGAGTGCATTGGTGAAAATGCACTACGCGCAGGTTAAGTCACAGTAGGATAATAAACAAGACTTGAGTTTAGTGTCGGTCTCATTGTGACTTTAATAACCAGGTGCAGTGCATATCATTAATGCACGAGCTAACACAGGTATTATTTGTTTTATAAGATGGGTCTGTAATTTGAGTATGAAGTTGAGAAATTGACGGTTGTCATCCCCAAAATGCTTTCCTCGTGCATATGGTAAAAAATAACGCGCGCACACGTGATCCATTTCGACGCTTCTCATTGGCTACATTCTTGAACGCATTTTATAAGCCACTATATTATAATGCTTGTTGCACACACAGCGTTTGACGAAGGTCTGCAAAGTCATATTTTTATTTTACAATAAAGCAAATATTGTCTTATTGGTGCATGCGAGGATACGAAAAAAAAAATTATGTGATCGATCACCGATAATTTTTATCAGGATGACGTCACTTCCTGTTGCTTTTAGGAAATTTCAGTCAAGTAATATTTTATTTGTTGTAAAGATACGTTTAGCTTGTATACCAAGTAGATAAAGATGGCATGCAACTTATATTACGGACACCTCTATGGTAGGCATACAAAAGTATAGATTTTTGAAGACAAAAATCGCGAAAATTGGTTCGCGCAAAAAATATATATCAGTCTTTGATTGGATCAAAGCGTCGTTCGTCCACACATACGGGGATAGTATTAATCATATGGGTGCAATTTTCTTCAAATGGAGAAAATCAGGTGCAAAAATTGACACTCAAAAACAATAAAAAGAAAACAAAAACAGAACAAATCAACAAACAAAAGTTGTTAAATTACCACCAACTCAAAACCGGCTAGAGTCAGAAGTATACAGGTAGCGATCTAGATTTCTCTACATTACATCGTTTATCTTCCTTTCTTTGTTTGTTTTAACAAATTCGGGTGTTGAAAATGTAGGACCAAATCAATTTAATTCCATGGTGGGTGTTGTTCTAAGAATTTATTGTTACGGAAATATTAGATACCGAACTTGTGTGGAATGGGAAATTCCCGTTTTTGCTTGAAACCCCACTCCCCCCACCCTTCAATAATGCTGCCTCATCTTTAACAGAGCGGAATATTTTTCTTTTCAAGCATTCGATGCGCTTCTCTTCGCAAGACCTGTATGCACAGGTCATACACCTGCTTCATTTGGGTTTCATGCTGCTCTCTAGATCGGATCAGTTGGTAAGTCCTCTTCGTTGATAATAACTTAATAACTCATTCCCCTTATGTTAGTTTGAAAAAATATCAGAAATCAGGAGATAATATGTCTTTTTAAAAGAGTTGCTCTTAAAATGCGCTCTTGATTGAAATATAACAAGCAATAGCTGAAACATTTGCACCAGATATTTGTGTGCACTTAATTTTACCCATTTCTATATGCAGTGTGTATGATCTCCAGGAAGACTGAGTCAATTTGTTTTCATCTTACCATTCCCAAACTTCAAAACATCAAGTGTTATATTTCGAAATATAATCGGCATATTTCTCTATTGCTTCCACAACTTTCGCAACGCTTTTTCATGACCAGATCTCAACTTCATCTTTAATTCTAATATTTCAAAACATTAACGTTCATTGTGATTTGTGGAAAAGGTCATTCTTTTTAGCACAGGGATATCAACCAACACCATATTGTTGTTATATAATTTTATATTCGAATAAAAGATTAAATTCGAGGGCACATGCGTTGTCATATTTTGTGTTTACAATAACGCATTTCAAATGTATGTCTTATTGGTGCATGCGATACCAATATTTATATTGTTTTGTTTTTCTCTTATTGGTCACTGTTGTTTTTTATTCTATTATATTTGATTTATTTATGTTTGGATTGCCACATAAACTTAGCTTGAGAGCGTGGTAATATATGAAATAATTCATATATACAAAAATGAAGTTGGGGATGGGAGTGAAAAAGATTCCAAGGCCATTTTTTATAAAGTTCTGTGGTGTTTGAGTGATTGGTTTTCATTTATAGATCATTTATTTCAACAACAACAAAATATCAATGCAATGAAAAAAACAATGGTAAAGTTAATTTCTATTCTTGATAGATGTCATTATTCCTTTAATAATCTATGGTTTCTTAATGCATTTCCGGGTGGTTTACTATTGCTAATGGTATGACGTTATTGCAGTAAGAAAACAATTTGCGGATAAAGTATTCATATATGCTTGTTCCACATCTTTTATTTCATAAATCTCTTCCTATCCTTCATGTATAAGGCTTTTTTGTATGAAGTGTTGGATATTGACAGAATGTACATTTCCATGCATTAAATGTTCTTCATCCTTCTCTTTTTTGATGCGTTTTGTAATTTATTGTGAATATTAATAGATGAGCTGGCATTTCTGAATAAATAAGGCTATTGTTGAAGCTTTTGTTTAAAGCATTTGTGAATATATTATCGATTGAAGTAGCAGAAGATAAGTTTATTCTAGCTGGTTCATTAATAAGTGGATGTACTGCATTGGAAGATAATAAATTAAGCAGAGTTGAAAAAATTGTTGTCTTGTAAGCTAGAAGGCAATATGTCTTCATTAACATCGCCTACTAAAGGCATCGTTTAACAATGTTAAAGCTGAGATGCATGGCCCTACGTGTTATCAGTGTCTTTAATATGGTGTAATATTGAAGCCCTAAAAAAATCGCACTTCAAAATAATCATGAAGTGCCTCAAAGAGGTAAAAATCTTTGAGTGACCGGTTTTACCATACTCGTTTACCCCAATAGACTGCAATGTTATGGAAATCGTTAGGAAAATGCATTTTTTTTCCTCGAATTACAATCATAATTATCTCGATAATCAGACAGGCGATCGGCTTGTAAAATTTATGGGGTTCCTGACTGACCTAAAGGTTTATAATTATCATTGCAGCATGAGCTGAATCCAGGATTTTGTTTCATAACCTGAGACAAAATACCCAATCCCTTTAAATATACTTCCTTATTTTCTTGAGATAGTATATTCAAGGATGTTTCTAAATAACATGATTCAATGTGGTTGTTTCGAAGTCTATATATTGCACCGAGCCACCGAACAATGTTTTTGCCCTTATCATTTTCAATTTCAATAAAAGTTCGTTCGATTCTTTCAATGTAAACATCCACACTTGGTTTAAATTTGGACTCGTCATGAATATATATAGCAATCTCACCTCATCCTCCTGATGCACGGTCTGCTTGAATCATGGTATAATATTTTTAATTAAATAAGGATGGGGAATTCTTATTCAGTCATGTTTCGGAGATGGCTATTTACAGTGATGGGAACATTATTTAGGTTGTAAAGGAGAGTTTCAATTATTTCAAAGTTTTATTGAGGGTTCCCGCATTACAGTGTAAGATGCTGAATAAGGTTTTGCTACTGTGATTGTCAATAAATTGGGATACAAAATTATCTGGAGATTAAAATTGACACTCCTAGGCCCCGTTTCCCCCAAACTTACCATTGATGGTAACTTTGCCATCAATGGTAACTACCACGGAAACCTTGATTTTGATTGGCTGTTGAGCCCTGTTACCATGGTAGTTGTTATTGATGTCAAAGTTACCATCAACGATAAGTGTTATGCAACGGGGTCCTGGTCATTACCAGATAGCAGTATATTACTTGGATCAACGATCGTGCCGATAAGTGGAGTTTCCTTTATAAAATGTTTTACGGTTAAGGTATCTTGTTGAGAGTGATAGTATAACAGAAGGGGTTAAGCTGTGCAGAACGAAGGAGAGTTGAAGGGCATGGTGCTAAGATACGTGTAGAAGTACATAGATGAAGGTGAAATGAAGATGAAAAGTAAACTAGTGAATTTCAAAAGGGATTTTATATTCCTCTTTCCTGGAGGTTAACCTTTACATTGATCAACCCTTACGTAGCAGAACAATAACATGTACATGTAAATATAAAGCGCCTTTAAATACTGAAAGTAAATAATCAAACTAAAGCGATATACGGTAGTGAATGAACAAAAATGAGACGGTGAGTGGTGTTTCCTGATGTAAAAGTCATCATAATTGGAAGAAAAATCATATTTTAACACGAAACGAAAAAGGAGGAAGATAACAATTTGATTAGTCGAGTACACATCGTATTCAAGACTCACAGTTTCATAGTGACGAGTGTGTTATAAAGAAATGGCGAAACCGATTACAAACGAGTTTCAAACAAATTTTGTATCAGGATGAAGTCACTTTATGTTGCTTTAAGTACATTTCAGTCAAGTAATGTTTTAATTGTTGTAAATGATTTTTGGCTTGCACCCAGTACATAGCAATTGCATGCTCTATCTTGTAATTTAAAACAAGTCAGACAAAAATCTGGGAACTAGCAATATTTGAACGTGGCTTCTTCTGCTTTCCGGGCAGCGAGTCTACTACCAGGACATCACTGGTCCATGGCTCAGTCACGATGAACTGGAAACAAATACATCAGCTCTCCTGATTCATTCTTACTTATTAATATTCATCAGACCACAATTTGGACGATAGCCTGTTAGGCTTCATGGAAGAGGTTTCAATAATTGTAAAAAGAAATACGGCTTGCACTCAAGACATAAAGATGGGCATGTTCTTTTTTGTCTTCAATTTCAATTGTTTTCAATTACATTATTCTACATGCTCATTGCTTTTATTTCTTTGCATTTATTCTACTCATATTTGTTCTATTTTTATCTTTAAAATCGTTAATACTAGCATTATTAATCAATGATAATACAACAGCAACAACTACTTCTATATAACTAATTATTCTTCTTCTTCTACTACTGTTACTACTACTACTACTAATACTACTATTACTACTGCTACTCAACTACTACTACTACTACTACTACTACTACTACTACTAGGCCTACTACTATTACTACTACTAATACTACTACCACTACTACAACTACTGCAACTACTACTACTACTACTACTACTACTACTACTACTACTTCTACTACTACTATTAGTACTACTACTACTACTACCACCACCACTATTACCACTACTAGGCCTACAACTACTACTACTACAACTACTACTACTATTACTACTACTACTACTACTACTACTTCATTATTAATTATTTTAATAATGATGATGATGATGATGATGATGATGATGATGATGACAGGTCAGCAATGTGATACATATGAAATAATATTTGGAAAAATTAATAGTCTCATTAAATGTTCCTATCTCTTCTAGACTGGCTCCGTACTCCGACATCAAACATGTCCCGGCTTGTTGTATTTTGCCTCGGGTTTACGATTTTGTCTCAGTGTTTGCTCTTCATTCAATGCAGTAAGTTTTCACTTTACCAATACATTATATTTTTATCATTACAAACATATTCAACATCTACAGACCAAGGTGAGTGAAAAAGCCATTGCGTAAATACAAAAAAAGTTTATATATGTTAATTAAAGTACTATTACCAGTCTCTTTTTAAAGTAAAAGATTATATCATGTTTTGTGTGGTTATGAATAAAATGAACTTAAAACTGAAATTGAACTAGAACTTGACAGGGATTATTCTAAAATGCACGATGTCTAACTTCTCCATGTTTTAAAAGATATGTGGATATTTGAGGTCATTTGAACCCTTAGCTAATTACGAACTGGTCTTTTTGTCCGTCTTTTCGGCATTCGATCTACATTTCTTCGTGTATTTCTTTGATTTGAATTGATTTAAGTAATTGTATATACTTCAACTGAAACGAATTGTGAAAATCTAAGATTGGAAAACAAAAGTTGAAATATCATGCAGAGGGGTGCAATAGTGAATGTTTTTTATTTTTTTATAAATGAAGTTAAATACAGTGGTGATGATTTTATTTTTTAAAGAAAAATTCAACTCTTTTAAATACAATTTCATGTATTCTTTCACTATCAATAAATTTATTTCAAAGACTTTAGTTGAAACCGAGTGATTCTTAAAACATGTTTAAAATAATCAGTTAATCATTAATCAATACTGAAACTGTCAGGGGAAATTAGACACAGAATGACAGTTTCCGCTTGCCAGTCAGTCGGAAACATTTGTACAACATAGAGTACCGAAGTGCTAACGTCATTTTCGCTCGTCGCTCAGGTTACTGGTTCCAAGCAAAAGAGCCCACGCTTGAGGTTCGCCGCTTCAGCATTCAAGCAACGGGCTGGATCAGGGTGAATTCAATGTTTGGCGTTGGTGTGATCACCACGCCATTGTTTAGCACAAAATTGTTTGGAACCAGCAACCTTGGCAACTTGGCTAATATGACGTCACACTTTAGTACCCTACGATACGTGCGGTGTTTTTAGACAGATGGCTCAATGCACTGATTAATTTCTATTTCCGCATGGAAGGGGACCCAAAACGTTTTTTTCTTCTTTTCTTTTCTTTCCAAAACTTTACGTTACATTTGTTTCATATGTTCATTGTTTATATGTGCTTACGCTACGTTCATTTTCTAATCCGTTGATATGTTATGCATGGAAATAAAACGAAATTTCAATTCATGAATAGACTGGAATAAAAAGGAAAACAAATTACACCACGAGATAAAAGATTATCTTGGTGAGACCAAGACTATATTCGGAACAATGCTCTCTTTATTTATTTCTTTCTCTTTTCTCCTCCTCCTTCTTGTTCTTTCACTTTTTTCTCATTCTTCTTCCTTGTTAATTCTGTTCTCTTCCTTTTTCTCTCTAGCACGCTCTCTCTTTCTTTCCCTCTCTTCCCCTTCCTCATTCCTGTTCTTTCACTTTTCTCATTCTCAATCTTTCTTGTCTATCCTATTCTCTTCTCTTTTCCCTCTTTGTCCTTGCAATAAACTCTTTATTTTCCCTCTTTTTTGTATTCTTGAATACAATTTTTTTTTTCTTTCAGAAACTCTGTGTTTTTTTTACAGGTTCCTCAATTTTTCTCAAAATAAGATGTATAATTAAGATTGATTATATTTTTACAATTCTTTGATAATGATGCAATGTATATGTTCACTAAAGAAGTATGTACATCATTTAATAATTGCAACATTATAATTGTACCGATTTTGGTAATGCACTGATTTGTTTTGTTTATGTTATATCATATATGTTATATGAGAAAAAGGAAATAAATTTGAACCATTGAACCACACTGATATGAACAAATATACAGTGCACAACATTTTTTCTTTTTCATATTGCTCCGGTTGTCTCATTTTCGCCAGCACAAACGTAGGCTAGTTCGCGTATATAGCAGACGGCAATCGGCGGATCAGATGACTCTTGATAGTGATTTTGTATGTGAGATTGCTTTGCTAAATATAAAATACAAGAATATTTTCCATTTCTTTAAGGGGAGCCTTCCAAAGTTGCGACTGTGCCCGAACGCGTCGGGGCGCCATGAATAGAAAGGTTGCGCCTCAAGAAACGCAAAGGGGCGCAAAGGGGCGCAAAGGGGCGTGACAGTTACCCTCACCTGATTCTTGCATATGAAAAGAAACTGTCTATTGTTGGTATAAACCCGCTCTATTCTTCTTGCGCCCTTTTGCGCCCTACCAGACGATGGAAGATTATCTCTCCCGCCCAGGCGCGGATCCAGGATTTCTTAGGGGGGGGGGCCCAAATTTGAAATTATGCGAGCCAAATATTGGTACGTTATGGTGACCAACAGTGACGTAATGCGGGGGGGGGGGGTCGGTGCAGGGAGGGGCGAGTTTTCCCCTCCCTCCTCCGCGAACGCGGAAGTTTTGACGTTTCATTAAATTATTAGAGAAAGAAGACGATTCGTTGTACCGTTCTCAGAAATAAATCCCAGTCTGAATCTAGTTTTTCCCCTCCCGCGCGAAGCGCGGAAAATTTTACGATTTATTAAATTATTACGATTCTTTGGAGAGTTCTCGACTCTTAATCCACGTCTGAATTCAGGTTTCCCCCCTCCCGCGCTTCGCGCGGAAGCTTTTTAAGTTTCCTTTAATCATTAGAGAAAGAAGACGATTCGTTGTACCGTTTTCGACACTAATCCTCGTCTGAAATCAGTTTTCTTCCTTCCGCGCGAAGCGTGGAAGCTTTTACGATTCATTAAATCATTAGAGAAAGAAGACGTTTCGTTATACCGTTCTCGAAAATAATCCTCTTCGCAAATTTAGTTCCCCCTACATCAAGCGCGAAGCGCGGAAGGTAACATTAAATCATTAAAGATTCGTATTACCGTTCTCGCCTCTGAATCCTCGTCTGAATTCAGGTCCCCCCCCCCCCCCTCCCGCGCTTCGCGCGGAAGCTTTGACGTTTCACAAGAAAATTTTACGATTTATTAAATTATTACGATTCTTTGGAGAGCTCTCGACTCTTAATCCTCGTCTAAATTCAGGTTCCCCCCCCCCCTCTCGCGCGAAGCGCAGAAGCTTTTACGTTTCATTAAATCATTAGAGAAAGAACACGATTCGTTGTACTGTTCTCGACTCTTAATCCTCGTCTGAATTCAGTCCCTCCCCCCTCCCGCGCGAAGCGCGGAACCTTTTACGTTTCATTAAATCATTCGAAAGAAGACGATTCGTTGTACAGTTCTCGACTCTTAATCCTCGTCTGAATTCAGTTCTCTCCCCCCCCCCCTCCCGCGCTAAGCGCGGAACCTTTTACGTTTCAATAAATCATTCGAAAGAAGACGATTCGTTGTAAGGTTCTCGACTCTTAATCCTCGTCCGAATTCAGGTCCCCCCTTCCCTTCCTGCGCAAAGCGCGGAAGCTTTTAAGTTTCATAATGTTATGAGAGAAAGAAGACGATTGGCTGTACAGTTCTCGACTCTTAATCCTCGTCTGAATTCAGGTTCCCCCCTGCCGCGCGAAGCGCGGAAGTTTTTAATTTTCATTAAGTCATTTAATAGAGAAAGAAGACGTTTTGTTGTACCGTTCTCGAAAATAATCCTCGTCGGAATTTAGTTTCCCCTCCATCCCATGCGAAGCGCGGAGCTTTTACGTTTCATTAAATCATTAAAGATTCGTATTACCGTTCTCGCCTCTGAATCCTCGTCTGAATTCAGGTTCCCCACTCACGCGCTTCGCGCGGAAGCTTTGACGTTTCACAAGATTATGAGAGAAAGAAGACGATTCGCTGTACCGTTCTCTATACTCTCAATCCTTTTTTCAAAAGTGTTCTTTGTCTGCTCCTTTTTCTTCCTACGTCCTCTTCCGATTTGGGGGACCCCCCCCCCCCCCTGGCTACGCGCCTGCGGTCAGATAAACACATTTTGATACCTTGTCCGACCCTGCAAGCCCAGGGGTTTAAGGCAATAAGTTTTTCCCCTCCCGCGCAAAGCGCGGAAAATTTTACGATTTATTAAATGATTACGATTCTTTGGAGAGTTCTCGACTCTTAATCCACGTCTGAATTCAGGTTCCCCCCTCCCGCGCTTTGCGCGGAAGCTTTTTAAGTTTCCTTTAATCATTAGAGAAAGAAGACGATTCGTTGTACCGTTTTCGACACTAATCCTCGTCTGAAATCAGTTTTCCCCCTTTTGCGCGAAGCGTGGAAGCTTTTACGATTCATTAAATCATTAGAGAAAGAAGACGATTTGTTGTACCGTTCTCGAAAATAATCCTCATTGGAATTTAGTTTCCCCTCCATCCCACGCGAAGCGCGGAGGCTTTTACGTTTCATCAAATCATTAAAGATTCGTATTACCGTTCTCGCCTCTGAATCCTCGTCTGAATTCAGGTTCCCCACTCACGCGCTTCGCGCGGAAGCTTTGACGTTTCACAAGATATGAGAGAAAGAAGACGATTCGCTGTACCGTTCTCTATACTCTTAATCCTTTTTTCAAAAGTGTTCTTTGTCTGCTCCTTTTTCTTCCTACGTCCTCTTCCGATTTGGGGGACCCCCCCCCCCCCCCCCCTGGCTACGCGCCTGCTGTCAGATAAACACATTTTGATACCTTGTCCGACCCCGCAAGCTCAGGGGTTTAAGGCAATAAATTGCGGTCAGATAAGCATTCAGGGGCCCGCCTTAGGGCCCCTGGTGGGGTCGAGGCGGCTGAGCCGGCCCCGGAAGCTCAGGGGTTTTATGCGTTTAATTAAGGTCAGATGAGCATTTTTTTTATACCTTATTATTTTATGACACTGGCAGGTCACTATTTGGCGTGGGTTCCAGGGGGCGGAGCCCCCAAAAATCAGGGGTTTTAGGCATTAAATTAACGTCAGATGAGCATCTAAGGGCCCGCCGTAGGGTCCTAGGTGGAATCCAGGGGCAGAGCCCCCGGGAGCTTAGGGGTATTAGGCATTTAATCACGGTCAGATGAGCATATTTAGATGCCTCATTAATTGTTAACACTGGCAGTTAACTATTCTTTCTTTCTTGCTCTCATTCTATTTTATTTCTCTTTAATATACTTTTTCAAAAAAAGTGGGGGGGGGGGGGGGAGGGAGCTCGAGGCTCCCAATCCCCGCCCCACCTCGGGCCTGACATGTAGGAATCTCAAGAATCATATTTCTTGCCTGGTTGTAAATTTAGTAATTTGTCATTCTCCAACAAACACATATTAACAAACGTATTTACTAAAAAGTAAGGAAAAATCTCGGAAATTATGTCATTTCTTTCCCTTTCCTTCCTTCTCTCTTATTTTTTTGATTGGGGGGGTCAACAGCCTGGCAGACAAGGCCCTTTCGGCCCCCCCGATCTCCTTCTTCCCCCTTTTCTTTTTTTCTTCCTCTTCTTTCTTTCCCTTCTCTCCTCTTTCCCTTTCCCTTCTTTTCCTTTCTTCTCTCTTTTTTTTTTTTTTTTTTTTTTTGGCGGGGGGGGGGGGGGGGGGGGCCAAGGCCCGCTCGGCCCCCCCCCTGGATCCGCGCCTGCTCCCGCCATTGTTCTCGCTCGTGATGCGCGATGCACAACGGTACAGCTTAAACTTGCTATACAGAAAGTATTTGTCAGCCAAAGCCTGCCTTTCCCTCTTCCTGTTCTCGTACTAATAAACATCCCATTGTTTGTAAAAACTTGATGTATTCTTCTCGCTTTGCGATCTATTCTTCTCGCGCCGTTTTGCGTCGCAACGGGCGGGGGTATTATCTTTCCTATTATTGTGGAAGCTTTGCGATGTACATTGCTACAGCACAGCCTGAACTTGTCTAGTGGGAGCGTTTTTGTTTTGGGGGGCAATCAACACACTCGTTCATCTTGATCAGAATAAATTATGATATTTTTTTTCTGTTGTTGGTTTAATACGCCTCTTTTTAAAATTTGTGACGACTGTATGGAATGTGAAATAAAGATGACTATGTACGATGAATGGTTGTTTAATTGCGAGCTTGATTGTCCCCAACAAGAAAAAGTAAAAGAAAAATGAGTGAATGAATACATGTATGCGGTTATAGTCGGAAAACTGATGACTGTTTGGGACGGTTGTGTATGTTTGTAATTCGAATGATTTTCAACATATTTGTATAATTTCCACGTCGCGATATTATCCTAGCGTCGTAGGCCAATGGACAAAGGAATTATTTATTTATTTATTTATTCATGTTTTCTTTATAAAAGCAGGGTAGTCCCATTCAAGCCGCAAGGCCTGCTTTACAAGGGAGCCCTGCTGTAACAAACAATAATTACATTTCAAATATCTTACAAATGAATACACATAAAAATACACAAAATATACAATAAAAAACAAAACATAATATAAACAAACTATTAAACATTTCATACAAATATATAGGAAATTAGATGAAAATGGAAGAGGAGAGAGAGTAAACGAAAGAGAGAAAGAGAGAGAGGGTGGTAGGAATACTTCATGATCGCAAAATTAACTCACTTGAATTTCACGGAGATTTCGTTTAAAAATGGGTAGTGAGGCGGAACATTTGGTAATTATGGGTAGTGAGTTGAATAGCTTTGCTGCTGTGTACGAAAAGGTCTGTTTTTTTAAATCGGTTCTGGGTTTGGCAAGGTACAATTGATGCATTGAAACTGATCTCGTGGGATACGGGTTAGCACTTTGAGGTAGAGCATGTTTTAGATAAACAGGAGCAAGATTATTCAGGATTTTATACATAAGTACTTGATAATTGTATTCCAATCTCTGTTTGACGGATTGCAACTTTAAAGAATTTAACATAGATTGTACAGGCGTATAATAATCTACATCTAATACTAAACGACAATATTTGTTTTGACATTTCTGTAGTCGCTTTAAATCTTTCATTTTCAGGGATCCCCAAACAGTTGAACAATAATCAATGTGAGGAAGAATTAAAAAATAATATAAATGAGTAAATACACGTTTTGTCAAACAGTGCTTAATCCTCCGCATACATATAAGCGAGTTCATAATCTTTTTAACAACATCATTGACATGGGGAGACCAATCTAAGTTCTGATTTACAATAACACCCAGATATTTAAATTTCGTTACATTTTCTATAAGTTTACCATTCATTTTTATCTGTAATTTGACTGGATTCTTCTTCCTTCGACTTGAAAATAACATAACTTTAGTTTTGTCTGTGTTAACAACTAGTCCATTTTCATTCATCCATTCACATAAAACTAGTATGTCATTTTGTAACTGGGTTTGAACAGCTTGTACTCCATAACCAGAGGAGAAAATGGCAGTGTCATCTGCGTACAAAGAAATGTTAGTAGTTGAATGCAAGGATAGATCACATATGTCATTAATGTACATACAAAATACAATTTTTTTTATCATTCTCTCCCGTCATTATTCACGCTACTTGTAGCACATTGCCACAGCCTGAGCTTGGAAGCACTTATATCATGACGCAAACGGCCCGTCTTCCCTTTACCCTACTAAGTCCCTGCTTACTCGGGTTTCAGGACATCACTTTCACAGGGTGAATTTGAGGATTGAGTCCTTTCCTTTGCCTCTTCTCCAAGTAAATCCAATTATCTCTAATCCTCTTAACTAGCGAGGGACAATTAGCTATTATGTAATCACCTTGACTGCAATGCCTTTAATCACAAAAGGGTCGAGTGTGCCAGATTAACTGCATTTATCTGTGTGTGTGTGTACTAGAACTTAAGTGTTGTACTTCCCCTACCTCCAGTGTTCGGAGGTCGGCGGCGGAGCGCATAGAAGTGGGTATTGCGTGTGGGTGCTGAGAAACTGCTCAGTACTTCAGTATCTATTTTCATTTTCCTTTTTTTTTTGATCGGAGAGACAAATATCATATAAATAAATACAGTACGGACTACCGTGACGTCCAATTTTCTATCTCTCCCGCCACCTCTCTCTCTCTCTCTCTCTCTCTCTCTCTTTCCCTCTCCCTGTCTGTCTCTCTGTCTATCTGGCAATGTCGTTTTCCATCTTCATTTTTGTTTAATAATGTTTCTATTCCTTCATTTGCTTGTACCGTGTACGCCGACAACATCTCTTCCTTGAGATGAATTATTATAACATAATTATCCCTTGTGATGTACACATCATACCTTATATTTATTATAGGAAAATCCTGCGTACGCCACTGGATATGACATGAACTTGTATACAGATTGCAAAGCCGATTATACGCGGCCAATTTTATTATACTTTTTTTGCGAAAAATTGTCAAATTAGAAAGAGTATACAATTTTTGTTAATGATAGAATTAACGTAACTTGATCAAAAACGGTTCAGAAACAGCTGAAATATCAAAAAATACATCCGTTCAGATTTTCGTCGATTCATATCTATACTAACTTGGGGGAGGGTATGGAAGAGTGTTTAAAAAAGTCACTTTAGAATTATTGTTATTATTACCATTAGTATTGTTATAATGCATTTTATAAAGATTTCCTTTACTGATCATGACGCACCGTGAGTTCATTGATTACCAAAACAATGTCAAACTCTCCCGTCTGACTATTGCAAAGAACGGCATGAGAAGAAAAGACACGACGCAAAAAGAATACATAGAGTTTTATTTTAATACGATATGGGTTGTTTATTAGAACCAAGTCAAGAGAGGAGAAGAAAAAAAAGGAGTTGACTGACAAAACGGTACACGGTACAAGAAATGGAGGAAGAGAAAACATTATACAAAAAAAAATTGATGCAACAGAGATTTACATACAAATCTTTTACTTTTACTTAAATTGTGTATTTTTCTCATAAAATTGAGTATCTAAATAAAAAGAGATGAAGACGAAGAAGAGGGAGAAGAAGAAGAAGAAGAAGAAGAAGAAGAAGAAGAAGAAAAAGAAGAAGGGGGAATAAGAGTGAGAAGAAAAAATGCGGAGGAAGAAGAAGAACGAAATAAGAAAGAGAGACAGGGAGAGAAAGACAGACGGACAAACAGAGAGAGAGAAAGAAAGTTGGGCGCATCGGTATATAGCGATATTGCGATGATTAAGAGAACCTACGTTTCTATTTTTTAAATCAATCTTGCATGTGAAAGAACAGATTGATGATAATTATTATGACCTATATTGATCTGATGACAGAACGCTTTTCAATATTTCAGTATTTCTCCCTGATTGTTCGACCAACATTACATTGCTATTGTCCAGCTGAGTTTGTATAGGCTTTTCTACCCTCGGCGCAAAGGGATTGCGGAAAATTTCAACACTATTTGTGTTTCTTGATGACCCAGTAGAACAAGAAGAATAAGGGCTAGCCCCCCCCCCCCCAAAAAAAAAGGCCCAAAATAACGCAATCATCATAAATTCCGTCTTCTACTTGATACCAACACATGGATCCTTATTTAAACAGCGAGACAGTATGTTACGAGAAGCAATTCAACGAATTGTCATGGCCTGTACGTATTTGTTCTAGAGCGCACTTCACTTTTTCGATACCACGTGGCCCCAATTCAGCACAATGATACGTATTTTAATTATTCACAACAATGACCTAGATCTAAAACTGGCCGCGGTTGCAACCCCTCAACCCCCCCCCCCCCCCTTCTTCGCAAAGAAATATTCGCTAACATTTCTTTGGAACAGAATGCCTTAGACTAATTTCTTCTTGAGATGTTCGAGGTGAAATTTTAAACATCATTTCCTGGTCTGGTTTCAGCGGGACGCTCTTCTTTTTTAATGCATGCTCTATTCTTACGATTTAGGCATAATTTACTTTGTTGATTTGCAATTGGTAATCTCCCTGGGAGTTTTGCGATATCCCGATGATACGGGTACAGTGTATTTAATTTTGTTTGTAACATTAGTGTTTTGCAAGGAAACAACATGCTGAAAATGAGCGTCTTTCCGACATATTGATGATGTCCCGACAATACGGATATCATTTGCATATACAAAATCGTAAGACATATAAAACGCTCTTTAAATTAATTTCAAGGAGAAACTATACGACGTTCTTGATTAAGTATCATTTTTCAACATCACAGATTTAAAATACGTTCTCTAATTCTACGAAGATTTAAAGGACTTATGTATTGAAATAACAGATTGATGATATAATTATCATGATGATTTATAATGATCATACGACAATTACAGCATGGGTCAATACCACAGAACTCTTAAATACTTCAGTATTTAAGAGTTTTGTGGTCAATACATGTTCCTTTATTTAGTTGATCGAACAATAGATATTGATCCAACCTACAACGGCGTTGTGAACATTCCTCAGAAAGTCACACAAAGTATAGACAGAAAGTCAAAGGGTAAAAAAATCCATAGACACGCGTGTTAAAAGTCAGTTCCACAAAGAAAATACCTATCCAATATTCAAAACGTTAACAATTCCTAAAGATTTTAAAGTAAAATTCAAAAAGAAGAAGTCGGACGTAGTCCGTACTGTATTTATTTATATGATATTTGTTTCTCCGATCACCCCCCCCCCTCCCCCCCCCCCTCCCCCCCCCTCGAGCTCCGATTTTGTTTACCCTTTAGTTTGTCCTTTTTTTATATATATATATCTTTTCGCTGAAGACTAATGTCCGACGCATAAAAGTATTGTCAATATAGCATAATAAACATTTTTTATATCAATTTGATGCAACAGAGATTTTCTTTCAAAAGTTTTACTTTGTATAATTATTGTACAGTAATATTCCTCGCATTTCGACATTATCAGCCGCTCGTTTTCTATTTCGCTCCCTATAATAAACATACGGTATAATAAATTGTGTACATCATTATTAGGTTATAATAATTTATCTCAAAGAAGGAATGGTGCCGGCAAACAAGCAAATGGCGGAACAACATCGGCAGAAAGACGGAGAGACAGACAGACAGAGAAAACGACCGAGCGAGAGAGAGAGGGAGAGGGAGAGGGAGACACACACACACATAAAAAGAGAGAAAAAACGACCATCTTGCATGATTGAATGCGCTTTACATTAGTAAATAAAACAGACTAATTATTTTGCTCTCCAAGCAATACTTACAAACTATTTCGTTTTCCCTATATCATCTGTTTAGAGAGCGAGAGAGAGAGAGAGACAGAGAGAGAAAGACAGACAGATAGACAGAGAGATGTATATATATATAGATAGAGAGAGAGAGAAAGTTGAGTGCATCGTATAGTCTGTACTGTATTTATTTATTATTATGCTATTCATATGGAAAACTTTGGGGCGAATTCGTTCATATAATAAATGGATTGCTCACCGACTCGGTCAACTCTGCACAGAGCTTCGCACCAAGTCCCGCAGTGTGCACTGGCGCGTAACACAGATCGCTGGGTGCGTCCATTATGACAAAATAGGGAGAATGGGTCTTGTTCATAACATGAACATAAAACAAGGACGGGTAAGAAATGGTATGGAATTTCACGTGTTGTAGCTCACGGTGCGATGCGTGCGGAGCAGATGAACGAAAGTTTTTCATATGGTGTCTCTCCTTTCACCCCCACCCCCCCCTCGGCCCCCGCCCCCGTTTTGGATTCTTCTTTAGTTTCATTTTATCACGTTTATATCTTTTCGCTAAAGTATAATGTCCGACATATATTATAACCGTCAATGTAGGCTGATAAACTATTTCATATTAATTTGATGCAACAGAGATTTACATACAAATCTTTTACTTTTTATAAATTGTGTATTTTAAAATACGTATTTCTAAATAAAAAGAGATGAAGAAGGAGAAGAGGGAGAAGAAGAAGAAGAAGAAGAAGAAGAAGAAGAAGAAGAAAAAGAAGAAGGGGGAATAAGAGTGAGAATAAAAAAGAAAAAATGCGGAGAAAGAAGAAGAACGAAATAAGAAAGAGAGACAGGGAGGGAAAGACAGACAGACAGACAGAGAGAGAGAGAGAGAAAGTTGGGCGCATCGGTATATAGTTTGTACTGTATTTATTTATTATTATGCTATTTTGTCTCTCCTTTTAATAATCAAACTAAAATTCCATAATAAAACGCGCAAATTGAATGAAGCCGGCGAGTTGATTTTATATTTCATATTCTTATGGCCCAAAATAACGCAATTATTATAAATTCCGTCTTCTACTTGATACCAACACAGGGATCCTTATTTAAACAGCGAGACAGTTCTGTAACAATGTTACGAGAATCAATTCAACGAATTGTCATGGCCTGTATTTGTTCTAGAACGCACTTCGCTTTTTCGATACCACGTGGCCCCAATTCAGCACAATACATACGTATTTTAATTCTTCACAACAATGACCTAGATCTAAAACTGGCCGCGGTTGCAACCCCTCAACCCCCCCCCCCCCTCTTCGCAAAGAAATATTCGATAAAGTTTCTTTGGAGCAGAATGATAAACTAATTCTTCCTTTGTAATGCATGCTCTATTCTTACGATTTAGGTATAATTTACTTTGTTGATTTGCGATTGGTAATCTCCCTTGGAGTTTTGCGATATGCCCGATCATTTTCAACATCACGGATTTTGAAATACGTTCTCTAATATTACGAAGATTTAAAGGACCTGTATTAAAATAACAGGTTGATGATATAATTATGAATTATGATTTATAATGATCATACGACAGGATCGTTTACAAGATACAACAAAAATTAAAGAAAACAAAACAAGAAAACCGAAACATGCGATAACATCGCTATAAAAAGGAAATATACACACATTTAATGTAATATGAAACAAATCAAATGTCAAAACATGCATGAGAAAACAATGTCAGAGAGAGTAGGGTAAGTTAAAAAAAAAATCTTTTTCGTGAACAAATCTATTTGTATTAAAATTGAGATATTTAACACAATCATGAACAGAACAGGAGGAGATGAAATAATGAACAATCATGCAAACGTTAACGCCTACAGAACTCCGATGTCGAGAGGGAAATAAACAATCAGAACAAAAATTGTAACCAATGTCATGTACGTAAAATAATATTAGAACAAATCAGTAGCAAGAGTCAAATCTCGCAAGACGAGAGGGACACACAAGCGGGCATTATACATGAATAACTAATGCGCCGGACCGGGCGCAAAAGGGCGCAAAAGCTTTTCAAGGTTTAAGCTCCCATTCACAAATGTCAAGTGCTTCACCGGGACACGCCTCGGTGGGCTTATCTCGTAACAAAGAGACTCCAAACAATAGCCAGATTTTAATGAGCTGGAAACCAACTGGAGTCCTCTCGTAGCCGACGCCAAAAGGCGCAAATGGGCGCCAAAAGGCGCCTCCTTTCTTCTCATATCCTGCTCTGCGCCCCGACGCGTTCGGGCACAGTCGCAACTTTGGAAGGCTCCCCTAAACTATCATTGATATCTGATAATTAAACAGTTAGTAAAATAAACCTACCAAACTACATAATACAATGAAATACTTGACTAAAAGTAGGGGAGTTTGATGTGGTGCACAATTGCACCCCTCTGTTAATAATCGAATAGTCCATAGTGTTCATGAATATTCATGTTTTTGCTTACCTCGGCAAAATGCTTGCCTATACTAAATGGAAAAATTACGGTGGGGGGTTGGATGAAATGGACATAATGAACAAATCGCGTGGTAAATTGAGTCCAAGTTCGACTTGTTGTACATTGTGTTATACAATCAGCCGTAGACGAGAGTGTTCATGCATGGCTGATTGTCAACGAAACGGAGTTAAGTCTTTTGTCAAATCTGCTTTTTGCTACGGCAGGCACCCAGTGAAAACGAATTCGTTTGTTAAAATTATGAAAATGTAAGGGCTACTTTAAACAAACAGAACTTTGTTATTCCTGGCTCTTTTTTCTTGATTGAGGTATCATATGAAAGAGCAGAAAATGAACTTTCTAGAAATATGAATTTTTCTTTGAAATTCAGATACCGCCCGCCAAATTACTTTTTGGTTTCCTTCCTTCAAATTGCTTTTAATCACTCATGCGTGACATATGCATCACGTGAGTAGCATCAACTGAAAGAGGAGACTTTAAGCTTTCCAAATATGTATCATTTATTAATTATGGTTGTGATTAAGTTATGATAAAACATCGATACTTCTCGGTTTCGTTTTTTCTGGGACGCACTGTATACACTCTAAATTACAGGGATTTAAAATTTAAATCTTAAGCCGGATTTGAATGAAATTAAATCCATAAAGATTGATTTTTAATCTTAAAAGATTGCTAAACTGGTTCTTAATCCGAGTTTCAAATATATTTTTTTCAATCCCAAAAGATTAAAAAAAGTTCCGAAAATTAACGGCAAATTGACCAATCCTGGCGATAAGATTTTGTCACATGACAAAGAAGTCCCAAAAAGGATTGCTTTTAAATCTTTATCAGGGTTAATTTTAATCTAGAAAGATTTATAATATAAATCTTTTGAACTTATTTTTTAATCCTTTACAGATTAAAACTTTTTAATCCTAGCGAAGATTAATTTTAAATCCACATCGATTGGTCCCTACCTACAGTACATGAAAGATTTAAAAATAAATCCTATAGATTTAAATTTAAATCCCTGTAATTTAGAGTGTAGGTAATGGCGAGCTTGCAACCTATTTTGATCAAATTACGGTGGGTGAACTTTCAAAAGTCAATGGAACATGAGGGTTCCAATGGAAGAGCTAGTGATAACAGGGGTGTAGACCCTCGTAGCTCCTGCACAATCGGACAATAAGAGCTGGTTTTCCTCAGGTTAACATCTCGGGGTTAAAACATATCAAACGTATATAGCAAGATATAAGAAGCATTTAGGCATGTAAAGCACGGACGCCAATAAGCATATAATACTGACTATTTTCTGTTTTTAACTCTTTCCCTTTTTCTGTTATTCATGTTTTTGGTTTTAAACAGACACACATTATAATTAGTGTTGTAATCAAAATCACCATAACATGTTCATAATATATCTAAACAGCATCCTTGCATATCACTAAATACAAAATATATAAATTATATTATTACCAAAAAATTGCGTGGATCCGCTCCTGGTCCTGTGAATGAATTCCCCAGTCTCTACATTATGTACTTCTCTCTCTCTCTCTCTCTCTGTCTCTCTTTCTCTCTGTCTTCTCTTTCTCTCTATCTCTTTCTCTCTCTCTATCTCTCTCTTTCTCTCTCTCTATCTCTCTCTTTCTCTCTTTCTCTCTCTACCTCTCTCTATCGATCACTCGCTCTCGTATCATTATGTTCGCACTTTGCTGTGCTGTATTTCCCTGTTATGGTCTCTGGGTAGGTAATTTCTTTTCCACCATCTTAATACCAACCTTTTGTATTTATTACTATATGTTAATTTTGAAAGTTCGTACGAATGAATGAAAATTGCCATTAAAGTCACATAAGTGCGATTTGTAAAAGTGTACCATTCTCATTACATGCACCATCGTTATCTTTCGGTTGATGACCATTGTCATTTTAGATGTTGTTATTATTGCTATTCACATTATCATCAGCATTGTTAGTAACATTATCATTATCATCCACAAGATCATATCAGTATTATTTATATTATTATTATCATTCTTCTAAATATTATTATTAGTAGCAGTATAATCATCATCATCATTATAATTGTTTCTATCATTTGTATAACTCTTGTTATTGTTATCACCAATATATTCTCCACTCAGCCGACAAAATCTTTATAACAGACGTGCGCGATGGCAAGATCTTCGTGGGCGAGAACAGTGGTTTCGACTTCCACGGCGAGGACATCCGCGAAATACCACTGAGCGGGGTTGATGCTCCTACAGGCATTGACTACGATTACCAGACCGACAAGATTTACTGGAGTGATGAGACCGCGAGTACAATCAATCGAGCTTCACTTGATGGGTCGAACCAAGAAATCTTGATTGATCCAAGCCAAGGCATTGGGAGTGAGTGTGGTTTAAATATTATATATGCATTTGCTCATTTATTTATTTAATAATTTAGGCATAATTATATCCATATTTATTTGTTTTTAATTTATTTTGTTCCTTGGTTAGTTAACTATTTCTTCATTGATTTATTCATCTTTTATGTATTTATTTACGTTTATTTATTCTGTCTTTCGTCTATTTATTTATTTATTTATGTCTTTGTATGGACGGCCAAAAGGGCCAAAATTAATAATGGAAAATAAACAAACAATGATAGAAATAAACAAAGGTTCAGAATTCAATAAACAAAATCACGTGAAAATCACGTCAATATCAAGGTATCGACTTGAGGAGAGTTACGTTCTTCAAACACCGGACATTTACGTAAATGTGTTAATACGTTTATTGCACTAGGTCACTAAAAACACACGTACACTAAATCACGCAATTGTCACTGCAATATCACCATTATAATAACGTGATTATCCCTACCTTGGAGACCATGGTTTGTAAACCTAATACTCCCGTGTTTGTTTGGTTATGAAATTACATCTTCATAAACGAAATTATCGCGTCACAGAAACACGTGAAGCGTTAGTGATAGTTTTAGTCAAAATATCTGCGTGAAATTCACGTGAATATTACGAGGCTGACTTGAGATGAATCATGTTCTTCATTCACGTGAAATTTACGTCGAAGAGGAAATATGTTACTGTAACCCGCGTTCAACCCAATAATTACGCAAATGTTACACAATAAATGAACCAAACTAATGACGTTCTCATCCCGTTTCTAAACATCGTGTTTTGGATCTTCCATAATTACGTCCAGGCGCGCCGGAAGCAGTTTGGGATTAGAGGGGATGGGGGTGGGGTTGGTGCAAACATCCCAGAAGAGAAAGCTAGTTGCAACTGGTCCAGTTGATGAACCAGTTAATGCCAACTGGTAACACAGGAAATTGAAATGGGCTAAAAGATCCAGTTGATCCAGACCAGTTAGAATTCAACTGGTCTAGCTGAGCCATTAGAACCATTTGGTAAAACTTCCAACCAGTTGAACGGCAACAACACTTCAATACTGGTATGTCTGTATTTCCAATGTAAAGGCATTGGTAATAAGTAGACTTACATAATTAAATTAATCGAAATATTTTCATATACTTGTATTTTATTGAAACTATTTTAGTTCACAGTTAATGTTTCACTTATTCATGTTTAATTAAATGCAATTTATACGAAGTAGCCAAATGTCCTAATAACTGGTAATTTATATTTGTAGTATTTTTCGAAATGAATTGCATATAACTAAATCATCAGTAATTAAGAAATATGCTGTAAATTCAGATAAATTGTTAAAAAACATAGATCTGCACGCACCCCATATTCAATATGCAAATTAATTGGTGTCAGCTGGAAATATGCCAACAGTCAGTCATGAACGGGTGCAACCGGACATATGCACACAAACCAGTTATCAACTGGTGCAATGAAAATTTGCTGACAGTCAGTTATCAACTGGTGAAAATAGAAATATGCCAACAGTCACGGGATTATCACCACGGAACTTAAATGGTAACTGTTAAACCATCAAGACACCCAAATATAACTCAATTTTCACACCTAGAAATCACGGAATACCCAGCTTATATTAATAATCCGTTTGAGTCACGAGATCATCACCGCGGAACTGCTGGCAAGTTTGACTACCATTTAAATAGGTGTTTTAAGACACCTAATAATGACTAATTTTTCACACCTAAAATCACCGATGCCCAGCTTAGATTAATAATCCGTTTGAGTCACGAGATCATCACCGCGGAACTGCTGGCAACTTTGAATACCATTCAAATAGGTGTTTTAAGACACCTAATAATTACTTATTTTTCACACCTAAATATCACAGTTCACAGCTTAGATTAGTAATCAGTTTTAGCTACGTGATCATCACCAAGAAAGTTATGGTAACTTTGAAACCATTTAAAAAGGTGTTTTAAGACACCTAATAATTACTAATTTTTCACACCTTAGAGTCACGTATGCCCAGCTTAGATTAATAAACCGTTTGAGTCACGAGATCATCACCGCGGAACTGCTGGCAACTTTGACTACCATTTAAATAGGTGTTTTAAGACACCTAATAATTACTTATTTTTCACACCTAAATATCACAGTTCACAGCTTAGATTAGTAATCAGTTTTAGCTACGTGATCATCACCAAGAAAGTTATGGTAACTTTGAAACCATTTAAAAAGGTGTTTTAAGACACCTAATAATTACTAATTTTTCACACCTTAGAGTCACGTATGCCCAGCTTAGATTAATAATCCGTTTGAGTCACGAGATCATCACCGCGGAACTGCTGGCAACTTTGACTACCATTTAAATAGGTGTTTTAAGACACCTAATAATTTACACCTAAATATCACGGATTCACAGCTTAGATTAGTAATCAGTTTTAGCTACGTGATCATCACCAAGAAAGTTATGGTAACTTTGAAACCATTTAAAGAGGTGTGTAAGACACCTCAGAATTACTAATTTAATATAACCAGAGGATCACGGACAGAACAATAAGACTATTATCCGGTGTAAATAACGTGATTATTACCATCAACCTTGGATAACATGTGAAACCATCGATAAAGGTGCTTACAAGACCAAATAATCACTGATTTATCACCACCATCGGTTAACGGACAAAAAACTCGTTGCTTGGTCAAGTGGTTATTTGGTCATAAACACTTGATTTACAGAGGTAAGTGGAATCTCGTTACTCCAGTCGCGTGATAAATTGGTGGTTTTTAGGTTAGATGAAAACGTGAACAGGAGTACCTTTTTTGTTTAAATGAAGGCACGTGTCGATAACGTTTAAATCTAGTTCAAAAGGCACCATACTTTAAAATCACTTGAAATAGACTTCCAAAAGAGGTTACTTTTTAGTGTTTTGTTTATTGGGAATTAGACATGAAGATAATGCAAAAATAAAGACAACCTCACAATTTACAATCCGGGCAACCCAGAAATACTTCGCTTGCCCTGGCCCATGGGGATTAGGGATGTCTAATGCAAAACTTTTCACGGGCAAGCAATTCCCCAAAAATGAAATATACTCCATGAGTATAGAGGGCTATAGAAAATGCCTCACGGCATTAGCGGGGCAGGTAGCTAGCCCCAAAATCCAGGGAGTACATTTTGGAAATTCCTGAAATGCTTGCCCGTGAATAGTCTTGAATTGCACACCTTCATTCCCATGGGCCAGGGCAAGCTAGGTATTTCTGTGTTGCCCGGATTGTACTTGACCCTCTTGGTTAGCTGCCTGCCCCTCTAAAGCCGTGAGCCATTTTCTATAGCCCTCTTCTAACCAGGGAGTACATTTTAGAAATTCTTGAAATGCTTGCTCGTGAATAGTCTTGAATTGCACACCCTTGATCCCTATTGGCCGGGGCAAACGAATTATTTCGGGGTTGCCCTGACCGTGTTTGACCTGTGGGGCTAGCTGCCTGCCCCGCTAAAGCCGTCAGACTATTTTAATAACAAATTTCGAATTTTGTAATATGAATGTCGAATATCCATCCAACTTCACAATTTGAATAAGAATGTCGAATATGCAACCAACTTCACAATTTGAATAAGAATGTCGAATATCCAACCAATTTCAAAATTTAAATGTGAATATCCAACCAACTTTACAGCGCTGTACATGTACACTAGATTAGAGGCATAGTCTGCGTACATGCGAGCTAGATATACGTGGATCGAACAGCTCGCCGTGTGCATGTGCGCGCGCTCTCGGTTAATTTTTGCGTTATGACACCCTCTTTTGTCCTCCTATTGTCAGTTTGTTTTCGTTTTTGATCATATATTTGTATTTGATAGTACAATTTTAAGAGGGCATATCGCTTTTAAAGTAGACTTAATTTTAGTCGTTATCTACTTGTATAAACTTCTGTACTGTGGTTATCTTTGTCTCCGAAGCTTTCTTCAATTTCGTGGTCGTCCTTATTGCTGCAGTTATTATTAATTCTATGGTTATCTTTATTTCTGCACATATCTTTATCTCCAAAGCTTTCTTTATAATTCTGTGGTTGTCCTTATTTCTGCAGTTATCTTTAATTCTGTGGTTTTGTCTTTATTTCTGCATTATCTTAAATCTGTGGTTGTCTTTATTTCTTCAGTTATCTTTAATTCTATGGTTTTGTCTTTATTTCTGCATTTATCTTTAATTCTGTGGTTGTCTTTATTTCTGTAGTTATCTTTAATTCTATGTTTTTTTTTTAAATTCTGCATTTACCTTTGATTCTGTGGTTGTCTTTATTTCTGCAGACACCTTTATGTCCGAAGCTTTCTTTATGATTCGGAGTTGTCCTAATTTCAGTAATCTTTAATTCTGAAGTTTTCTTTATTCCCGTGTTATATTTATTTCGAAGTTGATTTATTTTTGTAGTGGTCTTAAATTGTGAGGCTGTCTTTATTTTTGCATTATCTTCATGTCTATTTCCGAATCTTTGTTTATTTCTGTCATTGTTTGTTTATTTTCCTTTATTAATTTTGGCCCCTTTGGCCGCCCGTATCTTTGGGCTTTTTGTTTACTGATATAGATGCCATTTAAAGAACCATCAAGATTCTATCTATTAATTTGAGTAATGGCATCCCTATCTGGACAGTGACGTTTTTCGTATCGTCAGTCATCTTGCTATTCGCCCATAATGGGGTTTGTCCATCAGTGTGCCGCAACACCAATACTCAGATTCTATATGGCCTATTTAATGATATCATTTTGATCAATTACAGTCTAGCACAAAGATTTGTTTCTTCATCTCTGTAAGTTTTCTTTGTTTCGTTTTGTTTTCACTCTAATTTATCCATTCAGCCCCGCAAGGAATCGTCCTAGATGTCATTTCGAGCAGGATGTTTTGGACTGATATTCTGTTGGAACAGATAGTGAGTGCTAGCCTACTCGGGTCTAACCGACGAACCATTATTAGTACGGGTCTTTATCTCCCATGGGGAATCACAACGTCTCAAAAAAGAGGGTGAGTGTTAATGAAAAACGTGTAATCACTCTTAAAGGGCCACTCTAACCCAACTAACATAGCCTTTCAAAACATGAATACACCTCTACTTAGGCCTATTAATATTCCAGCCTCTGATTTCTCAGAAAATCTCTATATTGACCAAAAGTGATAATAACCATCCATTTTTCACAGTTCTCACGCTTGCTGGGCTACGCCCCTCGAAACAAGGTTATAACGGTCACGTGGCTTGATGAAGTCAGTGCAGGAATGTCCGATTTGTCCTACAACTAAGGATCTTACAATCTCATTGTAATTCATAATTAGGAATGACGAAATTGCCAGAAACGTACTGGATTATCAGTGCATATTATTTTTTCGGATAAATATCTTTTTTTCCTTCCAATTAATATCATAGTTTGCCTTTTTAAAGACATTTCAATGCGTAAATCACCCTCCTTTTCACCGAGAAGTCTCCTGCAGTGACGTCATAATATGCTTTGCACAATACAGCTCCGAAACTGGGCTTTTCTGAGCGTTCCGAGTCGTCATTTTTAAGCTAGATTCCAAAATTATTGATGATTTCTAAGAAAAATCATTTTCATGTTTGGAATCTCCGTCAAAATGATTCTACATGTCCTTTTTTCTTCATTTTTTAGCCCGTTTTGGTTAGAGTGGCCCTTTTTTCTCCTAGAAAGCTGTCTCTCTTTTCTCTGCCTGTATCTCTCTCTCTCTCTGCCTCACACACATACACGCACATGCTAGTAAGCTTTCAATACCCCATTTCTCCATCCGTCTCCTTCTCTTAAAGGTAATACAAAGTTTTGGGAAATTTTTGAAATTGGCTGGATAAAGATTCTTTACAATTTTGAAATATTTGGAACCCCCTGTGGATGTATTATAAGCACTAAACAAATTAGCCCTTAAAACACTTCTGCTTTCGAGAAAAATTAAATATCAAAATTTACCGTACCAATTATATATATCTTTATATTTTACATTTGTACTATGAACTTAAACGAATTTCGTATTTGAATTTATATCATGTGATGTCTGATTTCACATGTATTTATTGTATTGTAATGTTTTGTAAATTTGTAAAAAGTCACACAATTCAGCCTTCGGGCTGCGAGATGATTTTCAATAAAATAAACCATTTATATAAACGTAAACATAAATACACGCATACGCACACACTTTCTTTTTCCAATAGTTTTGTTATTGATTCCAAACAATACAATTCAATCTTAGAAAAAAATACAGTTGTTTTTCATCTTGACATGAATTCATAACATTTGCGTTACATAGATTGTACGATTGATGAAAACAAAAATGAAATTAGTTGTAACATAAAACAAATAACCCCCATCTAACCAAGCACTCTACTACAAGGGGATTGTGGAGATGGAGACCCAACTGACAACAAATTATTCCATGCAGCTGCCGATTTCTATGGTTGCACAATAGAATCTACTGGTGTGATGTGTCAGATTAGTGCCCACACATGCCCAGTCGAGTAATTTTGATTAATATTTCAGATGAATTTGCTCCATTTCCTTTCGCTTGCCTCCTGTAAAGGTAAGCACTGTGTACTGCTCGTAGCAGACGAGCGGCAGCGAAAAGTAATTATCATTACAAAAGAATAGTTCCCTTTGAATGGGGCTCGTTAGTTTGCAGCTAGACATGAATCTTTTGGCTACGTATCTGCAAGGAAGGTCCAGTTAAGCACATGCCTGACATATTTTCTCCTGGTGGCTTCGCAGATGTTACAAAGAGAATGAGCTAGATAGGACTCCATCTCTTAAAGTAGATATTCATTGATTTTATAAACTAACTTTATTTTTATTATTACAAAGTTGAAACTTTGATTCGACAAAGTTATCAAAATTCAATGCTTTTATTATAAATTACAAACCGCTTAAATACAGCCCCGGCATAGGACCTGAAGAGCTCTCCGAACGCTGCTGAGATATGTGAGTGTGAGATCACATGATGGGCATGATTTGCACAAGCAGACGGTGTCCCATGACATCTCACACATTTTCAGTGCCTGTTTTGTCATCTTCTCTTGAGTTCTTTCTCTTACTTCACTACCGTCAGGCTAAATGTAATATATATTGCCTCACTCTAACACCGCGCATGGTTTTATTTTGATGATAAATGCAACGATACAAAAATAAAGGAATCTGTCGCTTGTAGACAAAATAAGACGCCATTGAATATTCAGCTGCACACACCGCGGTATGTTCGGCCGTCCTTAATATCATCCCGGGGGGGGGGGGGGGGTTCAATTTAAAAGTCTGGTTTTCTTCGGTTGGTAATTAACCCCTTTCCTGTGTTTTTACAAACAAAAGATTTTAGTTATCAGAATCGGTTTCATATCCCCTTTTGAATGGTTTGAAATGCCATCACATTTATATACACTAAACTCATTATAATTTGAGAAATGATATCTTTGTAATTATGTTCATTCATTATAGGATGTCGTCTGCTTGGGCAGTATTGGTCCATTATGTGACGTCATTAAAACATCGTCATTTTTCAGGCGAATTTTTTATAAATCACCCGATTTGAAGTTGACCTAAAACTTGTACGATGGCCATCTGTTAGCTTACCAGTTCTAGTGATACATTGGTTGACTTATTTGTGATTTTCTTTGAATTTCCACTTTAAAACTTCTTGCTACTACCCACGCCGACCAACCCTCCCCCCCCCCCCACCATGCGATACACACACTACCTGACCACACTTCCACACATATACCACACTGTTCCTAGCCTCCTCAGAATACCCCTAATTGGAGCGACAGAAAAATAGAAATAATCTATTTTTAGGCTATGCCTCGTCCGAAGGCACTGGCAATACGCCAAAGAGTACTTGCACTCCCACAGGATGGACACAAACAAGTTGATATTGCTGATTTCTTTGGAATATGACCGAGTGCTTTCTGTAAAATCCCGAAATGTAATCGAGAGGAGGGTAATTTGAGGACACTAAACTCTCCAGCACGACCACAACTGACTACCAGACAAGATGATCGGCAACCAGGCGCGTACGCAGGGGGGGGGGGGGGGGGGGGGGGGGGGGGGGGGGGGGTTTTAACCCCTCCCCGTCATTTTTTTGTTTATGAGTGTGTTTTGAAGGAAACCCCCCCCTTCAAAAAAGAATTCCCCCAATTTGTTTTTCTTTTTGTGCTAAAGGGTGATTAAAAAAAGTCACCTTACCCCCCCCCCCCACTGAACGAAATATCGGTCGGCATAATTTTCCAATTTCCGGGACAAAAAAAAAAGAAGTGCTCTTACTGACTGAGAGTGGGACGTCCTCTCACTGACAACATCAGCCAGCTTGTGGGCAGTAAAACCACAACGTCTGAACGCATGGATCTGTGTCAGAGGAGACCATACTAGGTATAAGTCGCCCTCAGTGCCCTAAATGACACTTGAAAGTTTGATATAAGACATTTTCATGCA